>WOXC01009227.1:0-438280 GCA_011680675.1 Gymnobelideus leadbeateri | reverse complement strand
TTTTTATGTTTACATTATAATTGCTATAAAGGTTGTTTCCCTCCTTTTGATTACTCCCTTCCACATTAGTTTATATTAGTTTTCCCATGTTCTACATTCATGGAGAATAATAGTGTTACGGGAAAAGACAGCAAGCTCATTTATAGATGTATTGAGTTGTGGAGTGGATGTCTTGAGTAGTGCTAGTGGAAATATCTGTGATGGTCAGAACAAAGGTCACAGCTGCAGATATAGATTATAGAGTTGCATAGAGGTGGTAGCTAAATCTTTCAATGAGGATAGGGATTTAAAAAAAAATTTTATGGCATCCCCTGCACCTACTAAAATATATAGCACATAATAGTGGTTAATAAGTATTTTCTTTGAATTGAGTTGCATGGAGATGAGAGCCAAGATTAGATTCTTGGAAAATATGCACCACAGTAGTTGGAGATGCTCACAACAAAGGTCAAATTGAAGCCATAGATTGGAGAAGTGCATAGACGTGGTAGGTAAATCCTTGCGAGGAGGGCAAAGACTGATTTTTATGGCATCCCTAGCAGCTACTGAAGTGGCTGGCATATAATAGGTGGTTAATAAAGATTTTCTTTGAATTGAGTTGAATGGAGAGGAGCCTCAAGATTAAACTTTGGGGAAATATGCACCAGACCAGTTAGAGATGGAGAATCAGAGCAGGACCAGTGAGAGAGGTAGGGGGAGAACAAAAAGGGGATACTGACTAAGGCAGAGGAAAGAAAGAGGGAAGAATGAAAGGGTGGTCAGTGGTGTCAAAAGCTGGTTTTAAAAATTCTGTTATTTGGAAGAAGGGATGGAGAATCATTGAATGTGTTGTTTGGTCATAGAAAAGGCAGTTTCAGTAGAGTGGTAGAAGCAGAAGCCAGAATGATCAGGGGAGAACAGTAATGAAGTAGAAGCATCAGGAGGACTTTTGACATGTTTTTCTTAGAGTTGAGACTGGAAGAGAGAGGGATCACATTTACCTGGGAAAAGGAAAGGGGCTGGAATGACACAATAGCTGTGAGGCAGCTGGTGGCTTAGTGGTTAGAGCACTGGGTCTCGAGACAGAAAACCTGTATTCAAGTTCAACATCAGGCACTTACTAGCTGTGTGACTCTACACAACCTCTGTTAACCTTAACATCTTAACTTTTATCTTTGCTTGCCTCTGTTTTCCAAACTATAAAACTGGAGAATTATTAAGACATCTTAGAGTTGTTATGAAGAGAAATGAGATCTTTGTTTAAGAAAAGGTAATTAACAGAGTGTCAGACATGTGTTAAACTAACTGTATGCATGCTTCTTTCCTTCCCTTTCCCTGCCAAGTACCTGGCAGGATTAGATTCAGTCTGGTTGACCCCCAGAGGGTAGAACTATAAAGCAATAGGAGGAAGAGGCAAAGAGGTCAGTTTAGGTTCAAGGTGAGAAAAGAATCCTTCCTAGCAAGGGGAGCTGTCCAAGGCAGAAATGGATCTGTCCAAGGTAGAAGAGGAGCTCTTGGACGTGGTGGGTTTCCCCTCCCTAGAGTTCTTAAGGCTGAGGTTAGGTGGCCACCTTCTGGGTATGTTATAATGGAAAATCTCTTCCTGTGTGAGTTGGACTAGAAGGCCCATAAAATCCCTTCCTAGTCCTCAGGTTTCTATGATTATTTAGATAGGTTGCTAAGTGTAGAGTGGAATGTTTGAAAGTCCCAGCTCGAGTTGTATGAATTTGTATTAGATGAAATTGGCTTTATTTTCTTGTGAAATTTTCCTGTGACAACGGGCAGTTCTAGAGTGGGAGGACAGAAAACCGATTGTGGAAGTTGTCCAGGGGTGAGAATTTACTAGTTGGGGACAAATAAAAAAAAGTCATGTAATAAAGGGGCATTCTGGGAATGTTGAGTGAAACAAGAAAGTGGCAAACCACTAAGACAGACCTTGGTGTGGAAGCAGGGGAAACCTAGAAGGGATGGATTAGGAGGTCAGGGATAGGTGAAAGAGGAGATTTGATGTGAGAGAATAGAGGGGAGAATGGCAATATCTGGTGAAGGAGTAGCATTTCCCAGGTTTGAACCTTAGAGATGATTGAGATTGAAAGCTGATAAAATCTAGGATGTGGCAGTGTGAGTGTGTGGCCAGACTGGTGTTGAAGAGGAAGTCCTCAGAGTTGAAGATACTAAAGAACTGTATGAAAAAATTATTAAAGGGGCTATCACATAAGTATTAAGCCCCCAGTGATTATAACATGGGGATAATGTTGATGACAGGAACAATTTGAACCAAATAATAGAGTCACAAAATAATTTGAATTTCCTGGAAGTTGATAGATAATAGAAACAAGAATAGTGGGGATTATATAGACTTGGGAAAAAAGGAAAAGGAATTGAGGGATAGTGGGCGAGTAATGGGCTGAAAGTGGCCATATACTAGAAAGGATTCACATGTCATATTCCCATCCCTCTTTTCCCTCTCTTTTGTCTGTTTCCTTGTTCTCAGTCATCACATCATCCCAGAAAAGAGTATTCGTGATTAGGACAGTTATTACCTCTAAAGGACTCTTAAAGGCAGAAAAGCATTCAAGATGGCATGTTAATGATCATGGAATTTGCGATAACAAAGTAGTCAGTGAGGAATAGGGGAGATTGTTTGGGAAGATTAGCCTGCCACCTAACACATCACAAGGATTCAGAATGAGATGTAGCAAATGAATCGTTTATTAATTGGTTAGATTTTTCTGTGTGAGCTTAGAGAAAGCACTTCTGCTGCTTTGAAGCTCAGTTTCCCCCTCTTCAAAAAGGGAAGAATGGTAGTTTTGTTCTTTCTTCACAGAGTTGTGTGAAATTCTCTATGTGTATTACATTGTAATTTCTCATATTTCTAATATTAGTCAATATAAGCAATGAATATTCAACTTGGTCTCCTTTTTTCTTAAATTCTCCTTATCAGTTTAAGATAAAAAGTATTTTAAAATATTCAAGCTTGGGATTTTAGTTGAAAATTGGCTCCATGTTTGTCTTGATTGTTAATCAAATAGGGTTTATAATAAATGATGTATTAGTGTTTCATTTTTGAAACACTATGCAAGGGGTTTGTCCTTAATCAGTACTTGTTGACTTTTCTAGAAAGAGGATACTTCTATTTGACACAGAAACTGCTGAAAGACATAAGTCTAAGTAGAGTGTTTATTTTTTGAAAATTACTTTAAAAACCCATGTTTACAGAGATGCAGATTTACATAACCTAGAGAAAAAGCAAGTCTTTAAAAAAATGTACATTCTATTTACTATCATTGCACTCACATTTTAATAATATAATATACAAGGCATTTTTATATAAATAAAGTATAAATGTACATCATACAACATGTATGGTATAAATTTAGCCAGACACATAAAATTGAAATAGATTGGGTTCCATTTGTACCTACCCATCCACCTATACTTCAATACTTTGCAAAATATTTTCACTGTCGCGTTTTACATGCCCTAACACATATTATCTGCTATAGGCTCCCTATGAATGACCAACTTTTGGAAAAACACAAAAACTAACAGTTTTAGTGGGACAACATCATTAGTGTTCATTTAAAGAAGGGTGGGACATAGAGGGCTTATCTGAAATACATGTCATGCAAGCACCTTGAATACATAAGACAAAGAGTTTTCTTTCTATTTCCAAGTCCAAAACAGTCATACATTTCCCTCAGAGCCCAAGAGAGAGCTAAGCCAGGGGCTCTTTCCAATGCCATGCTAATGTCAATCCCTAGGCTGTCAAAGGACAGAAATCTACCTAGTAAAGAAACTTTTTTCTTGTACTTCCAAAGTTTAAGTATTTGAGTGTCTCAGAAAAGACCATGTGCCAAATTCTATCATTCCAAGCTGCTATGTAAGCCCACATTCATTATTGCGTAAGACTCAACTACCACCATGTCTTTCAAAAATATATTTTTTAAATATCTCACATTTTAAGTTTGCAAAACTGGCTCTGCATTCAGCCAGTGAGTACAAGAGGAAGCAAGGAATTGTTGTCTACTTATTTCAATGGTCATTCACTTGAAGGATAGTGATACCCATTGACTCCAATGAGTATAAAGGGAAAAACTCTATTCTGGGCTCATACTGATTCTCTCCATGCTATGTGGTATTTAAATAATCACTTGATTTCACCGAAAATCTGATCCCACCACCACTCTGGAAGCTATCCTTTCTTCCTGGACGAGAAGTCAAAGCTTGGGAAGAAACAAAGTTTCTCCTAAACTTGAACATAGATGTTCAGAAATGCCTGGAAAACGCACAGAAAATCAGCATATCAACCTTGTATATAGGAGACTGAACATGGTTCTCTGGAACATAAGGGTTTCTAAATTCCTTTCTCTAAGTCAACAGACTTAAGCATTCACATTAATCAATAAGCAGTGGGATTTAGTAAATTTAATCAACTCTATTTTATCTGAGAACATCAGCCTCCCAGCAAATATGCATCCACCACATTCATTTCTCCTTTAACCACATGGTGGTTAGCTCTTTATCTGCAAGGAATGATTGGCACTGTCTGTATTTTTTCATTATATTTGTTTTCATTACCCCCTTGCCTCCTGTTGTGTTCTTTGAATGAGATGGGCAGAGGGGTTTGAAAACTTGAAAGAGGACCAATTTTTTTTTTTTTTTGTAATGGTGGTGGTGGTGGTGATGATGACTAAATGGGAAAGGATCTTTTATGAGACTCCTAACTCCTTATATTTGGGAGTTAGAAGCATATAAATATTTCAAAGATAAAGAAGCAGATAAGGATTTCAAAATTATCAAGAAAGGGTTCTTGTACAAAGAAGATAAATTAAATACATTCCACAACCAACTTTGATGGAAGAAATGGGCACTTAAAAGGGCAAGGATTTCCTTTTGGCTGTCATAGGTTTAAGAGGATGAACCACAAGGAGGGGACTTCCAAAGCACCAGTAGGGTCACAACAGAATTCAGCAGGAACTGAACCTTTGACAAAAAAGATATTTGAAAAAAATATGATGATACAAAGGGCAACAAGAACATTATCCATAGCATGAGAAGGGATCTGGTACTTTGAAATATTAATTTCCTACAACATCAAAATGAAAAAAAATACTATATTTTTTCTTTTCTTTTTCCTTAAAATAATTTAGAGTGCCCAGATGGACTTGAATTATGGATTAATCTGTGGACAGCAAGATATATTTGACTATTAAAAATTAAAAGCAATTTTAAAAGGACCTAAAATTGAAAGTGACATTTCCTGCTAGTTTATTTTAATGATCAAACAATTCATTAAAAGGGAACCCAATCCATATGTTGATTTTTGAGCTCATATTCCTTTATAAGAGTGAGATTAAAAGAATGTGTATTTTACAAAGCCAATGAAGACTTAACAGCTATCCTGGGAAATACCATTTCTTCAGAAAGGACTATCATTTCACTGCCCTCAGCCCTCCAGGGAGGACACATCTACTAACATAACACTGCCCCATTGAGCAACTTCCTCTTTTTTTTTCAGTTTTAGACAATTCCTGAGGTCAACTACATGGTTAGGTCCCTATTTTTAACCTTTCTCTTCAGATGATATTTACAAATATGGCAGCTTTCCATGTTCCCAAAGCATCCTGTTAATTTATCCACAACATGATACACCATAGTCCTTTTCATTTTGACTTGAAAGATGTGTTTAAATTCTGTCTATTTCTCTGTCAGAATTGGAGACTAGTGTATTCTATTCAAGGTGACAGAAAATTACTAAATGATATGGACACAGTCTAAAATCTTGTCAGTACAGCCAACAAGATTTGCTATATCTAAACCTGAAAACTCTTTCCAGTCCAAGTACAACCACACAACTGAAAGTGATTTTTCCCAGTGAAGAATTCTTCGTGTGATAGGGTACCAAAGTTCAATTTCATTGCCTTCTCAATATCCCAGATTGTTAGGGTTTTATACCCTTGCAAATTCTAACAAGGTCCTGTAGCACTCTTCTCAGTGGACCATCTGTGCAAGCTTCGCTGGTCCATGGCAGTGTCACTCTTGGCTGTTTAACGATTGCACTCTATGGTCACAAGTCACTTTAATGCAAAATAAAAGAGAAGGGAGAATTGGAGAGAGTCCTTTGTGGCTAATGCAACAAGCCACAGTGTGCTTTATACTGCTGTTCTGTGCTTCCTAATTAGTAACTGGACAGGCCCTTCTGGGACAGACTTAATAATGTTCCAGGCGTCATAGTGCATGAGCCCTGTCAGTGATTTTCCACTAATGGCAAGAATTTCATCTCCAGCTTCAATTGTCCCAGCTTGTTCTGCAGCACCACCTGTGAGTAGGAACAACCAGTGAGTGCAGAGTAAGGAGACTGAAGAATTAAAAAGCAGATGTCCCTCAGTGACTTTGGAAGCTGTATAGTTAATTTCTCAGCCTGGTAGAGGAATCTATTTCTGCCTTACTCCTGAGTGCCCTAATATCAAATTTATGAACTTGAGTACAAATGAAAATGAGTTCAGACTTAACCTGAATAAGAGAGAATCTGCTTTTACTCAGTGTTCATTAAGAGAACAAAACAAGCAAAAAGACCAGAAAATGCCCTTAAACCAGTTAAGTTCTTTAAAGTATAAAGAAATACATTCTGCATGAACAATCTCCCATTCATAGGAAAATGAGGCCGGACCAGAGTAGGAAATCTCGGAGGTTTACAGGTTTTCTCCAGAAACCACAATGGTCAATAGAAAATAATTTGAAGAATTGCATATGAAATTTCTGAAATTTGACCACAAACTGGAATTGTAACTGACATTTAAGCATCAAAAATTATGGGTGAGATGATAAGAAATACATCCTGATCTGAAGGAGAAAAAAATTCAAATTATAAGATTGAAAACCTTTGTCTGTGATAGAAATAGAACTTTTTATAAAAAAAAACCTAAGGGCATCTCACTGATGCCAAGGGCAGTATTTAATTCTTTTTTTTTTTTTTTTTGGCCTTTTTGGAGGGCAATTGGGGTTAAGTAACTTGCCCAAGGTCACATGGCTAGTAAGTGTTTAGTGTCTAAGGCCAGATTTGAACTCAGGTCCTCCGGACTCCAGGACTGGTGCTCTATTCACTGTGCCACCTAGCTGCCCCTAGTATTTAATTCTTGAGGCCAAAAATTGTTTTCTCCAACACAAAAAACTAAAAAGTATATACAATCTAAGGGAGCTACTTTATGTGATCAGCTGAATTCATATTTCATGGGAGAAGCCTATGTACTAGTACACTGACAGCATTTTATTGAGGAGAAGAATGCCTTAAAAAGCTGAATTTGCCAGATGGAAAAAGTTTAGGAAGGGATGATACTTAAAAGGTGAAATTATGAGGTGAGAGAGGAATATAATGAGAGGAGATGGGGAGAGACAGAATGGGGTAAATTGTCTCATATAGAAGAGGCAAGGGAAAACAGTTACAATGGAGGAGAAGAACAGGAAGGGAAAAGGAAATGAGTCAACCTTATTCCCATTGGATTTGGCTTAGGGAGGGAATGACATGCACACTAAAAAGGGTATTTCACCCTACAGGAGAGTAGGGAGGAAGGGGGTGAGAGGGAAGATGATGGAAGGGAGGGCAGGCTGGTGGGGGAGAGATGTTAGAAGTACCCACTTTTGAAAAGGGACAGGATCAAAGTAGAGAACAGAACAAGTGGGGGTGGGATAGGATAGAAGGAAATATAATCATTCTTTTACAATATATCCACTATGGGAATGTTTTGCATAGCTATACATATACAAACTACATTGAATTACTTTTCTTCCCAATAAGGAGGCGGGGTGATGAGGGAGGAAGGGAAAGAATCTGGAATTCAAAGTTTTAAAATCAAATGTTTAAAAAAACGTATCATCATTATTATTATTTTACATATAACTGGGAAATAAGATATACAGGCCCTGGGGCATAGAGATCCATGGTGCCCTACTGGAAAGTCAGAGGAGGTATGGGTGAAGACATGGGAAAGAGCAGATTAAGGGAGGGAATATTCAGTGGGATAGCTGTTTTTGGGTGGTGGGTAGGAGAAAATGGGGAGAATTTTTAACTCAAAATCTTGTGGAAATGAATGATATAAACTAAAAAAATTAAAAAGAGAGGAAAAAGAGATATGGAAATGATCACAAGGGTGCTAAATGTTGGGGACAAGATTGGAAAACTCACATCTGATGAATTAGTTATTTCTTCAGTCACTAGAGTTAGGATAATTCCCATAGGGTCCCCAATTTCCAGTTTGTTTATGATCTTGTAATATTAATGTAATGATACTAATAACTATGGTTTGGTTTTCAAATATTTAAGGTTTTTATCCCCCAATGACTGTGGGAAGCTGATGGTATTATTTTGATGGATGAGGAAGCTAAGGCATAGGATAAGTGACTTCTTTAGCTTCACCCAGCTAGCATGACTAAGTTTGGATTTGAACTTAGACCTTCCTGACTGGTTTTAGCCCTCTATGGCATTTGGATATAAAAGGCTCCTTCAGGAAGCTGATGTGAAACTTTGCCAATATCCAGGAGTGCTCTTTGAGAGTACCATAGACATTTTGCACATTCTAAGCCTAGGACTGAAAGTTACACTCCTTTAACAAGCACCTCCCCCTTCCTCAGTCTAGCATTTTAGAGAGTCTTAAAGAACATAGTATTTTTCACAGTATTGAGTCTTGCTCTTAAGAAATTTTACAAGCATGAGAAAATGCCCGAGTTGTTCCCAGTTGATATGAACATTTTTAGAGCTTTTACATGAAGAAACCAAATTGCACATCAAGAAAGCTGGATGGGTTTCCCAGGTACAGTACCTTTAAAGATTCTTTTTATTAACAAGGGTCGATCTCCAGCCACAGATGCTTTTCCTCCATCAAGACTGAAGCCTAGTCCAGCAGAGGTCTTCAGTAACTCAACAGACATTGCATCATTGAGATCTGTAGGTCTGCCTTCTGCAGCAAAAGCCAGAAATAAGGTATTAGAGTGCCATCCATGTTCATTCTTCTCATAGCCACGCCGAGATCCCAGAAACAAGAACTGTCACATACAGTTAAGGATTCCTGTTAATCTCTGGGGTTCCCAGCACTACTTCTGACCAGAAAAGATAGCATGTTATTATTGTCTGATAGTTTCTAACAGTATTTTTAGAGAAAAGGAACAGTAGGATTTGGTAACCTCCACACATGGGAATGGGAATGAATGCTACTGTGATGGCACACTTCTTAGGCAAATTTCCCAAAGGCAGCGGGAGCAAAGCCGGGGTGAATAGAATGCTGGAGTTGGAGTCAAGAAGGTGTAGGTTTAAATCCTGCCTTAGACACTTATTAGCTCTGTTGTGACTCTGGAGAAGTCCCTTCCCCTCTCAGAACCCCAGTTTTCTCATCTGTAAAACATCTCATAATAGCACCTATCTCTCAGGGTTGTTGTGAAGATCAAATGAGATAAAAGCACTTTGTGAACTTGAAAATGCTATATAAATGATATTATTATTAATAGTAGTAATAATTGTAATATTTATGATTATTAGCTAACAATAGTCATAACCATTGATACTTGATCAGTGCCCTAGTGTGTGTGTGTAAAAAACACTTTACACACTCTATCTCAGTTAAGCCTGCAGGTCATAAGATCAAAGACAGAGATTCAGTATTATTCCCATGGAGACATCGAGGTCTAGGGACTAGAGAGCTGGGCTCACAGTCAGGGAGACTCTGACACCTGTTTGTTATGTGGCTCTGGGCACATTATTTAATTCCTCAGAGCTCTAGGCAATTCTCTAAGCCCATTTGTTGCAGAGAAGATACTGATTTTTATAGGTAAGGAGGTAGGATTCCTCTGGGGTTCCAGATGCCATTAAAAACCACAGTTCCTGGCCCTGTCCCTATTATAATACCCATTTTATGGATGAAAAAAACCTGAGTCACAGAGATGTGAAAGGAGAAGTCAGAGTAGGATCTCAGAAAGGTCCCTGAGTGGGATCACAAGGGAGGGTACACCTGTCAAAATAAAATGTGTTGCAAGGAAAGTCTAGGAAGATATAGCTTAGGAAACTGACCTGTTTCTCTAGATCTGTTGTATTTGTTCATTTCAAAACAAGTGGTTCTCATAGGTAGGTAGGTAAAGGCATTACAAGGGAACCCATGGCAGCTTAAATGTTCTTTCTCATGTGTTAAAGAGGCTAAGACCATCATTTCCCAAAGCCCAAGGCCAAATTTAAGATGTATACAGTGAAGAAGTTAGCAGTTGCCTTAATCCTGTGGAGTCCTGTCTATATACTCCTTTTTGCCCTCAATAAGAAGCCCTCTTATAGAACTCTTAAGGTGAGAATCTTAGAGATGTTATTTGAGTTATGTACTAGAAAATCTGGCAGTTTAACTTGTCCTCACCATTTAACTTTAACTTTCCATAAAAAAAAAATGAACGAATTTGTCATCAGATTGGTGACATTCAGACTGAGGTCAAAAGGTCTTAGGATCTTAGATTTATAGTTGGGAAAGAGCATGGGGGTCATCAATCCTTCATCTTACAGCAAAAGAAACTGAGGCCTCCAAAAGGAAAATGATTTGTCTAGGGTCATAAGTTGCAGAGTAGGTATTCCAGCTGGGGACCTCTGACTCCAAAATCACTTTTCCTTTTCCTGCACTAACACTGTCAAGATGGATGCTTTTGAACTAAAATGTTTCCCCCCTTCTGCTCCCCTCTCTTGTGTTTCCTGTAATAGTAGTAGACAGAAAGGAGAAAATCAAAACACAACATTTTCTCTAAGCCTCCAAGAACCAAAATTCCTCCCTTGTTTCCCCCAAAGGTTTCCTGACTCTCTTCCTGGGCTTACATAAGACCCTTAATGATTCTGGTGCAGGGGACAAGTAGTATAAAAGCAGTGTGGCTTATGCTGCAGAAGAGGCACCTTCAAATCAGCTTCTTAAGTTGAATTCAGTGAATGGCAGTGTACTAAGTAACTCTTTAAGACTTTATACAAACATAAGTTACAGAGAAGGTAAAGACACGCATTGTTAAGAGCTTCCTTGCCTAGGAGTTCCTTGTATCAATGAGATCACAAATCCAATCACTTATCCCTATCATCTGATTGAGGGAGACATTATATCTTGAGGTATAGACACTTGAGGATAGACAGAGACCTCCAGAGACTAGCACCATTGGATAGGGCCCAAGGGCAGTTGTTTCTGGGGATGCCACCAATAAGAAGAAAAAGGATAGGGTGAGCTAAGGAGGAGCTCACCTAGTGTGCAGCTTGAGGGTTATGATGGTGGAGGGAATACATTTTCTTAGATTCCTATTTTAACTAATTGCTCAGACTAACTAGGTCAGGAGGCAGGGAACCTGCCACAGGTTACCGCTCCTGACCTAGTTAGTTTGAGGTTTTCCCCTCCCCCAAACTAGGTGGTTATTCTACCTGTTGAAAGAATAAAAGTGATGTTAGGGTCCTTTAAATTTTAGCATCCTGGATCAAATTTGTCACCCTGCTATAGTTAGGACTTTGAAAAGATATGAATAATAAAAGTACCAGTTTCTAAACAGATTTAAGTAAGTTTGAAGAATCATTTTAATCATTTTAATCTCTGGAGCATTTAAAATAATTTCTAGTTATAACATTGGTTTTCAAGGAACACACAGACAAAAACCCAAAACAAATCACACCTTGGTCAAGTTTTCTGAACACAAACCTTATGATTTAGCTTGTGGCTCCCATTTCCCAGTTTCCCAAATCCCTCTGGTTCTGAAGTCTGATATATCTCACCTGTTCCAAACTCCAGGATGACATCCTTTTTGGATATAGTCACCTTCCCACTTGCAGAAGTGGGCTCCTGTCTAGCAGAGCCCCTCTCCTTGTCTCTTACTTTCTTGAGGACAATAATGGCATCTTTGTGCATCTTTGCTTGGTGGAGGGCATTCAGAGCATCTCCATGGACAGACCCAGCCAATGAGGTGCCATTAATTGATAAAAGGAGGTCTCCTCGGTGGATGCTCCCTTCCTGAGAAGCAACTCCCTGAGAAAAAACTCTGTGAACCTGTACAAATTAAGGGAAAGGAGAGTGAAAGTAAATGTGTTAATATTTTTTTAAATGGGCAACATAATAACTTGATGTTAATTTTAAATAATCAAAGACCACATTTTCTGAATCATATGGTTAGCAGGCTCATAAGAAATATATGTGATTGGGGTATAGAAATCCATCTTGCCCTACTAGAAAGTTAGGGGGGAGATGAAGGAGGATATAAGAGAACAGATTGGGGGGAAGGCTATTCAATAGGGTTTCTACTTTGGGTTGGGGTAGGGGAAAAATGGGAAGAAAATTTGTAACTCAAAATCTTGTAGAAATGAATGATGTATACTAGAAGTTAATAAAGACTTTGATTAAAAAATTTTTAAAGATGAACAAAATTCCTGCAAGGCTTCTTCTACATAAAAAGAGGGTCTCAAAAGTACAAAATAAAAACTCATTGGCCCAGCAAGGGGAAGTGACAGCAATTATTAGCTCCAATGTTTCTAGGGCAGAGGGCACTGATGAATAAAGTATTTTATAAGGAGCTCTGCAAACAATATGGGCAACTCCATTCATACCTACTGAGACCTAGTATTGAGCTAATAATTTAATTTTCAGTTAATGAAGAGCACATTAATGTCAATGTTTTCTTAAACTAAGTTATCCAAGTTACTTGATGAGTTCATTCTCCCCTTCTCTTCATCTCAAAATGTGACCAAGCCACCCTGCCTCCACCCTAACACACACACACACACACACACACACACACACACACACACATATATCTTTTTTTCTCCTAATCCCATTTCCTCCTGTTTTCTCAAAGAGATTGCTTCTTTAATCATCTCCCCCTCTTCAAATATTCAAAATGTATTCATTGGCTCCTTCCTCAGTGCCTTCAAACAGGGCCAAATCTCCCCCAACTTTAAAACAAACTGTAAAGAAACTCAACCCTTCACTAGACTCTATCATCCCCTTAAGCCATAGTCCTATATCTCTCCTCCCTTTCTCAGCCAATGTCCTAGAAAAATATCTCTACACTTGTTTCCGTTTTTCTCCTATCACTAGCTGATCAACCCTTTGAAGTCTGGTTCTGGCTTCATCACATGACTGAACCATGTCTCTTCAAGTTGACCAATGGTCCCTTAATCGTCAAATTTAGTGATTTTTAAAAAAAATTTCTAGTCTTCATCTTTCTTGACCTATGTGCTCCATTTCTTACTTTGGACCACAATCCCCTCTTTAATCCTCTTTCCTCTCTGGGTTTTTTTGCGACACTGTTCTCTTCAGGTTATCCTCTTGCCTCTCTAACCTCTCCTTCTCAGTCTTCTTTGCTGGTTTACAATCCAGATCATGTCCCCCAATAGTTCATGTTCTTAGGGCTCTTTCTTAGGCCTCTTATTCTCTCTTTTCTCTCCTGTCTCTGATCTTATCACTTGCCATGAGTTTACTTATCATCTTTTTTTTTTTTTTTAAGCAATTGGGGTTAAGTAACTTGCTCAAGGTTACACGGCTAGTCATTATTTATGCGTGGGTGCTCATTTTCTGAGGCCGGATCTGATCTCGGGTCATCCCAACTCCGAGGCCGGCGCTCTTACTTACTGCGCCACCTAGCCGCCCCTTTAGGGCAATTGGGGTTAAGTAACTTGCCCAAGGTTACACGGCTAGGTTTTTGTTTGTGCGGATTAAGTGTCAGAGGCCGGCTCCGAACTCAGGTCCTTCTGATTCCAGGGCCGGCTAGCCGCCCCAGTTTACTTATCATCTTAACGTTAATGCTTCTCAGATCTACATACTCAATTCTAGTTTCTCCCCATACTTCAGTCTTGAGTCAGTAATTGCCTATTGACTACCTCAAACTGGATGTCCCAGAGATATCTCAAATTCTCCTAAATTGCCCCTTTCTGTTGAAGGCACCACTATTCTTCTAAGTTCAAAATCTTGGTGTTTTTCTCCATTCAGTCCTTTCACTCCACATATCCAATCAGTTGCCAATTTCCTTTTTTCCCATTTCTATCACATCTCTTGTATTTCATTCCTTTTCTCTACTCCTAGCATACTAGATCTAGTGCCTCTTTGTTCCTCATTCCATTTCCCATCTCTGAACCTTGCACTATTGGTCCCACATACCTGAATACACTTCCTCCTCACTTCTACCTCACAGAATCTCTTTCTTTCTTTAAGATGCAGCTTGGATATATCGTTTTGCATTAACCTTTTCCTGATCCTCTCAAATTCTAGTATCCTCCCTTGCTCCCAAAACTACCTTGAATTTAGTTTCTTTGCATTGATTTGTGGTTGTTCTTTGCATAGTTGTCCTGCACATACTTCTAAGTGCCATTGTCTCACTAGCCAGCATGCAAGCTCATTACAAGTAGGGATTGTTTCATGATTTCTAGCATTGGCTCCTTGCACAGTGTCTGCTACCTCTTAAGCCCTTAAAGTTTGTTGGTCAATAAAAAGAGTATCACTTGTCTCCTCAATAGTGCAAGCTCCAATTTCTCATTTTATAAGCTGCTGGAAAAAGCTGGTAATGTTTTGAAAAAAAACTATTGTATTTAAAGATTTTTTTTGAGTTCCAAATTCTCTCCTCCTCTTCCCCACCAAGAAGGCAAGCAACAGGATATCAAGTAGCCATATCATCAAAAAAAGGCAAGAGAAATAAAGAAACTGAAGAAACTGTTTCTATTTGCACTGAAGAGTTCCATCATTTTTCTCTCTGCAGGTGGACAGCTTTTCTCATCATGTGATCTTTGGAATTGTCTTAGATCATTGTCTTGATCAGAGTAACTAAGTGTTTCACAGCTGATCATCATGACATTATTGGTTATTGTGTACAATGATCTCCTGGCTCTACTCACTTCACTTTGCATTGGTTCATGTAGGTCTTCACATGTTTTTGTGAAACCATCCCTCCTTACCATTTCTTATAGCACCACTGTAGTCCATCACAAGCATATGCTACAACTTGTTCAGCCATTCCCTAGTTAATGGGCATCCCCTCATTTCCAGTTCTTTGCCACTACAAAGACAGCTGCTATAAATATTTTTGTACATATGGATCCTTTACCTTTTTCTTTGATCTCTTTGGGAGACAGACCTAGTAGTGGCATTGCTGGATCAAAGGGTTTGCACAGAAAAACTGATAGCATTTAAAAATACGTCATGCTTCTTTCTTTTTCTTTTTTTTTTTTAAAGCAATTGGGGTTAAGTAACTTGCTCAAGATTACATGGCTAGTCATTATTTATGTGTGGGTGCTAATTTTCTGAGGCCGGATCCGATCTCGGGTCATCCCAACTCCGAGGCCGGCGCTCTTACTCATTGCGACACCTAGCCACCCCGGTCATGCCTCTTTCAAGGATGAAAGCGAGACATGGCAGGTGAGAGCTAAGGCATGACCCTCTGTACAAGGTTAGGTTTATGATAGTTGTGCCTTGTCTCAGAATAGCCTCAGGACCATCGACATGAAATGAGGCCTGAGAAGTAAGCAATTGATCCATATTTTAGATGACTGGCAGGCAGTTTTCCTGGGGGAACTCTGGGGCCATCACTTACAGTAATTGATTTCTGTTCCAGATCTATTCCACCTGCCACGCTGAATCCCACACCTGAGCCACTTCCTTTATTCAAGACCACAAAGAAAGTATCTTCATTATTCTAATGAAAGAGAAAGAGAAATAAACATCATGGTTTTTCCCCCTCATACCAAGACAAAATAAAATTAGGTCAATAAGTCATTCTGTGGGCTTTTCATGGGCTTCTCACACACTCCCACTTACCCAGAATTTCAGAAAGAGCTCTTGGGCTTGGAGTCAGATGTCAAGGGTTCACAACCTCCTTCTGCTATGAGTTTTATAATAGCTGTGTAGATCTCAGTTTGAGCATTTGCTATGCAATTGGATACTATTTAATTTAGTGGTTTCACAAGAGGTGTGTGTGTGTGTGTGTGTATGTGTGTATGTGTGTAAAGCACTTTGTAAACCTTAAAGCTTATATCTGTCTAGTTGGCAGCTTAAAAGCACTTTCACATCCTATCTCAGTTGATCCTCTGAAGAAGACAGATGTGTCATTATCACTGCCACTTTGCAGAAGGGAAAATTGAGGCCTGGAATGATTTGAGAATCTTCCTTTTAAGCCTCTAATTTTCTTCCTTCCTTCCTTCTGCACTTTGAGAAAGGTGCCAAAATCACTAATTCATCAAGAGATGAATTAGTTAATCATAACTTTTTGAAGGTTCCCATGCCCTATTGATCTGGGGATAAAGAGGCAGGGACAGAGAAAATGTAATCCTGTGGAGTCAACGGTTATACAGTGTATCATACTCTACCATATTGATGGAACATATATACACTGAGAATTCCATGGCTACTAAGGACAAGCTAGGAACCACTGCCCAGAACAGAGTATGCCATTCAGGTTTAACAATCAAAACATGACAACCTCACGGCAGTGGAAGGATGTTAACTAGACCCCCCTGCTGGTCCTCAGGAGCCAAAGCCATCTCCAATCATGCCTGTAGCTAACCTACAACCTAACATTGTGCCAGGAGCTGTCAAATCTAATATACCAAGACCATCTCATTAGAAATAAGGTTTCCACAGAGACTGTGGCTTACTCCACCTATCTTCCAATAACCTGCAAAGAGAGTCTGTAAGCATGCAGTTCTAATCCCAATACTTCCAAGGTAATGAAACTTAACAGGAGTCTTATTTTTCACTTATGTTCTTTGCTGTCACTTCCAAATAATGTTTCTCTTCCTACCCCAGCCTCTACCCTTGGCACAGCAGCAGAGATAGGCAAAAGGACTTCAAATATTTGGCTATTTCTGGAAAAAATGTACTTCACTTTGCCTTTCTGGTCCACTAGGGCTCTTCTGGGAAGCAGAAGACATGTTTCACAATAACTGAATATGCTACAGAAATTTTGCCTGTCCCAGGCCTCGTCACCCTTACTCTCTCCCAACCCCCATCAAATGTATTATTTGGTAAGTATAATTAATAAGACTAAGAAAAGCTGACACACTACTTTACAGTTTCGAAAGCACATTATAGAATTTCATCTGAACCTCATAATAACTCTGTACATAAAGTAACTGACGCTCAAATGCCCAAGCCCTGGCCTGTCCTACCAAGCTAGAAAGGGTCCAAGGATGGGCTGCAGGACACAATATTTCTGTTTTCCCAGGACCAGCTCAGTTAATTTCTTTTTTCAAAATTTAATTTAACTTTCAATTCCAAATTCGCTCATCCTTTCTGCCTCTCCCCACACCCACAGAGATGCAAAACAAAATACCACAACAGCCATGTCCAAAAAAGAAAGAAAAGAAAATACATGTTGAGTTGTACTCTGAGTCCATCACTTCTCTCTCTGGAGGTGGATACCATGTTTCATCACAAGTCCTTTGGAACTGTGGTTAATCATTGTGTTGATCAGAGTTCCTAAATGTTTCAGAGTGGTCATATAAATTGTTCTCATAGTTTTGCTCACTTCCCTTTGTATTAGTTCCTATAAGCATTCCAAGGTTTTTTTGAAACCATGCCTTCATAATTTCTTACAGTACAATAATATTCCATGATATTCAATTGCCATAACTTGTTCAGTCATTTCCCAATCTATGAGTATCACCTCTGTTTCTAATTTATTGCTACTACCAAAAAAAAATTCTGCTCTAAATATTTTTTAACATATGGATTATCTTCTTTGTTCAATCTCTTTGAAGTATAGACCCAGCAGATGTATCAAAGGGTACTTAAGCTTAATAGCTTTTTGGTCATAGTTCCAAATTGCTTTTTCCAGAATAGTTGGACCAGGCCATAACTTCATCAACAATATATTAAATTACCTATTTTCCCAGAGCCCTTCCAGAAATTTTTTTTCATTTTTTGTGAACTTAGCTATTGTAATGGATGTATGGTTTAATGTCAGATGTGATGGATTTTGCATTTCTCCATTTATTACTAATTTAGAGAATTTTTTCATATGGCTATTGATAGCTTGGATACCTTCCTCTGAAAATTGTTTGTCCATATCCTTTGACCATTTATCAAATGAGGAATGATTCTTATTTTTATAAATTCCTGTTCATTCCCTAAATATCTTAGAAATAAGAATTTATCAGGTAAACTTAAAGCAATGCCCCCCCCCCCCCACTCCTGGCATGCATGTACGCACACACACACACACACATACACTTTTCCGTTTTTCTAATTATAGTTGCATTGTTTTTGTTTGTGCAAAAACTGTTGAATTTTATGTAATCAGAAATGTCCATTTTACTTTCTGTGAACGTGTCAATACTTATTTGGCCATAAACTCCTCCTCTTTCTATAGATCTAACAGGTAATTTCTTCTATGCTCATTTAATATGCTTATAATGTCATACTTTGTGTGAATCATCTACCTATTGGTAGAGCAATGGGTAGACTTTATAGGTTAGCATATTTCACATAAACATGGGGAAGACCTTTTAGGCTCTTCAAAAAACAGCTTGCTTTGGGGGAGCTAGATGACTTCATACTTTTCCTCTGCAGTATCATCATTCTTGTCCTATTTCCTTTGTGGGCATACAGCAAAGGTCTCTGTCCTGGACCATCTCCTCTTCTTTACTCCTATATTCTCATAGGTTCAACTATCATCTCACTGTAGATAACCCCCCCACATTTACATCTCTAGCTCCATCTCTCTCTTGAGCTCAGTACCTGTACCCTTGGCTATCTGTTGGATAGCTCCACCTAAAAATCCCAGAAGCATCTCATGTGCCAAAACTGAACTTATCTTTCCCTTTAAGCACATCCATTCTTTTAACTTCTCTGTTTTCGTCAAGGGCACCCAGATCCTTCTAGTCACCAGGCTTGAAACCTTGGAGTTATCCTTGATTTTCCCTTCTCATTTTCTCCCCTTCATATCTAATCACTTGTCATACCTTGTGATTCTGTCCCCCACAACATCTCTGATGTCTACTTCTATCTCTCTGTTTACCTCGTCACCACACTAGCTCAGGTCCTCATCACCTTCTGTCTTGAGTATCATGTTTCAGGGGAAAATATGGTCATTCAGTGGAACAGAGGACTTACAAGCATTCTTGATGAAAAAACCAGAGTTTAATAGAAAATTTGACATTCAGATACAAGAAGCAAGAGATGCTTGAGAAAGTAAACAGGGAAATGAAATCATAAGGGACTTATCAAAGTTGAACTATTTATTTTCCTACATGGAAAAGTGATAATTGTAACCTATGAAACTTTCCTCAATATGAGAATAGTTGAGGGGAATAGAAATGTATATACATACATATATCTATATATCTATATCTATATATACACATATATATGTCTATATAGGAAGGTATATGGGCATATGAATACATATGCGAGTATATATATATATATGTGTGTGTGTGTGTGTGTGTGTGTGTGTGTACAGGCATACATAGATAGAGGGCACAGCATCAAGAGCCAATTGGTTTCTGAGGGCATCCAAACTCTTCCATCTCTAATCTATCCTCCATCAGTCTATTGACCCCATGATACCCTCAGTTTTCAAGTTTGACAGCTCTGCTATACAAGTTGCTAAAGTGATGTTTCTTGTTTTCAAATTTATCAAATGTTTTATTAACTTCTATTTTACATCATTCACTTCCATAAGATTTCGAGTTACAACTTTTCTCTCCTTTTTTCCCCTATCCACCACCCCAAAATAGCGATCCCACTGGATATCCCCTCCTCCAATCTGCTCTCTCCTATATCTTTCCCCATACCTCCTCTGATTTTCCAATAGGGTATGTGGATCTCTATGCCCCAGTCTGTATATCTTATTTCCCAGTTACATGTAAAATAATATTAATAATAGTGTATGTATATATATATATATACAATATATATATATATATATATATATATATATATATAAAATATTTGATTTTAAGACTTTGAATTCCAGATTCATTCCCTTCTTCCCTTGTCACCACTCCCCCCCCCACCTTACTGGGAAGATAAGCAATTCAATATAGCTTGTACATGTGTAGCTATGCAAAACATTTCCATAGTGGATATACTGTAAAAGACTGACTATATTTCCCTCCACCCTATCCCACCTCCCACTTGTTCTATTCTCTACTTTGATCCTGTCCCTTTTCAAAAGTGGGTGCTTCCAACTTCCCTCCCCCACCAGTATGCCCTCCCTTCCATCATCCCCCCTACTCTCCTGTAGGGTGAGATACCCTATTTAGTATGTATGTCATTCCTTCCCTAAGCCAAATTCAGTGAGAATAAGGTTGACCCATTCCCTTTTGCCTTCCTGTTCTTCCCCTCCATTGTAACTGTTTTCCCTTGGTTCTTCTATATGAGATAGTTTACCCTATTCTGTCTCTCCCCATCTCCTCTCATTATATTCCTCTCACCTCTTAATTTCACCTTTTAAGAATCATCTCTTCCTATTCAATTGATCATGTGCCCTCTATCTATGTATACCTATACACATATATACACACACTCACATATGTATTCATATGCCCATATACCTTCCTATATAGACATATATGTGTATATATAGATACAGATGTAGATGTAGATGTATGTATGTATATACATTTCTATTCCCTTCAACTATTCTCATATTGAGGAAAGTTTCATAAGTTGCAATTATCATTTTTCCATGTAGGAAAATAAATAGTTCAACTTTGACAAGTCCCTTATGATTTCTTTTCTCTGTTTACCTTCTCAAGCATCTCTTGCTTCTTGTATCTGAATGTCAAATTTTCTATTAAACTCTGGTTTTTTCATCAAGAATGCTTGTAAGTCCTCTATTCCACTGAATAACCATATTTTCCCCTGAAACATGATACTAAGTTTTGATGGGTAGGTGATTCTTGGTTTTAATCCCAACTCCTTTGACCTCAGGAATATCATATTCCAAGCCCTTCAATCCCTCAGTGTAGAAGCTGCCCGATCCTGGGTTATCTTGATTGTGTTTCCACAATATTCAAATTATTTCTTTCTGGATGCTTGTAATATTTTCTCCTTGATCTGGGAATTCTGGGACCTGGAACCTGGCTATATTATTCCTAGGAGTTTTCCTTTTGGGGTCTTTTTCAGGAGGTGATCTGTTGATCCTTTCAACCTCTATTTTTCCCTCTGGTTCAAAAACATCAGGGCAATTTTCCTTGAGAATTTCTTGAAGGATGATTTCTAGGTCCTTTTTTTTATCATTGTAGTCCAGTAATTTTTACGTTATCACTCCTGGCTCTATTTTCCAGGTCAGTGGTTTTCCCAATGAGATATTTCACACTGCCTTCAATTTTTTTCATTTGCTTGGATCTGTTTAATAGTATCTTGATTTCTCATAAAGTCACTAGCTTCCATTCATTCCAATCTAATTCTGAAGGAATGATTCTCTTCAGTGAGCTTTTGAGATTCTTTTTCCATCTGGCAAATTCAGGTTTTTAAGGCATTCTTCTTCTCATTGCCTTTTTGAGCCTCTTTTGACATCTGGGTTAGTCTGTTGTTGTTTTTTCTTTATTCTGGAAAATTTTATTGTAGGTGGAATGGGACACAGCTGGACACAGTAAGTTAGATGATTCTAGTTTTGCTGGCAACATCTAAAGCATCACAGTCTGGAGCAAGACAAACATAAACCTTCTTCTCTCCATCAGGCTGGATCAGTGTGTTGACCTTGGCCACGTCAATATCATACAGCTTCTTTCCAGCCTGCTTGATCTGATGCTTGTTGGCCTTGATGTCCACAATGAAGACTAGGGTGTTGTTGTCCTCAATCTTCTTTATAGCAGACTTAGTAGTCAAAGGAAACTTAATGATGGCATAGTGATCGAGCTTGTTCCACCGAGGGGCACTCTTCTGAGGGTATTTCAGCTGCCTTCAAAGCCTCAGTGTCTTGGGTCTCCGGAAGGTGGGGGATGTTTGGATCTTCTTCTTTTTGTGGCTATGGACACCCTTCAGCACCTCCTTCTTGGCCTCAAAGCCTTGGACTTGGCTTCTGTCTTGGTGGGGACAAGGCTTCTTTCTTCACCTTTCATGCCATCTTGGGGGAAAGGGTCTTCCATGGTGCTTCTCACGAGCTTATGGGTTAGTCTATTTTTTAAGGTGTTATTTTCTTCAGTCAGGATTTTGACTCTCATTTCATAATTTTCTTTTTTTTTAAACAAATGCTTTATTAACTTCTGGTTTACATCATTCATTTCTGCCAGATTTTGAGTTAAAATTATTTCCCCCCCTGTTTTTCCACTACCCATCCTCCCAGAATAGCAGTCCCACAAGATATCGCTTCCTCCAATCTGCTCTCTCCCATACCTTCTCCCATACCCCCTTCGACTTTTCCATTAGAGGAAGGTGAATCTTTGTGTCCCAATGCCTGCACATCTTATCTCCCAATTACAGGCAAAAGAGTATTAATAATAGTGTTTATATATATTTGAAACATTTAATTTTAAGACCTCGAATTTCAGGTCCATTTCCTTCCTCCCTTGTCACCCATTCCCTCTGGGAAGATAAGTAATTCAGTATATGTTGTACAGTAGATATATTGTACAAGGCTGCTTATAATTCCCTCCTACTCATCCCACCACCCACCTGGTTCATTCCCTACTTGATCCTGTCCCTTTTCTACAATGGGTACTTCCAACCTCCCCTCCCCCCAAGGATGCCCTCCCATCTATCATCCCTCCTCTCATCCCCCTTCCCCCTATTCTGCTGCAGGTTGAGATATCCCATTTAGTATGTATGTCATTCTCTCCCTGAACCAAATTCAATGAGAATGTGGTTTTGCCTTTTTGCCTTCCTATTCTCCCCCTCCCTTGCAACCACTTCCCCTTGCTTCTTCTACATGAGATAGTTTACCCTACCCTGTCTCTCCCCATCTCCTCTTGCCACTTTCCTCTCTCACCTCATAATTTCACCCCTTGAGTATTCTCCCTTCCCAACAAATTCAACCTATGCCCTCTATCCATATATAACTGTAAACATATATACACACATTCACATATGTATTCATATGACCATACACCCTTCTTCCATTATTTTCATACTGAGAAAGATTTCATCAGTCACAGTTATTGTTTTTGCATATAGGAATGTAAATAGTTCAACTTTGATAAGTTCCTTTTGATTTCTTTTCCCTGATTACCTTCTCAGGCATCTCTTCCTTCTTGTGTCTGGATGTCAAATTTTCTATTCAATTCTGGTTTTTTCCTCAAGAATGCTTGAAAGTCCTCTATTCCACTGAATGACCATATTTTCCCCTGAAACAAAATACTCAGTTTTGCTGGGTAGGTGACCCTTGGGTCCATTCCCAGTTCTTTTGCCCTCTGGAATATCATATTCCATGCCCTTTTATCCCTCAGTGTAGAAGCTGCCAGGTCCTGGGCTATTCTGATTGTGTTTCCACAATATTGAAATTGTCTCTTCCTGGCTGCTTGTAGTATTTTCTCCTTGATCTGGGTATTCTGGAACCTGGCTATAATGTTCCTGGGAATTTTCTTTTTGGGATCTTTTTCAGGAGGTAATCAGTGGATTCTTTCAACCTCTATTTTGCCCTCTGGATCTAAAACATCAGGGCAATTTTCCTTGAGAATTTCTTGAAAGGTGATTTCTAGGTTCTTTCTTTGATCATGGCTTTCAGGTAGTCCAATAATTTTTAAATTGTCTCTCCTGGATCTATTTTCCAGGTCAGTGGTTTTTCCCATGAGATATTTCACATTGCCTTCTAATCTTTCATTTGTTTGGATCTGCTTAACAGCATCTTGATTTCTCATAAAGTCATTAGCTTCCATTTGCTCCAGTCTAACTCTGAAGGAATGAATCTCCTCAGTGAACTTTTGAGATTCTTTTTCCATCTGGCAAATTCGACTTTTTAAGGCATTCTTCTCCTCATTGCCCTTTTGGGCCTCCTTTGCCATTTGAGTTAGTCTATTTTTTAAGGTGTTGTTTTCCTCAGTCAGACTGTTGACCCTCATTTCATACTTTTCCTGCATCCTTCTCATTTCTCTTCCCAATTTTTCCTCCACTTCTCTTATCTGATTTTTAAAGTCCTTCTTAAGGTCCTCTATGGCCTGTAACCTGCTCATGTTTTCCTTTGGGGCTTTTGGAGCAAGATTTCTGACCTCACATCCCTTCTCCTGTACTATGCTTCGATCCTCTTTGCCCCCAAAGTAGGAGTCTAAAGTTGCATTTTTCTGTTTAATTTGTTTCCTTTGCCTTGACATGTTGCCACTTAATTACTTGACTTTTGGGCTTGTTGCCACAGTATGGCTCTGCTGCCAGACTGGAACTTTCGTCCCAAACATGTTGGGTGACAACTTCCGTTTCTGGCAAGCTGGAAACCCACCCACAACCTCCACCCTAGATCACAATTCAGATCCCAGGGAGGTTAAAGCAAGAGCGTTTACCCCCCAAGACTGATCGCTGGATCTCCCTACAGTTCGCAGGCCAGGAGCTGGAGCTGCCTCGGAAAACTACAAAATGGCATGTCTCCTCAGTGGCTTCTATCTCTCAGGGGAGGAAGCCGACACATTCCCCAAATACTGGTCCCAAAGCCCATAGGGCACTAACCTCTCACTTTGTCCTAGGCATGTCTATGTTGATAATTCTGGAATCGCCCCAGCTGCTGGTGTTCTGGGGTCCCTCCAGCCAGCTGCTGGCCCAGTCCCCCTGGGGCTAAAACCTCGGCTCATGCGGACCTGGGCTCAGCTCTCAGTGTGCTGGGTTGTTGGCTCCCAGAGTGCTGCTCTGGTCCTTCCTGCAGGGCTGCTGAGCTGTCCTCAGCGGGAGGTTAGCTTCTCTGTGTCATTCTGTGGGTGCTGGGGCTCCAGAAGTTGTTCAGAGTCCCCTTTTACATAGTTTGGAGGTGATCTGGGGGGAGAATGGC
This sequence comes from Gymnobelideus leadbeateri, assembly GCA_011680675.1. NCBI lineage: Eukaryota > Metazoa > Chordata > Mammalia > Diprotodontia > Petauridae > Gymnobelideus > Gymnobelideus leadbeateri. Next base: position 413,416 of record WOXC01009227.1, on the reverse strand, counting down.
TTGGACGTGTTGTTTCTACTCCGCCTTCTTGGCTCCGCCCCCATGAACCATTTCATAATTTTCTTGCATCATTCTCATTTCTCTTCCCAATTTTTCCTCCACTTCTCTTATCTGATTTCAAAATCCTTCTTAAGGTCCTCTATGGCCTATAACCAGCTCATATTTTTCTTACAAGCTTTTAGTGTAGGAGTTTTGACTTTGCTGTCTTCCTCCTGTTAAATGCTTTGATCCTTTTTGTCCCCAAAATAGGAGTGTAAAGTCAGATTGTTCTGCTTGCTTTGCTTCCTTTGCTTGCTCATGTTGCCACTCAATTACGTGTCTTTTGAGCTTTTTGCCACAGTAGGACTCTGCTACCAGACAGGGGATCCCTGTCCCAATCACTGAGATTTTCGCAGCTGATGGAGCTGTCAGTTGGGTGCCCTCTCTGAGCCTCCACACACTCTGGCAAGCTGGTCACGTACCTCAGGACCTCCACTCTAGACAGCAATCTAAATCCAAGCAGGTTGAAGCAAGAGTGATTTCCGTCAAACTGGTTGCTTAGTCCTTGTACAATTTGTAGGCCAGGAGCTAAAGCTGCCACGTGATGGCAGCTGCATGGCCGCTGGGCCTCAGAGGCTTCTCCCTCCAGGGGGTAAAGGCTGGACTTCACTCCCAAGCTACCAGATCCCAAAGTCCACACTGCACTGACCTCTTACTTTGTCCTGAGCATCTTTGTGTTGATAATTCTTGAAACCACCACAACTGCTGATGATCTGAAGTCCTGGTTGTGGCCACCTTGAGGCTAAAATCTCAGGCTTGCACCAGGCTGGGCTTGGCTCCCAGAGTGCTGCGCTGGCCCCTTCCTCCTGTACTGTCTTCAGTGGGACATTACCTTCTCTCTGTCATTTTGTGGGTTCTGCAGCTCCAAAGTTTGTCTAGAGCCATTTTTACATGAATTGGAGGAAGTGGGAGCCAGAGCCGAGTGGAAGTCCTATTTCTACTCTGCCATATTGACTCCGCTGCCCAAAGTGATATTTCTAAAGTGCTGGTCTGACCTTGTCATTCCTTTCCTCCATAAACTTTAGCGGCTCCTTACCACCTCCAGAGTCACAGAAGGAAATAAGCACTTTTTTAGAATCTACTATATACCTGACACTGTACCAATATTACCTCCTTTGATCCTCCCACCAGCCCTTGGAGATAGGTGCTCTTATTTTCCCAGTTTATGTTTGAAGAAACGGAGGTAGGCAAAGTTTCAGTGACTTTACCAAAGTCACAGAGCTAGTATGTGTCTGAGGTTCAGTACTATATCTACTATGTCACCTAATTGCCTGAAACCCAAACTCTTCTGTTTGTTATTTAAAACCCTTTACACTCTGGCTTTGAACTACCTTTCCAGGACATTTCAATGTGACTTTCCTGCCTTCCAAGTCTACAACTGAGCCAAGCTGGACTGCTTGTTGTTCAGTGTTCCATGACAACCCAAAGTTAATGGCTGCTAGTTGGGGATGTTGGGACTCTGGGTCTGATAAAGGTAGGACTGGATGGCCTCTGAGGTCTCAACAACTCAGATTCACTAGGAAGAACAAAGAAGTGGGAAGCTGGGCATGGTCAACAAGTTTGATTAGATTAAAAGACAAAGCCTCTGTTGTATCATTAAAAATGCCTATGCAAGATGGAAACACAAACATGAACACCACATTTAACAATGATTGAGTTATGGCTGTTCACACACCAAAACCTTGGACATGGTCTTTAAAAGAAAGGTAGAACTGGTGAGAACCAAAACTAAAAGAATGGAGAAAGGCTACAAAGATTCTGAATAAGGGCTGCTAGTCAATGATGCCTGCCCCTTCAGAAAACCATGTGGACCTGGGAGAAGAGGGATGTGCATGGCCAAAGAAATAGGCACATCCAGAGGCTGAAGGAAGCAACAAAGGCATTTCCTGGATATTTGGAAGAATCCTGGGACAGTCTCTGGAGACAAGTAGAGTTCCTGGACCAAACAGGGGAGCCCCAGGACCAATCAAGAATCAGTGTGGAGTAACAGCAAGGGATGAGGCCATGATGTAGAGAACTATGAAATATAGGAACTGGGCAGATCTGTTCAAGGCAGCTGACTCTGTCCACCCTCAGATGTCTCTCCTTTCAGGGGTGCCTCAATCATAGTTTAGCACTGTAAGTCTGGAGGACTAAACAAGTCCCTAGGTGAATTGGGGCTCATCATTAGTAAAGGCATCAATTTTCTTTTTTTTTTTTTTTTTTTGCCTTTTTTGGTGGGCAATTGGGGTTAAGTAACTTGCCCAAGGTCACACGGCTAGGTTTTTGTTTTGTGTGTGCGTTAAGTGTCTGAGGCCGGATCCGAACTCAGGTCCTTCTGACTCCAGGGCCGACGCTCTACTCACTGCGCCACCTAGCCGCCCCTCATCAATTTTCTAATAATCCTTTTTTGTTGGTGGAGGGGAACCCTCCTATGTAGAGGACTGTATATCCCCCTATATAAAATGGAGATCAATGAGCAAGGGAAGAATATTTTTTGTCTGTTCAATAACTTGGTTGGGGAGAGAATTTTTTCTACATTGTGTTTTTTGTCAGGTGAAATAAAGTTTGTTCAGTATTTTATGTATTATTAACTTGAGTGCTTGCATGAGAACTGAGGATCCTTTTCTCATTTTTGTAGAGACCTAGACACAAATAAATTTGGTGTTCACAAGGTAAATCATAGGTGAGGCAGGGGCTGAAGAAGATGACATTTGTAAAGCCTTCCACGATAGAATCCATTCCAATGTATATCCAGAGCTTCAGAAACAAATACACTTTTGTGTAGCCAAAAGCAATGCAATAAAGACCATACACTAAAAATCATTTCCTGCACTCATCAGATAGCATCTTAGGCCTACTTCATACCTTATTTATCATTATTTTAGATATAATCCCAATAACCTGGGCACTTTGGTTTCCAAGTCCCCCACAGAAAGGAAGGTGACTACCAAAGGCCAATATAATGCTAACAGCAAAGAAAAGCAACTACTAGAAGACATAGCAGTTGGGGGTAGGGATTGGATTGCTATAACCTAAATGACCCCTGAGGGTTTCACTCCATTACACTATAAGGAATACCTGATTAATGATTATGAGTCATAAAAAGTTGAATTTTATTTAGGAGGGCAGAGATGCCTTCTTTGGAAAGAGTTTTCTCAAGCACCTACAATGCATTATGTTGCTTTACAGAATCTGTGATTTCTCTGGGAATAGGGAGCATGAAGGAGAGGAAACTCCTTCTACCACAATAGGTCAGGCAGGTGCTCTTCTGCTGATCACCACAGAGAGGTGCCATAGTTCTGAGAGGTTGAGTTATTTGCCCAGGATCTCACTGCCAGTCTGTGTCAGAGGCAGGACTTGAACCCATGTTTTCCCGAGTCTGAGGTTGATGCTTCTATGACTTGCTGCCTTTGCACTATCAATGTAGCTGCTTAATAAATGTTTTGTTGAATGGATGAATGAAAATTACACAAAGTAAATGAAATTTTGTGAAGTGGACCAATTTAAAGTTTTTGGAAAATTCTGTGGAATAACTATTCTTCCCCACTGCAATTCCCCACCCGTACCCCTCAATGTCAGTGACAAGTGACATTCCTGAATCTTACTTACCTCTGTTTGTGCTTTGGCTTCTCGGATCAGGGTCAGGATATCAGATTTTGACCCCACTGATGACAAAACAGACTGTAATTTTTGCTGGTCCAGGGATGAGACTGAAAGTTGATCCAAACTAAGAAGTAAGAACATATTTAAAGATGTGACACTGAACAAAACGTCCACTTCTACTTTATTTAGATGTATTTTCCTTCTTATAAAATCAATGATATTTTCTCATTTTCATAAATACCATAGAACAGAGAAAAGGGGTACCTTCTACCCTATAACATAATGCTAGAGGAATACTCTGAACTGCTTGGAGATCAATTGTCCCTTACTTTCCTGCCTTAAAGCTCAAGCTTTTTAGGGCTTCATCATTACCATAGTATTAACATTTTTCAGAGTGGTAAGAGTGCTCTCTTTTTTTAAAAACACATTTTATTGAATCTTTTGTTTTCTGATTACCTATTTCTCAATGTATCCCTCTTCCCTTTCCCTCCAGTCTGTCCTTACATAAAGAGGATTTTTTTTAAAGGGAACTAAAAGAGCTTAGCAAAATTAAAATGTCAAAAATGTCTTTATATTCAGTATTCCATACCCACATTCTCCCAGTTCTGCAAAGCAAGACATCCACCTAGGCCATTAAAATTTTGTAGCATTTAGTTTTGATTGTTTTGTTGTTTCTTTTTTAAAACTTTATTGTAGTTATTATGTGTATATTTTTTCTCCTAGTTCTGCTCACTTCCATGCTTTTCCAAATTAATCATATTATTTCTTATGATACAGAATATTCTCTAACCTCCATATACCACAATTTGTTTAGAGCCATTCTTCCATCTACTTTGTTTCCAGCTATTTGTTACTGCAAAAATTGAAACTGTAAATATTTTGATTTGTATGGGTCCCCTTCTGTTTGTTAACTGATTTCCTTGGGGTATATGCCCAGTAGAAGAATTTCTGGGTCAAACGATATGGATACCATAGCCACTTCTTTCACATAATTCCAAACTTTCCAGAATGGTTGGATCCATTCATTGCTTGTCTTTCTACAACCCTCCAGCCTTGATTCTTCCTCTCTTCTGTCATCTATGACATTTTTGGAACTTTATTTCATATGGTTATTGATGGTTTGAATGACTTCTTTTGAAAACTGTTTATTGCAAGTCACTTAACCCCAACTGGCCAGCCTTCCTCCCTCAAAAAAAAAAGAAAAGAAAAACAAAAAGAAAACTGTTCATATCCTTTGACAACTGACCTATGGGAGAATGACTTCTGTTCTCATGTGTTTTGATTAGTTCTCTATACATCTTGGATATCAGACCCTCATCACATATATAGAATTGTTTTTCTCCAGTATACCAATTCCCTTCTTATCTTCACTGCATTAATTCTGTACATGCAAAAACTTTTCAATTTCATATGACCAAAGTTACTGATTTGTTATTGTCACCTCTCTCCTTTGTTTGCTATACAGGAGACAAACAGATGATCTGCTTAACATCTAATCTTTTTGTGCTGTGTTTTTTTAGTATTCAGAGTGTTTATGTATTTGAAATTTAATGTGTTATACCATGCATGTCATTAGACTACGTCTAATTTTTGCCAGATTGTTTTCTGGTTTTGTCAGTAATTTGTGTCAAAGAGGAAGTGTTTCCTGGGTATTTTATATTTGGGGTTTTATTGAATATGTAATTATTGAATGAAATTATTTCCAACAATTCCTTGTCTAGTCTGTTTCACTGTTCTATTTTTTTTTTAACTAGTACCAAATTGTTTTGGTGATTAGTGCTTTAAAATACAATTTGAGCTTTGGAAATGCTATTTCCCCATTCATTCCTACTTTTTTCATGATTTCCCTTGATATTTTGGATCTTTTGTTCTTCCTAATGAATTTTGTTATTGTTTTGTCCAGCTCTGTAAAGTATTCCAGGGTAATTTGGTTCATGAGAATTTGAGGGTCTTCCCTGCCCCTTAAGAAGCATAAAGGAATTTGAAGACCTTCCCTGTTTTGAAAGTATACTCTTCCCCCTAATAGGCTGAATGTAGTCACATGGAACCCCTGGTGGGAAGAGTTTGCTGAAGGGTGGAACAGAGCCCACAGGAAGCTGGAAGTCAGAGGTATCTAGATAGGGAGAGAGGGAGAGAGAGGGAGAGGGAGAGAGAGGGAGAGAGAAGGAGAGGGGGAGAGAGAGAGAGAGAGAGAGAGAGGAGAGAGGGAGAGGGAGAGAGAGAGAGAGAGAGAGAGAGAGAGAGAGAGAGAGAGAGAAAGAAAAAGAAAAAACACACTCAGGAAAGGAGTCAGGCTCCTGAGTAAAAACTGTTTTTTTGCCACCTACTATGACAGCTAGGCTTATGCTGGTTTGTGGGAAGACTAAAGAATGTTGTGGTTCTCTGTGCTGTTATGGCTTATTAATTTCTTTGCTAATATGATGGAACTGGCTTATTGGTTTGGGGATTTGATTTTCTGGTGTCTGAATAAATGTTTTGCTTCTATCTTCCATATGGAGAGCATGTTCTATTTTGTGATAAAGCCCCATATAGGAATATTTATATTCACAGTTGCTGCTGTAAATATTGCTTTGGTACTACATTTATTATAGTACTCATTTTATAAATGAATTTCAACAGCATCATCATCTTTATTATATTGGCACAGAGCAGCCAGGAGCATAGAATCTTTGTGGTAGTGTTTAGTAATTGTATCTATAAAGTGTTGAATGTGATTTGATAGAACAAGTCCCCAAGTACTTTGTGCATTTTGTACGTATTTGAATGGAACTTTACTTTTAATTATTACCTTTATGAATTCTGCTATTGCTATAGAGAATGCTCTTGATTTTGATGCATTTATTTTCTTAACCTGCAACTAGGCTATTCTACATCATCCAACATAGGGATGTGGACAAGAACTGTGATTTCCTTGCTATCGGGAGCCCCACTGAGGAAACATCCCTCTACCAAGAGGGGTTCTGTGACTTAGAGCATAGCCTAGAATACTAAGAGTTTCAGTGACAAGCCCAGGATCACCCAGTCACCAGGTGTCAGTAGCAGAACTTGGAGCCCAGTCTTCCAGGCACTGGAACTGAACTCTATTCATTATATTACTCTGAAATGATAACATCAGAAAAAAGGGACTTTTTTATGCCTTTCATTTATTTTTCTTGCCTTATTGTTCTCTCTCACACTTTTGGAACCATAAGAAATAATAGGGAAAGGAGGAAGGCTCTTGTTTAGATTAGTCTTCATCTTTTAGTTGTAAAGGACCTTGGGGCCACCCAGCCTTTAACCTGTACCTGAACAAGAATGTCCTCTGAAACATCCCTGACACTTGTCATTCAGTCTTCACTTGAAAGCCTACAGCAACAGGAAACCCACCACAACCCTAGGCAGCTTCTTCCCTATGTGTCTAATACTGAGGAATTTCCTTCCTCTCTCTCAGAAATGATCTTCTACTACTCCCAGCTCTGCTCTATAGGCTTATGGATTTTCCACTTGGGTTGCATCAGTTCCCCTTTCTTTTCACATTCTGTCTTCTGCCACAAAATGTCCTTTTTGAGGTGAAAGTTTACAATTAATTCAGTCTTAAATAGCAACTTTTTAGGAAAAAGTCTCAATTCAAGTCATGTCAATAGGCATTTTTTTTTCTTGGTGCCATGATAAGTTCTGAGAATACACAGGCATTTCTGCAGGTTTTTTCCCCAAGTTATTTTTAAAAGAAGGGAAACAAAGCATCAATAAATAAAACTGATGGCGGGGGCGGAGCCAAGATGGCGGAGTAGAAACAGCTCATCCAAGCCACTCTGCCCCCAGATTCCCCCCAAACTAGGTAAAAGGGGACTCTGAACAACTTCTGGAGCCCCAGCACCCACAGAACAACACAGAGAAGCTAACCTCCCGCTGAGGACAGCCCAGCAGCCCTGCAGGAAGGACCAGCACAGTGCTCTGGGAGCTGGCAGAGCACAGGGAGCCGAGCCAAGCGGAGCCCAGGTCCCCGTGAGCTGAGGTTTTAGCCCCAGGGCGGCAGGGCCAGCAGCCGGCTGGAGAGACCCCAGAACACCAGCAGCTGTGGCAACTCCAGAATTATCAACATAGACATGCTTAGGACAAAGTAAGAGGTTAGTGTCCTATGGATTTTGGGACCAGCATTTGGGGAATGTATTGGCTTCCTCCCCTGGGGGCTAGAAGCCACTGAGGAGACACGCCATTTTGTAGTTTTCAGAGGCAGCTTCAGCTCCTGGCCTGCGAACTGTAGGGAGATCCAGCAGTCAGTCTTGGGAGGTAATCGCTCTTGCTTTAACCTCCCTGGATCTGGACTGTGATGTAGGGTGGAAGTCCTGGGTGGGTTTACAGCTTGCCAGAAACAGAAGTTGCCCCCCACACGTTCAGGACGAAAATTCCTCTATCTGGCCTTAAAGCCATAGTGTGATAACAAGCCCCAAAGTCAAGTAATTAAGTGGCAACATGCCAAGGCAAAGGAAACAGAAAAATGCAACCCTAGACTCCTATTTTGGGGGCACAGAGTGGGAAAAGGACTGTGAGGTCAGAAGTCCTGCTCCAAAAGCCCCAAAGGAAAACATGAGCGGGTTGCAGGCCACAGAGGACCTTAAGAAGGACTTTAAAAATCAAATAAGAGAAGTGGAGGAAAAACTGGAAAGAAAAAACAAAAAAGAAATGAGGGTCAACAGCCTGACTGAGGAAAACAACACCTTAAAAAATAGACTAACTCAAATGGCAAAGGAGGCCCAAAAGGGCAATGAGGAGAAGAATGCCTTAAAAAGTCGAATTTGCCAGATGGAAAAAGAATCTCAAAAGTTCACTGAGGAGATTCATTCCTTCAGAGTTAGACTGGAGCAAATGGAAGCTAATGACTTTATGAGAAATCAAGATGCTGTTAAGCAGATCCAAACAAATGAAAGATTAGAAGGCAATGTGAAATATCTCATGGGAAAAACCACTGACCTGGAAAATAGATCCAGGAGAGACAATTTAAAAATTATTGGACTACCTGAAAGCCATAATCAAAGAAAGAACCTAGAAATCACCTTTCAAGAAATTCTCAAGGAAAATTGCCCTGATGTTTTAGATCCAGAGGGCAAAATAGAGGTTGAAAGAATCCACTGATCACCTCCTGAAAAAGATCCCAAAAAGAAAATTCCCAGGAATATTATAGCCAGGTTCCAGAATCCCCAGATCAAGGAGAAAATACTACAAGCAGCCAGGAAGAAACAATTTCAATATTGTGGAAACACAATCAGAATAGCCCAGGACCTGGCAGCTTCTACACTGAGGGATCGAAGGGCATGGAATATGATATTCCAGAGGGCAAAAGAACTGGGAATGAACCCAAGGGTCACCTACCCAGCAAAACTGAGTATTTTGTCTCAGGGGAAAATATGGTCATTCAGTGGAATAGAGGACTTTCAAGCATTCTTGAGGAAAAAACCAGAGTTGAATAGAAAATTTGACATTCAGACACAAGAAGCAAGAGATGCCTGAGAAGGTAATCAGGGAAAAGAAATCAAAAGGAACTTATCAAAGTTGAACTATTCACATTCCTATATGGAAAAGCAATAACTGTGACTGATGATATCTTTCTCACTATGAAAATAATGGAAGAAGGGTGTGTGGTCATATGAATACATATGTGAATGTGTGTGTATATGGTTACAATTATATATGGATAGAGGGCATAAGTTGAATTTGTTGGGAAGGGAGAATACTCAAGGGATGAAATTATGAGGTGAGAGAGGAAAGTGGCAAGAGCAGATGGGGAGAGACAGGGTAGGGTAAACTATCCCATGTAGAAGAAGCAAGGGGAAGTGGTTGCAAAGGAGGGGGAGAATAAGGAAGGCTAAAAAGGCAAAACCACATTCACATTGAATTTGGTTCAGGAAGAAAATGACATACATACTAAATGGGATATCTCAACCTGCAGCAGGATAGGGGGAAGGGGGATGAGAGGAGGGATGATAGATGGGAGGGCATCCTTGGGGGGAGGGGAGGTTGGAAGTACCCACTATAGAAGAGGGACAGGATCATGTAGGGAATGGACCAGGTGGGGGGTGGGATGAGTGGGAGGGAATTATAAGCAGCCTTGTATAATATATCTACTATGATAATGTTTTGCATAGCTAGACATGTACAAAATATACTGAATTACTTATCTCCCCAGAGGGAATGGGTGACAAGGGAGGAAGGAAATGGATCTGAAATTCGAGGTCTTAACATTAAATGTTTCAAATATATATAAACACTATTATTAATACTCTTTTGCTTGTAATTGGGAGATAAGATGTGCAGGCATTGGGACACAAAGATTCACCTTCCTCAAATGGAAAAGTCAAAGGGGGTATGGGAGAAGGTATGGGAGAGAGCAGATTGGAGGAAGCTATATCTTGTGGGACTGCTATCCTGGGAGAGTGGGTAGGGGAATAACGGGGGGGGGGGGCGCGGAAATGATTGTAACTCAAAATCTGGTGGAAATGAATGATGTAAAACAGAAGTTAATAAAGCATTTGTTTAAAAATATATAAAAAATAAATAAAACTGATTTTGTTTGTCATTCAGTCATTTCAATCATGTCTGACTCTTGGTGACCCCATTTGGGGTTTGCTTTGCAAAGATACCAGAGTATTTTTATATTTTCTTCTCCAGATCAGTTTATAGATGAAGACACTAAGGCCAACAAGGGTTAAATGACCTGCCCGGGTAGTTAATAAATGTCTGTGGTTGCATTTTAAATCTGATCTTCCTGACTCCAGGCCTGACCCCTGTGCCACCTAGTTTATGTGTTTTTTTTTAAAGGAAAACAAAAGAAACATACTCACCCTATGGACCAACTCCTTCCAAAGCATCTCCTATCCATTGAATTTTCCTGGATTGTTACATCTTCATCAGAAGCTGAAGCAGGAGTCCTAGGACCACTAGTCCAAGAACTATTTCCCCTAGAACACAACCCATCTCCACTCTGACCTTTTGCCAGATTCGAAAGGGAAGGTGATTCATTGAGGTTTGAGAGGCTTTCATTCGGAAGGCCAAGGGATCTCCTAGGAGTAATTTCTAGCTCAGTTTTAAAGTGGCCAGCTACAGGTTCCACTGAATAGTCCTCATCACATAGCTTGTCAAGGTCGGGCATGCTCAAAGCCCTCAGCTCTCTAAGTTTAGAGCGGGATAAAGGACATGGTCGAGACTGGCCTCCTACTGTCCTGTTTCTCCTGATTTGAGTAGCTGTGGTCACCGCTGGATTATAAGTGGCTGGAGGTTCAAGTAACTTCTTTTGGTCCAAACCAGAGTTCTCTCTTCTTCCTTCTGTTGGATTTGGTGGAGAAACTAGGAGTGTCATAGTCGATGGTGATTTGTTTAGCTGGGAGGCCAATGAAATGGTTTCATTTTGGTTTTCACCACATGAGCTCAAGCTTCGTCGTAAGGACCTCATGGTGTCACTGGAGTTGCTGGGAATCCCTGAAAATATAGTGCCTGATGATCTCCTCCCAATAGGAGGTTTGGAGTTCATGGATACTGCTGAAGGGAAATCAATGGACTTGACTACAGGCCTGTCAAAACTAGCAAGATTCTCAAAAGATTTGATCCTCTGTTTCACAGAAAATGATGAGGTAGGTTCATGGGGCCAGTTTAGCTCATAGTAGTAATGCCTCCTAGTAGATTTTATTCTATTAGTGACAAGGGAGTTTGTGTCCTGGGCCCCAAGGGCACTGGCACCTCCCAGGTCTGTTTTTTGGATGCTCTTCGAAGTTTCCGACAGTTGTTTTCCTCCTTGTATGCCCTGTCCATTAACTAGGCCAAGAAGACCACCTTTGAATATTCTTGTCTCGGGTACACAGATACATTTCTCATCTGCCACGTAATTCTGGCTGTCCTGAAGAGAGCATCCTGAAGATTGTACAGAGTGGCTTTCACCTCCAAAATGGCTTGCAAGTTGGGCTGGCATTGAATAAGTTCTTGTAACTGGCCTTGGGGTGCAATAGAGACCATCATTCAAAGTGATGACATTTTTGGAGTTCCCAGAAGGTTCAGACATCTGGTTCATTTTTTTCTGGTTATTACCTGTCTTCTCTGAAGGCAGATGTGGGGAAGGGCACATAGGCAAGAAAAAGGAGGAAGAGGAAGAGAGTCTTACCTCAATGAAACTTCTTTGAATTTCTTGTCCTTCTGGGGCATCTTCCTGAATGGAGTGAGAAGCCAGAGAAGGTTGGTGACTTGGGGATAGCTCCACTCTTCTGTGGCAGAGCTTGCTTTCACCTTTTTTGTAAAGATTTTCTTGGGCAGAGAATCCTCTGTGGTCACTTTCAGCTAACTTGTCACCACCTGGGCTTTTGGGATTTCTTTCAGAAGAGATGGCGATTATTTTTACCTGGTTCATTCTGTCACATGAGTCACCAGCAGCTGCCTTGCTCGACTTTTCACCAAGCCCACTGGGGAGAGCTGAGACCACTGTTGTTTCTTTGGGGTTGGAAAGGCCAAATTCATTTTGTCCAAGGAGTCTATTTTCATTTGGGTTCCGAGTCATAGGGATGTTTCCATCTGACACTGGGGAACTCACTGGCCCAGACTCAGTCAAAGCTAATTTATTCTCTTGTCCACCTGTAGGAGATTTGGGAGCCACGGGAGAACTTTTGTCCGGTTCTCCGTGGACAGAAATGCTTCGAGAGCCCAAAACTCTCTTTGAAAGGGTTTTGGGAGAGGTTTGGGGTGAAGCAAAAATTGTTCTCTTCTCAGTCCCACTAACCTTGGCAGCTTGAACAGCACTAGAAGTTTCTGTGCTGGTTTTGCTCTTGCTTTTGATGCTGAGGCCTTTCAGCTTTGACCCTGACCTAGGTTTGTGATTGTTATTGAGAAGTATTTCCATAAAACTCTTGGGTGCTGGCCCCTTTGTTTCAGGATTCTGTCTTGGTTGAGATGAAGAACTGTGCAGAGTAGTACCTGCCTTAATATGGTTTGTGCTGGAAGTGTGAGTTTTAGTGTTGGAACTTTTTGTTGTGGCAGCACACTGTTCCTTTTCATTTCTGCTTTGTGTACTATGTTTAATTTTACTTGGATCTTTGTACTGGGTCAGAAGGGGACTTCTAGCCATTTTTTCTGGTCCTGGTTGCAAGTCCCCCAAGTCCTGACTTTCAGAGATATGAAGGCTGGTCAAATCGCATTCTTCATTATTAGATGAACCTGGATTTAAAGAGAATTGAGCGAGACTCTGGCTATCAACTACCTTAAGGGTTGCTTCTTGCTTTTTGCATCGGGCTTTGTTGTCTAGCAAGCTGTGCTCTAGGCCATTGACCAATCTGGGGCTGATGCAGGGGACTGGGGGCTTGTGCACAAGTCCACTGTGTCTGGAATACTCACAGGTTTCTGGAGTTTTGGCAGTGCTGCTGTCTTGCATTTTCCCCTCTGTGTGTAAGGCTCTGCCTCGATGTGTAATATTTCCATCTGAATATGCTGAGCTCTCCCGAGAGCCCTTATCCAAATAAGAGGAAGGAAGGGAGTTCATAGGAACTGTTCTGCCTGTCTTTGCCTGCTGGTAAGAGCTGGGGATTGTAGGTTTTTCTGGGCCAAAGGAAGGTGTTGCCCCTGGGGCTTTCTGTACACTACCCTTAACAGTACTTCCTAATGGGGAAACTTTGGCTACTGCTGGGTAGGGTGGATCCCAGGTCTGTGGATTCACAGTAGGACTGGGTGGCTGCTCTGCTTGAGTGTGTGGCTTTGGATGAGTATTCATGCAACAAATTTCAATTTGCTCCTCATCTGACTCTGTGGCACTGTGTGTCTGAGATGAGCAGGATGGTGGATGGGATGGCATGCTGTCCCTGAAGGGAGCAGGTGAGGCTTCTGTAAGAGAATCTGGGTCCAGATGTGAATCCTCAGCAGCTCCACACCTAGACTTTGGGTATGGCTCAGTGGTGTCAGCTTCCCCTTGGCCAAGTGAGGACAAGCTGTCTTCATGTAAGCTGCTAAAATTCCTAGAGTAGGTAGTCAGACAGTTCCTATTCACAGTAAAATGCTTGCCTGGATAAACTGAATCCAAAACTGAAAAGTGAGAGGTCCACTGAGGCTGAGGAGGTGAAAGTGAAGGCCCACAGTTCATACTTTGAAATGAGTCTTGTTCAACTGTGCTCTGCTCCAGCTGGTAGGAGCTCCTGCCTCTTGCCCAAGAATGTCTCTGAGAACCTCCCTCACCCCAGTGGGCACCTGCTTCTGGAGGACACTCAGATCTTCCTTCACAAGCATCTAACTGACTGATGATGGTGTCAATGTCAGTCACTAGCATCTCCTCAGAACCTTTTAATCCACTACCTCTGTGCATTTCTTTGGTACTGACAGGAGATGGCAGTGTGGAACTAGATTGCATAGCTCCTGTTTCAGAGGCTGGAGATCCTTTTGAGTGGGTGCCTCCTATAGTGGCCAAAGTCCCACTGGGATCAGTGTCAATCAGCTCCTTGTCTCCTGGTGATTCAAGGTGGTCCTGTGAGCCATCCACAGCTGTTTAGAGAAATAAGAGGGGAAAAAAGGTGGGGTGAGAGGAGGGCTCTGGTAGGAAGCAGAGGTCAACAATGACATAGTTGGGAAAATACTGAATTTTGAATCCTTCTACTAATATGTATTCCCTACCTTGTGACACTAGGTAAATCACTATACCTCTTTGGGTCTCAGTTTCCTCATCTGTAAAATGAGGCTATTGGATGAATGGATTGTTAATGTCTTTTCCAGCTTTTGAAATCCCATGATCTTACCTGTACACACTAAAATTGCCCTAAATAAATGAAATGGAAAATTAATACTAGTTTTAAGGAATACATCCACAGCAGGTTTTGGAGTATCTTCTCTGCAGAGTTCCCTTTACCTAACAATGTCAATTTAAAAAAACCCCAGCAGAAATAGACATGACCCTCAAAGAATCATAGTGTGCCCTGCATATGTATTACCTAATTTTAGTATCACAAACCCTGTGGGGTCAGTATAAAAAGTAGTTGCCCATTTGACAGAAAAGGAAACTGAAGTGCAAAGAGGCTAAATAATTTGCCAGCTCTTCTGATTTCAAAGCCAGGGGGCCGTTCACTACAGGATACCACTTCTACTGTGTCATCATATTTCCAAAGTCCAAAAACTAATTGGGAGTAGCGGGCAGAGTTGGTGCTTAGTGTCTGGTTAGTTCCTCTTTTCTGGTGCTTTCTAAGGTAATAGAAATAATGAATGGAAACAGGTCACAGGGCCATACCGACTGAAACTGTTCTCAGTTCTTTGATCAGCTAGTGATTAGCTTTCTCTCCAGTACCCCTCTGCAACTCCTTCACAGCTCAATTAGTCCTTCCTCTAGTACCTATCATAGTTTAGCTCTAAGTGCAAGTGACCAGCCTGAAATGTGGAATACAGGACCTACGTCCCTGATAAGTTTGCAAAATAGTTGGCCCAAGACTAACTTGTAGGGGAAAATTTGAGAAAGTACTTTTTAAATGACATAGTTGAGTACCAAATCTTTTGGTACATACATACTGTGGGAAAAGTTCAGAAAAGGCTGGAGTAGTCAGTATCTGCTCACTGGGGCATTTCAAGTCAAGGCTGAATGAACATTGGTGAAAGACACTATAGAGGGACTCCTCAATCACCTATCATATCCATGAGATGATTTTGGATCCTCTTTCTCAACTCTTGAGACTCTATGGCAGTGGAAGGTAAAGAAGATGGTAGGCTTATGCTCTGAACAACAGACAGACTGAAGAGTGTGAGAGAGGACATTCCAGGATATAGGAGGGAGAGGCACTATACCTTGCCACTGGACCCAGATGGTTCCAGAGGAGAGAGTGAGGCTAGTGACTTTGCATAGCCCTGCCTCACTTAAATCCAATTCACCTGCAAGTCATGACATCACCTTCCTGATGTCATTGATCCTTTTTGGGAACAAAGAATAAACCATAATCTGTGAGTATTAATAGCAGCCCCACTGGGGACCCAACTGGCCAGTTCCAGTTGGACAGTGCTGTTCTTTCCTCCCTCCCTCTGTCCTTCCCCTGCATCCCCTTCCTCTGTCCACATAAGGAATCTATACCTTACTTTTGCTCTGCCCAAAGGAATATAAATTTTGTTGGTTTTTTCCTCTTCTCTACTTATTCTATTATTAAAAAGAAAAGTAGGACAATTAACTCTTTAGCCCCAGGTAGCTTCATTTATGATTTCTGGAATTACAGCATTTGAAAACCAGATTTTTGATTAAACTCATTGTGATTCAAATGGAGCTACTAGACCAAGCCTTATTGGGTCCTTGTTTGGGTTCTGATGGCTCATAGTGAGTGTAAACAGCACCTGTTTCTGTTTTGGCCAGAAACCCAGAGGTCTTCTGTACTGAGCCAAGAGGTTACATGGGTCATAAATGGCAGAGGTAGGATTTAAGCCTACCTCTACCATCTGAATCACAATCCAATATTCTTTTTTTTTAATAGTACCTTATTTTTTCCAATTACATATGAAGACAATTTTTTTTAGCATTCATTTAAAAACTTTTGAGTTCCAAATTTTTCTCCTTCACTCTATTCCCTCCCTAAAACAGTATGCAGTTTGATATAGGTTTTATATGTGCAATCATATAAAAGATATCTCCATATTAGTTATATTGTGAAAGAAGAAAAAGACCAAAAGGAAAGATTAGCAATCTGCATTCAGACTCTTCTTTGTAATGGTATAGAGACAGGTCAAGAGTTTGTGAAATCAGTATATTACTATGTTACTTAGTTAATATTGTCTGGGGCGGTGAAAACTTCTCAGGCAGTTTGGATTGTTAACTTCCCTTTTTCTCCCAGGGCTTCACTACTGCTGTCAATCAGCAGCAAGCTCTTTCAGGAGGCTTTCTGATTTCCCGACTCTGTGGGCCCCTCCTCCCGACCAGTGAGAATCAGGGACAGCCTGAGCTCACCTCCCCACGCCCCCTTACTTTGGGACCCTTCTCCCTTTCCCTTGCTGTCAATCAGCATCCTTATTCTTTGTAAGCCTGTTTCCCAGATACTGATAGTGGGGGGGCTTCCCTGTGACTTGCCTTTGGAGAAGATTTTCATACCAAGACTTGAGTACACCTCTCCACCAGTGGGAGAAGGGACAGCTGGGGGAAGAACATCTGACTGCCTTAGAGTATAAATTCTTGTTCTGCCTTTTGTAACGTTCCTCTTCCTCATGATCAGTTATGTGGAAGATGGCCCTCTTCTCCCAGGGGAAGAGAATAAATTCCTGTTCTTATCCTAAGAGATCTCTGTGTTCTGGATTAAATTTTGGATGAGTCTTTTCATCCCAAACAATATAACACTTTCAGAGTTAGTTAATGTTAAAAGAAGAATGGTTTGTGGTCTGTCTTGTAAATGCTTTAAAAGGAAGTATAAAATAACCAGAAATTGGAATTGTTTTATGACTGTAATGTGTTAAAACTGAGTATTCAGTGTATTTATATATGTATTGGAGCCTGTTATTAATTTCTTAGGGGACTCTCATCTTCCTGATGAGATAATGAATAATGGATTCATGTAATGTATAAGAAACTGGGTTCTTTTTCTTTTTTTTTTTTTTTTTGCTTTTTGGAGGACAATTGGGGTTAAGTAACTTGCCCAAGGTCACATGGCTAGGCTTTTGTTTGTGTGTATTAAGTGTCTGAGGCCGCATTCGAACTCAGGTCCTTCTGACTCCACAGCTGGTGCTCTACTCACTGTGCCACCTAGCCTCCCCAAGAAACTGGGTTCTAATGTGAGTTTCCTGAACATGACAATTGGCCAAGGTTCCAAGAATAATGAGGGCATTAGGGTTGAATGGTCATTTAAAATTCTGTCAAGATAAATTTTGCAGGAGAATGGACACAAGAATGTGCATTTCTACAAGAAGATGCCCTGCCTTTGGAGTCTGCCCTACACCAGGGGATGAGGTCCTGCCAAATTCTTGGGAGGACTCTCAACCACAGCCCAACTGGGAGGGACCATTTCAGGTGCTACTGATGACAGAGACCACAGTCTGAATGGTAGAAAAAGCCTGGATACATTATACCAGAGTGAAGGTACCAATACTTCCCAGTTGCCAGTGGGAAACCCAAGCCACACATGGATCCTTCAGAATGGACCTTTAAGAAAGTGAAGTAATGCTTGATCATCTTAAGCAAATGAGAAAAGACAAACAGTGAGCTGACATGGATTGTTATTGTTATGATTGTGTATTTTGATGGCCTTGTGCTTTTCTTTCATTAGTACCAGTAGTTTGCCTCTGGGTTGGAATCCTTTTCATGTTATTATTAGTACCAGGACCATGGGAGAAGAAGGCACTTTCTATATTGCCTATAGCTTTGTGTGGCTTGTTGTTTATATCATGCTTAATTCCTTGCTTCCAAAGAATGATCTTAAGCACTGCTCAGAATATCAGCTTGATTAAGAGAGATGACACCCATAAGAATGTTCATATGATGCCTATAATGAGTGTGAAGTAATGCTAGAGCGGTCTGGAAAAAAACTGGTCTGAAAAGATGTGGAAACAAAATCCGCAGGATGAAGTCTATTTCCACAAAAGTTATCTGAACAAGGAATGCAGTCAACACGAGCTGTTAGGTTAATGACTGTGTTTCCATATTAGGAAATGGGGCCATCAAAGAAAGGTATCTCCTGGGGAGAGAGTTCCGGAAAACAGCCTGGGTGGCCATCTTTACCTCACCCACTTAATTAGGTTCATGCATATTAACTTATACACCCCTAAGGAAGGGTTAGTACCTGAGGTGGGAGGGGGAATATATTAAAGGGAACATTCTGGGAAGTCTAGAAACTATGCCGACTCTCACCAATCAGAGTCAGATAGGAGGGACTAGCAGCTGGGAATAGGGACAAAAGGGCTTGCTCTTGCTTCTATAGGGTGTAGGGGAGCTCATCTTGGGTTTCACACCCAAAGATGTATTAAAGTTCCAACTGCTTCACTCATCCTGAGTCTGTCTAATTTACTGCATCTGTTTGGGTGACAGGGGGTACCATTAAAACCTGGGGGGAAGGGTCAGGAAAGGTGTCATACAGCATCTGACTCTGGGATACCAAAGAACAGCCATATGACATTTACCCAATCTTCCATTTTCTAAGAACCAATCTTCCCTGAGGAAGCTGATCAAAATTCTTAAGAGCCAATAGCCAATAAAAATCTGGTACCCTAGAGAAAATGAAGACAAGCAACATGTTTCAGCCAGATATTAGGTTTGAATAAAAAATAACAGGTAAAGTTGGGCCCCCACTGAAACTCCTAGGAAACAGAAAATATTATCCGAGCTTCAAAGGTCTTAACAATGAAAGACTTTTTTAAAAAGCTGCTGGCCTCATTCCTTTTGTATTTTATCAGGCCTTTCCAACACAATATGAATGTTTTCTCTTTTTTCTTAAAGGTAAACATAAGTGCACCTAAAACATGGAATACTACACGAATTTTCATGTCATCCTTCTGCAGAGGCCATGACAATCTTCTTTGTATCATTCCAGTTTAAGTACATGCACTGCCAAAGCAAGCACAAGATACGAACATTTTCAGAACAGTAGGATTTAATGGGATGAGGGAAAGGAGGCCAGAAGACATTAAGCCAAAGAAAACCCACGTTTTCTGACTCCACATTCAGGGCTCCTCAAACTGAACCACTTTGTTGTCTTTTTACCCATTCGAAGGGGTCCTAGATTTAGAAGAGCCTTTAATGGTAATCATGTCCTACTCCCTCATTTAGAGATGAGACCCAAGGAGTGAGGGGCTTGCTCATGGTCACACAGCACGTGGGGGAAATGGGATCAGATCTAGGATGTGTGATGCCGTATCTAAGTGCTCTGACCACTAGACTCTCAGGTGACCCTTCTTAGAACTCTTCTATCTATCACTTAACCTCTGTCTGCCTCAGGTTCCTCAACTTTAAAATGGGGATAATGATAGCACCTACCTCAAAGGATTGTTATGAGAGTCAAACTGAAATAACATTTGGAAAACACAAAAGCACAGAGCCTAGAATTTAGTGGGTTCTTAATAAATGCTTATTCCCTTCCTTACCAGGAATACAAATAAAAATTAGAAATGTTTTTAAAAGAAAAAAGGGAGGGAGCAGCCAAATAAAGGTTTTTTAAAAAATCCATGGACTAAAGGACATATAGCTTACTTACTGGAGAGCCCCTCATGCCCTCACTCAAAATCAACTTACAATTCTAAGAAGTTTGTTTATGTGGATTCCAGTACCAGAGGATAGCTGGAGGAGCAGACATATAAGACACAGGGAGCAATGTGACAGCAAAGGTAAGGACAGACTACAAAAAGCAGACACAACAACTCAGAAGTCATCACAATCTGGGGCCACCTATTATAGGGCCAAACAGCTTTAACCTATATTGGATGGCCCCAGGGTGATATTCATAATGAGGACCCTCAATCAAGAAAAGGTTAATTTGTTCTTTATGCTGTGTTTTAAGTCGGGCAGAGAGAAAAGGGAAAGGTATTTCAAGGGGCAGGAATTTAAGGGGACATAACTGACATTAAGAAAAAATAGTCATCAATAAAAACAAAGTATCAGGAAACAGATTTCAAAATGATTTCTGTCCAAAAAGGTTTAAATGTTAACACAATAATTTGATACTTAATGGGCTAAAACCTCAACTCAGAAAAACCTGGAAACTGCTCATTAGCTAAGGTTCTGGACTGTCAAGTCCCGAATTTGTTCCCAAACCAGCAAAAATTTAACTCACATAAACTTGAGGGTTTAAAAAAAAAAAACCCAACAGCTTGAATTATTCAAAGTGTTATCAGGATCTATATCTTTTTTAATTTAATTTTTTAAAAGCAATTGGGGTTAAGTAACTTGCTCAAGGTTACATGGCCAGTCATTATTTATGTGTGGGTGCTCATTCTGTGAGGCCGGGACCAATCCTGGGTCAATCCCAGGGGCCTACACTCTTACTGCGCCACCTAGCCACCCCTATATCTCTTTTTAATATACCATGGCTTGAGCTTCAAAAAGAGGAATACATTTCCCTAGAGTAAACAATTTACCCTTTTAAGAACATTTTTTAACGCATTTGATAATAAAGTTGGCTTTTAACAAAAGCTTACTGTAAATGCTCTTTATTTGATGACTGAGGTTATCTCACTGTCAAGATATTGGCAGTGAATTATTCCAAAGAAAAAAATAATACCCCCACTTATCTGGAAGTCAAGATTTCTGGCAACCTCAACCACGGGAGAAATAAGCAAGAGAGGCCTCTGCACTGCTGTCACAAAGGCTGGCCACCAATGAATCAGTACTTTACTGGGACACAGAAATCTAAAGGCTCTTTTTCAGAGATGACTTTCAGTCAATAGACAATTCTAACAAACGTGGGTATCTGATTCTTTTCTTGTTTCTGGGAGATTTGATGCAACAAATCAGAAAGAGAAGACACAGGCATACTGTCAGTAGAAGGAACTATATGCATGTAGAGAACTAATATATGAATATAATAAGTTTGTGTGTGTGTGTGTGTGTGTGTGTGTGTGTGTGTGTGTGTGTAATGGTAGTCATCTCTAGGGGGATGGGATAGGGGAGGAAGGAGAAGAAAATGTACAGGATAATTTTGTTGTATATTTGAAAGAAATAGCAAGTTGTACATAGTACATTTGCAGTTTGATGTACAATCCTCTTTTCCATTGTACTCTGATATAGAAAAGCTTGCTTTATTGCACAAATTAAACATAATGTTTCTTTTCTTATGTTATGCTACACAACTTCTGATTTGTGTAGATCTCCTTGGTCTTGTTTCTCCAACTAGGAGTTATGAGCTTTGTGAAGGTAGGATAGAGGAAGTGGTCAAAGAACCAGGTTTTGAACCCTGCCTCTGACACTTTCTATCTCTGTGACCCTGGGCAAGTTTCCTTAATCTCCATGGGATTTAATTTCTTCATTGTCCTAGAGGGCCTCTGAGATTCCTTCTAACTCTAGATCTATGATTTCCATGTGCCATGAACTTCATGCCTTTCTTTTCTTAAAATTGGAAACATGACAAAAATCAGTAGAAATGGATATTTCCACGTGGAAAAGAGAATAGAAAAACAGGATTCTATATGAAACCTTGAATGTGTGTAGCTTGTTTTTTTTTTTTAAGCACACATACATAGTGTGTATATGTGCATATTTAGACATATATATTCTTTTCTTTCATACCTCACTCAGTACAGTGTTCTTGACACAATGGGAAACCAATAAATGCTGCCTACTGACTGAAAATTAATATACCCCATGTTAAATTAAAATTCCTCATGAATTGAGAATAATTTCAGTAATAGTAAGCTGTTGGTTCAAAAAGTGACATGTGCTATTGCTATACCACCCCCTTCTTCACTTTGAGACACATGAAACCATCTTACCACGTGCTTGTCGCCGAACCAACAAGGTCAGGACCATGGGCAAGGTCTTGACAACATGGCAGGTCTCCTGGTAGGACAAGGAGTTGACTGGAACACCATTGATAGAGAGAATCTCATCTCCAACACTGAGTTGTACTCTCTCGTATTCCTAGCACAATTGCAACCAGAAGTTATCTTGAAAAGCTCTCAGAAAACAATCATTAGAACAATAAACATGAATGGTATGCAGAAGTTAGACAAAGTTAGAATACACTTAAGACTGTCAAATCAGTCGGCAGAGAGAATATTTGTAAAAAGTGCTTAGCACAGGGTTTGACTCATAGGAAGTGCTATATCAATGTGCATTCCTTTCCCCTTCCCCCTCCAGTCAGTCAGTAAGCAGTTATTAAGCCCCTCCTTGGTCCAAGGCACTGTGCTATGAGCTGGGGATACAAAAAGAGGCAAAAGACAGTCCCTGCCTTCAAGAAGCTCATAATCTAAAAGGGGAGAAGGAAACAAATATGCATAAATAAGCTACATATCAAATAAATAGGAAATAATTAAGGGAGGGAAGGGGATGAAGAAGGCTTCCTGTAGAAAATGGAATTTTAGGCAAGCCTAAGGAATAGAATTACAGAGAAATTCAGAAACATATCTATGAAATAATGAAATGTCAAAAACAGAAGCAGAAGAATGGCATACACACTGATAATGTAGGGGATATGGAGAAAAAGTGGATAAAATAGGAAGAGAATCTTTGTAGGGATTTAGAGTAACTAAAGCTTGGATATAACTTCATTAAGATTCAACAATTTGAATATAAATATTAACCAAGTTTAATTGTTACTTGGTATGGATGGTCAATGTCATTTCTTTTGAAAACAGGTTTGTGGTTGTTCTTTCGTTTTTACTTGACTATATTTTGCAGCCTGTCCTTCCCCATTCTTTCATCTCCCAGAGATCAGTTATTTCTAATAAACATTTAACTTTTGAGAAAAGAAAAGAAAAAGGAACACAGGAGGACATAAAAGTCCATTCTCACTCAAATACTTAAAGCAATGAGGAACAGGAACTGTCTGGATCAATGAAATCTCCATGAGTCCTTGAGTTTCCTCTTGACATGTCTCTTGTGTTAACAAATTTCACTTTACCCACTTGTGTCAATTATTGCTATCTCTTCACAGCACCACCCAGAGTCTCGAATATTTGGTTAAAAACAAAATAAAACTAGGGAGGAGGAAGAATTGGACAGTTGTAAACTTTATTCTTCCCTTTTTCTGGTTGACATGCTGTGTTACAGCATAGCCAGAAGAGGGCAGCAGAAGTAAGACCTAAAATACAGATAATCCATAAAGGAATGGATCATGAATTATTTTAGAACTAACCTTCTTCTCTATTATAAAATGTTAGCTCTGAGGAATTATCGAAATAATCTAAAGTACATTCCCTGCCATTTCCACCCTTTCCCCACCTTTCTTTTTTCAAATCAAGAGGCCCTGAGTTCTTAGGCTTAGAAGAATGATTGTGAGCTGGGACTGTCAGGAAGAACACTGAGAAAAACACTCTTTTCAAGATGGGGAAACTGAGGCAAAAAGAAGCTGAGTGTCTTGGCCAGGATCCCAAAGCCAAGAAGTGTTAAAGGCAGGATTTGTACCCATTTTTTCCGGACTCTGAGGCCAGTGTTCTACTCAGAACACTTTTCCTCTGCCCTCATGGGCTCTTTAAATTTATTGTGATTACTGCTGAAAAAAATAACACAGCAGAATATTGGAATATCTTTCCAGGGAAGAATTTTACACATGGTAAAGCCTAACTAATTTTCCTTTTGTGGATATGCCAAAGTCTTATACAAAAACATTAATAATAACCCATTTTCAAGGGGAGAAAAGTGTTCATTTTATTAATCTAAAATTTTTAGTACCAGGTTTTTTTAAAAAAAATTAAGTTCTCATATTCACTATCTCCTATCATAAAAACTTGACTAATGACGTTTGAAAAAAAAGTAAATTTAATACGTCTTGAAAAGAAATCTTAGAATATCATCACCATATATACATTTTCATCTGTTTGTAAGTAATTGCACTAATGGCTATAGGTTTAAGGTGATATCCTTATGTAGTCCAAACTCCTTGATATAAATGTTGCTTGAAAAGACAAACTTTAAGAAGACTGACTTTTTAAACATGTAAGATAGCTGGAGATAAGGATGTCTAGAGGAGTGTTTCTGTTGTGTTGTTTTTTTAAAGGATTTCAAAGTTTTAGAAAATATATTGCCTTGTGACATACATATGTAATATAGATACATACACAGATATATGGATGTACACACATACATATATACACACACTCATGTATATATACACATGTTTAAATATAGAAGGTGTGTGTACAAGCCTTATGGTATGCTAACTCATACATATTTAAACATAGATGTATATACCTACAAATATGTACATTTGTACACATTCCAGCTGCAGTCCTCCCCATAAATAACATATCCTTAAAAATGCTGTCTTACCAATAGCCAAAGCTTTCCTTGCCCAAGAGGAGAAACAATTCGTGTTAGATAGTAAATACTAGGGATTTCCTTCAACTTCTCCCTTTCCTTCATCTCCTGACTGAGACCTGTTGCTGGGCTGAGGCAGAGGCACTTGGGACTCTGGTCCAGGGCTAACTCTTAAGTTCCCATTTCCTAAATCAAACTAGGACGCTTATGCCACCAGAGTGACTTGAGTCCTTGGGGTCAGAGGGCACTGTTTCCTTGGATAGTTCTGGGCTGGATAGCAGGTTTCTCATCTTGTGAAGGTCTTTGTCACCAGCTGAACTTCCCTATGGCTATTCAAAAAGTAACAGAAGGACTTCAAAGTGTGTTTGTCCCATTCTCCCACCCTAGCGCCCCCCACCCCTTTGAGCCTATAGCCAATAGCAGGGATTAAGGGGGCAGAGATAAATCTCAGTGTGTTCTTCTATGCAAACGGATTGATGTTTTTAATCAATAAGCATTAATTAGGCGCCTACTATGTGCCAGGCACTATGTGAGGCTCTGGGGATAAGAGTACAAAGGCTGAGAAAGTCTCCACACAGAAAGAGCTTCTATTCTATCTAACAGAAAAGGAAACCGTGGATGAGGATAGAACCAAGAGGGCATTTAAAATGTCTGTTTTCCTAATCCAAGTGAAAAGGGCTAAAATGAACACCTGAGGCAGCTTTGAAGGGGAAGGGAGAAGACACGGAGGGGCAGCTTGGGAAGAGGGTGCGGTGGAGCTGCTGCTTTGCCCTGACCATGGGGCCAACCAGTGAGGACTTAGAATAGGGGATTTCCTAATATGTTTAAGCTAACTTAGTACCAGAAGGTAGATCCATGACTTTCTTCCAGTTCCTAAGATACTGAAGGGGCCTCTTAGCACTGGGGGGACTTTCTCTGATTAAGGTGATTTTCTTTCTCATTCCCAACTTTTTGCCCCACAGTCAAAGCAAAAAACAAAACAAGATAAGATCAAAAGAGTTATTACCCTCTCAGCAGCTCCACTGGGCCTAAAACCTCTTATCACCACTTTTAAGGGAGTAGCCTGGATTTCCAAGTCCAGACCAAAGGATTCATCTTCCAAACGAACTAAATGAACAGTTTCCAAGAGTCTAGCCTTGTCCTCTGTCACAGCCCTCTTGCTTTGTGGGCTTATCCTGGCCACTGGCTTGTGGCCAGGACCAGGATCCTCATTCTTCTGTTTGGGGGAACCAGAGCACTCAATGCTCATCAGGCTTTTGACTCTGGTGATGGCTTTGTGCTCCAGTTTTGGTGACTTCTTGGATTCAACTTGTTCCTTCAGGGCCACACTGCCAGCGTTGCCCTCTGAGGCACTGGGACAGTCAAAAAGCTTTCCTGGCAGCAAAGGTGAATCTGTGATCTGCTCAGAATTCTTGTCCTCCATCTTCCCTTGAGAGCTGCTCAAAGGCAGAGTCTCCAAGGGGGCTTCAGTGGTAGGATTCCCAAGGTGCTCTACTTCCTGGCTGCTGCTATTGGCTGACACAGATGAATTTTGGGTGATCACCCTGGAGACCCCCTCAGCCTGTGATGCAGTAGAGCCTGGGAGGGACCTGGAAAATGGAACATTGTCTCCATCTCTAACAAACTCCTCTTCATCACTGGCATCTTCAGCATCAAAACAGCCAATTCTTCTCTGTCGGAGGAGTGGGCTTCGGGTACACTGTGGGCTTCCAGGAAGGCTGGCTTGCCTGGTGGCTTCCAAATGCTTATGGAAAGGTCCTGAGGCCTTCTTGCTTCCAGATGATATGAGGCTGTTAGCCCTAGCTTTGCCTGATTCTTTGGGAGCTGGAAAAGAATGAAATCAAATGAAACATTAGTATTCCTTCTAGACTTGGTTTATGCCATCATTATCAACATTGAACAGTGACTTTAGTATTTCTGTATGCTCAGAATGCCTGGTTTATGTGGTATATTCAGAGGTAACTCCAATATGCAGTCCCTAAAATTAGCCCTTCCACTGGGCTCTTGATGAAAGTCTTCTAAAAATATTAATTATAGAAGATAACATGGAAAGTGGAAATAACAACAAACTTGCAATAATAGATCCTGTGTTTAATCCTAGTTCTGTTACTTCTTGTGTGACTTGAAGCAATACACTTAACCTTATTCCAGGCTTCAGTTCCCTCATTTGCCAAAGGAGAGGGTGGATTCAGTGACATCTAAGTTTCCTTCTAGCTCTAAATCTAGGATTCCAGGAACTAATGTTGATATAGCATCATCTTCTTCAACCTGACCACAGTATTGTGAGCTGGGTCCCAGAGGTATCTTTTTCCCAATTTTACAGATGAAAAAACCAAGGGGGCAGGAATCTAAGTGACTTGTCAGTAGGCAGGGAGCTAAGAGTCATGTAGGCAGGGTTTAATCTGAGGCTTCTGTTCTCCTGCTTTAGCATGCTAAGTGCTTATAGCCTGGTTTCCTCACCTAAAGATCCCAGACCTAAAAGGAGACAGGAATGAGCCTTTTCACTTTTCCTTGTCTTCCTTTTGAAGTAGTCTCATTCTTCACCCATCTCTTGGATGTTCTGGCTAATTTCAACATCTGACTCTTCTGGAGAGTGAGAGTGCATATGCTACATCCTCTGTAATGGTTGGTACATTGAGGACATAAAATAGAATTAGCACAGGGGGGAGTTTCTTCTAATGGGGCAAACTGTTTCTGCATTCACCTGCCTTGGCTTGATATCACAGAATTTCAAGTGTTCTTGAATGTGAACAATAATGAAAAGATTGTTATAGATGAGATTACTGACCTTCTCCATTTATTGTAGTTTTATTTTGCTTTAGCTTTTTGGAGGGGGGAGGGCAGGGCAGCTGGGGTTAAGTGACTTGCCCAAGGTCACACAACTAGTAAGTATTAAGTGTATGAGGTCATATTTGAACTCAGGACCTCCTGACTCCAGGGCTGGTGCTTTATTCATTGAGCCACCTAACCACCCCACCATTTATTGTACAAATAGGTTAGTGGCCATTATATTGGTAGTTGTAGCAGTAGTAGTAGTAATAACAATCAAAAGTAATGTTATTAAGAAATTATTAACAATAATGAAATGATTGTTATAGATCCAGTTAGAAACTTTATCCATTTATTGCACAAATATGTGGCTGGCCATTAGTGGTAGTAATAATAATAACCAAAGGAAATATTATGAAGAAATGTATTAACAGTGATGAAAAGGCTGTAGATATGATTACCAGCCTTCTCCATTTATTGTACAAATAGGTGACAGACCATCAGTAATAGTAATAACAACAATAGTTCACATTCATATAGCACATTAAAGTTTGCAAAGTGCTTAACATATATACACACACACACACACACACACACACACACACACACACACACACACACACACACATATATATATATATATATATATATATATTCTACTCTTATTCCCATTTGACAGATAATGAAATCAAGGTTGAGAGAGTTTAAGTGACTTTCTAATAGCAACTGAGACTAAATTCCCTGTGTGGCTATAGTAGAAAGGTAATGACATCTTTTTCAGATGAACTTTTCCCATTCTAATGCCATCAGAATCTAAGGTAGTGAAGGATGAATAACCACTTCCCCATCATTTTGCTCCCAGAATAGGTCCTCCCGTATTAGGAACTATGTGAGAGCAGTAGACTGTGAAGACAGAGGCTCCTGGGTATTCATGGGGCCTCGGGCTTACTTAGGCTGCCGGGAGCAAGAGCGCCATCATCCAAAGAGTTGCTTCCCCTCCTCTGGTACACATGCTCCTCATCTCCAGAGCTGGCAACCACAGAGTCTGAATAGGACAAAGGGCTCAGGACATCTTGTGAAAAATATTGTGAGAGTTCTGATTCAGAACTGAGGGAGCCCTGCAGAAGAAAGAAAATGTTAGAAGGCTGGAGATGGTGGGGGAGGGAGAACAAGGTTTATTTATACAACCACAGAACACACACAGATTCTTTGGCACATTGAGAGCTCCAAAGTAATTATTTTTTCTTTTTCCTGGAATCACATTATTCTAATCGAAATTCTCTCAGTCATTTGAGATAGCTGGGACACTAAACAACCACATCATTATGCTTTAGGATTATTTTTTTTAATTAATAAATAAAGTACAGCAACAATTGCCAGCCAAGGATTTGGGGGTCCTTTTTCTTCTGGGCCAGAAGAGGCTGAAAAGTTATTCTTTCTTTGAGTCATTAAAAAAAGTTTTCATTACAGAAAGCCTTTACTCTCTGGATTTCACCATCCAAACCCCTCATTCTTCAGGTCACATCAACATTCTTCAGAATCACCAGGGGAGGAGGGGGAATTGCAAAGAAAAACTGAAGAGTAACTGGCCCAACCCAAAAGTTGAGCAGAGAACAGGAGAATTCAAACAGGCATCAATCCATTTAGCCTTTAAGGATGAGATTGGGAGGAATTCTGTAGCCTACCCAATATGCACATATCCCCAAGAAGTTATCAAGCACTAGTCTGTTTTTTATTCCCTTGTTATAAACCCAAGACATTGGAGACAGCCATAGGAGACAAAGACAAGGGCATTCAGAAGTGATAATAACCCAACTGTACCATGCAATTGCAAAGTACTAAATAGAGGTTTCCTTTCGAACATGGGAGGTTTTATCTAGCTCACTTTTCCCCAAAGTTTCACTCTAATCTCCACTTCATCCTTCTTTCCAGGCACTTGAGGACCATATATCCCCAAGTATCACAATTCTGCCACTCCAACCCTACCATCTTCAGGCTATTTTTTTGACCTGTCTTCAGATTGCTTTCCTGGAGGAACCTCCAAGGCTCTGCCAGTCAGGGACAGACTTAAGGGAGGGCATCAAGTAGAATAAAAAAAAAAAAAACCCTCTCCTGTTTCTGTTGGCAGGATGGGTCAGCCTATCAACAAGGCCTGTTTTTTAAATTTCAAAATAATCTTACTAGTTTTTCCCTATTTATACACCCTTGTCATTTTTTCTATGATTTCCCTGGCTAGATAATTAATATGAAAACCACTCCTTTTCATCTTGTTTGTCAAACTAACCCTATAAAAGTCCTACTCTAGTGCCTCACTGTGGGTGCTTGAAGGGTACGCTGACAGAACCCAGTCTCTGGCAGGTTCCACTATACCAGAAAGGCTTCAGGTATAATAGTATAATGGAACACTGAGTCAGTGCTCTGAGAACTGCTTAGCTAAATATGTAGAGATTCATCACCAAATTGCCAGTAGGCTGGAACTTGGTGGTGAATCCTTTAGTAATGACAATCCACAAGACAGAAAAAACCAAAGGGCCCTCAGTCCTGGAAATCATTTCTACTTCTGTCATTATGGTAGGAGAGTGCTGGAGAAGGAGGCAGAGGAGGGCAAGAACAGAACAGCTGGTACTCTAAATATGAGATCCTTGTCCAAGGTGCAACTGGGGGAATGGAATCCTGTGGATCTTGATCTTTTTCATTATAAATAAGATCAGAAGGGAGCCTCTCCTGATCCCCTTAATTCAAATGCCTTCCCTCTGCTGACTATGTCCAACTTATCTTGTAGATAGCATACCTTTGTGTAGTTGCATGTATGTTATCTCCTCTAGTAGACTGGAACCTTCTTAAGAGGAGGAACTGTCTTTTGCCTTTCTGTATGTCCCCAGCACTTATAAATGCCTGGCACATAGTAGGCACTTAATAAAGGTTTACTGACTGACATAAAAGATCAAAAGAGACGTAAGACCAGAAATGGAGGTGGGCCAGTTACATGGAGCAAGAGATCAATGTCCATCCTGTATGCTGCAGGATGAACTCATATGATTCTGAGTGACCTAGAGGAAGCTCCTTAGCTCCTTTTGTGAATGACTGTGGAGGGTTTGTGGGAGAACATGGACAGGCATAAAATATGAAAAAGGAGTAGATGAGGCATGATCTGCCCAAGTAAAAGGTATACTTACATCAATGAGATCAAAGATCCATTGAAGAGTTGATATATTTAACCTTAGCATTAATATTCTGTCCCATCAAATAGCACCAAGTGGGAGGGCTCCTGGAGATCACAGATCCTCAGATTTGGGATAACTTGAGAAATCAAGTCTAACCCCCACAGGAAGCCAAAATTCACTCTACAGTATCCCTGGCAAGTGGTCACCCAGTCTTTATTTGGAAACCTTAAGAGATGGGGAGCTTAACTACTATCTAGGGCAGCTCATCGCACTTTTAGACAGTTCTAACCAACCAGTTTTCTTGCATCAGAACGAGAAATCTTCTATTCAGTTCTCTCCTTCCCCTCCCCCTACCACACTATACCTACTTTTCTGAGGGTTGAGCAAAATAAAGCCAATCCTTTTCCCACATCACAGCCTTTCAAACATATAAAGAAATCTATTGTGTGCTTTATAAGTCTTCTTTTCTTCAGGATAAACATTCACAGTTCCTTCAATTGGTCTCTTAATAGCATGCTTATGAAGTCTCTCATCATCTTGGATGCCAACCTTTGTATACATTCCAGCATGTCAATGTCCTTCCTAAAGATAGGGTACCCAGAACTCGGTAAGACACAGTAGTTTAAATGTGACCAAACCAAATATAATAGGATTACAAGTTCTCTCATTCTTGACGCTAGGCTTCTGATGATTGAACCTAGGATGTCAACATGTTTGGCCACCACATCCCAACTGACTCCTTTTGTTCAGATTTCAGTCCATTCAAACTTGGAGGACCTTTTCACATGACATACCCTAGAGTCCCCATCTCACCTAGCCTGTACCTGCCCTATGAAGATCTTCTGAACACAAGCACAGGACATTACATTTCCTCCTACTGTCCTCTGTCTCTCCAGACTTCACCTAACTGCCACAGTCTGTCAAGATCTTTTTTAGATTCCTAGTCTATCGATTTTTTAGATTCCTATTCTATCTATCCTATTCCTATCCTATCAAGCTTCTGTCTTGGCTTTTTGTCATCCACAAATCATGTAAGTGTGCCATCTCTCATCATCTCCCTGGCAGAACAACTGCCAGATGTTGATTTGGGCTGAACCCCTTTACCCGACTTGCTGGCTCCAGGAAGCGTTTCATGGTCCAGCTGAGGGAAGCAGCACCTTCTCCCTGTCTTGCCTTCGATGTAAGGGAGGGACTCTTCAGCGGGGTACCTGTAGGGAAAGTAAGTCACCATGTAGTCAAAAACAACTAGCCAGACTGGCCCAGGGACCTCACGACCTAAGCCCACAGATGGCAGGCATGTGGCTATAAGGAATAAGTTCCTCTCCCTGTAGAAATCCACATGCATAGACATGTCTATAAAATCTATGTGGAATGCCTACCCTACTAGTCTTGGTCTACTAAATACTACTGCTATTCTTTAGAACCCAGTTAGATCACAATCTTCTTTATGAAGACTTCCCTGATTGCCCCACTTTGCAATGGCCATGCTCTCCTGACTGCTGTAAAATTTGTCAGTCATATGACACATCTTAACTTATACTGCTGTTATGTCTTTGAATACATTTTTCTTTTTTACCAGATCTTTATTTATATCTTTTGTTTACATATTTCCTAGATTCCCTCTTAGCCCCTTGCCCTTCCCATATGAGAATTTGAAAAGAAAAAGAGAATAAAACCAACAAAACTGATCAATATATTAAAAAAATCTGAAGTTATATGCAACATTCCATATCCCTGGACCCTTCCCTTCAACTTCTGTAAAGGAGCAGTAGGTGGGGCCTTCCTGAATACATTTGTTTCTTTCTTCTTTTTTTCCTTTTTGGAGGGGGGAAGTCAGGGCAATTGGGGTAAGTGACTTGCCAAAGGTCACACAGCTAGTTAAGTGTCAAGTGTCTGAGGTCAAATTTGAACTCAGGTCCTCCTGACACCAAGGCTGGTGCTCTATTCACTGAGCCACCTAGCTTCCCCTTGAATACACTTCTTTTGTTCCTCATTTGACTATAAACTCCTTGAGGGCAGGGGACATGTTTTATGCATGTTTGTTCCCACCTTTCTCTAGCATCTAGTTCTTACTTTACAAGTAGTAGCTCAGTCAGTGTTGATTGGCTGAATGCATGCATCCCACCTGAGCAGAGCATGAAAGTCTGGGGAGATCTTCAGTTTGGGATGAATAGAGAGGGAAGAACCCAGATTTCAAATTTACGCTGCAGGAGATGTGTCATGAATAGCACCCAAATCCTAAGCAGCATGACAATCAAATTATTTGTTGAGTGATGAAGACTGAAGATATTGACTTATTTGTAAATTATAAATTGCATTTTATATCAGATATATAATTGCATCTTACATAAATCAGTTTTACATAATTTTATTAAATTTATTTTAATAATTTATGTTTTAAAACTAGTAATTTATAAATCTACTATTAATACTCTTGCTAATTAAATTTATTATTAAATTACATTAAGTTCATTAAAATTTACATGAAGATTGTGATAGTGTGGTGCTAAGCCAGGTCTGAATAATATATTGGGTTGATCAGTGCTATTTTTATGCTATTCTTAGTTCCTTTATTTTTTCCTGGTTATAGATTACCAGGGTTTTTATGGTGCCTAAAGTTCTAAGTCTCTTCCTTCTTTCTTAAATAATAGTTTGTTTTTCCCCAATTACATGTAAAGATTGACTCATCTTTTCTTATCAAATTTACCATTTCTCAAGTGCCATTGCCTTAGACCAATAAAATGTTTAGTTTTAAAATCCTACAAGTTGCCCCACAAGCCTGCAAAACACTTTTGTGATAAAACCCAAAGTCTGATTGCACATTCCTCTTTTATTCTGTATGCTCAGTCTACATCTGTTTGTAAAGTGGAGATCATGTGATTAACTCTCATAACTCACTGGATTTAAAAGTGTCAATAAAGGAGACATTTCCAGACTTATACAGAAGTACACTGTGGGCACTGAAGAACAATCATTCCCATATGTTAGTATCTACCTATCCCATTCCCAATGTATCTTATATAAAATGCCTACAAAGAATGATTTCTGGAAAATGTTACTGAGAACACACACTAAAATCTCTTTATCTATTTGCTTCTTAAACTGAGACATAGCAACCCTCACTTCAAAATGTCAAAGTCCAAGGGAAAAGTCCTATCTTCCCCAACTTTACTTTTCCTAGCTTGGGTGACTGCAAGGGTTCTCACAGTGCAGCAGTGAGTGCTGCCTGTCCCCTGGGGGCAATGATCAGCAATGATCTCCTCAACATCAGAGGGGAATGTGCATGGCCATACCTAAGCCTTGGGTGGAACTGGCCTCTTTGCTCTCCTGGTGAGTAGAGCGAGCTATTGCTTCATCCATCTCCCGTTCAGAAACCTGAATTGGAGCAGAAAGCAGAAATTAGGCATGTTTTTGTCCTTCAACCCAAGATGCCAAGATCAGAGAATGAGCAGTAGCTGTGCAGGGTAAAGCAAACCTATGTTGGAGTCAAACCTCACAATCATTCTTCCTCTTAATAACTTAGTGAAACATGAGAAGTAAAGAGATAAAGACAGATTAACAGATGGCTTCATAAAATCCGTCCTTTAGGATTCTAGTAACTCAGGGTCCACAATTACTCTACTGCTGACCTGCCACTGAATGAACTCGGTGTCTGACTCCAGCTCTTCAGCTCTCCCTTCAATGGCCCTCTCCTCATTTTCTTTTTTTTTTATGAGCCATAATTTATTGAGAGTACATCCTCTCCCATCTCTACACATGGTGCCCTGCCCTTCCAGGCCCCTCCACATGTCCAACTCCTTGGTCACTTCTGATGTTTGTGTATGTTCTTTGCCATTTCCAAGAAGACAGATGGGGGAAGGGGTGATGAATGCTTCTCAATGAGTCCCATCATACTGCAACTTTCTTCTTACAACTTGGTGAACTGAGCAGGCAATTCAAGTTTTTCATACAGTTCCTTCACTTGGCCAACCTTCTCTGGATCTTTCTTGTCCAGAATTCTCCTCCAACATCTTTCTTTGCTCAGATGATGCCAGCTGAAGGCACTTCACCACCAGCCAGCTGCATTTGTTGTCCTGGATGTTAATACCAATCTTGCCAGTCACACTGGGATCACCACAAAAGTCAACTAACCATCCTGATTTGAAACAATACCACATCTCCAGAAGGATGTTCTTGGCATTGGTGTTTTCTTTCTCCCCATCTATGCCTGCCATGAACATAGCAGCAGCAAATGTGAAGTAGAAGGAGTAGAAATCCAACTTGTATTTGACAATGGTCTTCTCTCTCTGCTCAGTGAATCTGGTAAGATCAACCTTGTCCTGAGCAGCTGTGATAAGATCCAGGGTTGGGCCAATCTCACTCTGCTAAGTGCTCTATAGGAAGAGTTTGATGAAGTTCAGGTAACAGGGTTGTTCATGGCAGTAATGCTTCAGGGGGTGGTAGATACAGCTTCTAACAACATTGCATCATTGATGGCATCCAATGAATGCCAGGCTTCTCATACCAGCATGGGTGTACCTGGCAGTTAAGAGAACCATCCATGATGTAATATGTTACTAGGAAGAAAACCTAGAGCAGTTCCACACACCAACCCGCTGCTAGGAGTGCTCTCTGAGACAGTCAGCATTCTGCTTCTGGGGATCCACCAGCTTCCAGGAATACCATGAGCACTGAGAAGCTTAGGCTGTATTTTCCCCCAAGGGCATTGTCCTCTAGGACCTCCTTGAGCCTGACTATGGCATCTCCTACCTCAAGATGCCCCATCCCATCTTCTGTCAGGATCTTGACAATCTGGGAGAAATGCTGGACCAAGGCCTGTTCTCTTGGGCAAAAACTGGTTTCTGATCTCCATTCATTGTGGTACCTGGACACAGTCATAGTCTTCTCTGGGGGTGGTAGCCTTCTCCTCATTTTCTTACCTGGTCCTAACTGAAGACTTGGGTTACTCTAGCCCTAGGCATTAGTTCCTAGCCTAAGGGAATGGATTTAGGAAGACTTGCTAGACCAGCATCTTCCTTTGTTATTAGGTTGCCTCCCCAGCATTTTGGCTCCAGGTACCTTTGTAAGCTTCCTTTTTATCTTTTCTGACCTTCAAACGTACTGCCTGCTCTCCTGTTTGGCCCCTCCATAGTATTTGACTCTTCTGCTCCTGGCTTGTTCCCATGCTAATCTTGCCTTGCCACCAACCCCCCACCCCGACATATAGCCTTATTAAATGCTGACTGTGACATGTCCATGTGCCCTGGAAAACCATAACATTTGACACTGATTTCCCACTTGGAACATGGAATAGACTCTCTGAATGCTCTTGTCCACTATTTGTGGGTCATCACTCATCCAGGAACTTTTATTGTCATGTTAGGACTGAAAACCTGTGTTGATTTATATATACGTGTGGAAGGGGCAGGGGAGGTAGAGAGAGAGGGAGGGAGAAGGGAAGAGAAAGAGAGAGGGATGGAGGAAGAAAATAGAGGGGGTGTGAGAGAGAGGGAGGGATAGAGAAAAGAAAGAGAACAAGAGAGGGAGAGGAGGGGACAGGGAGAGAGAAATGGAGAGAGGGAGAAAAGGAGTGAGTGAGAGAGAGACAGAGAACACGAGAGAGGGAGGGAGGGAGGGAGAGAGGGAGGGAGGGAGGGAGGGAGGGAGGGAGAGAGAGAGAGAGAGAGAGAGAGAGAGAACACAAGAGAGGGAGAGAGGGAGGGAGAGAGAGAGAGAGAATAAGATAGGGAGTATGAAAGCAAGGGGAGTGAGGGAGACATTTGGAAGCCATCTCTTTGCTCATTTTACTGAGAGGAAACTGAGGCCCAGAAAGACTGAGGGACTTGGCCAAGTCACAGAAATAGTTGAGTGGCAGAGTGGGCTTCCAGCTTGGGCAGGGAGGGTTAGGGTTAGGTCACTTGCTCAACCCTGGGCTCAGAGTCACTCCTTAAGCTTTGGTTTCTCCATCAGTGAAATGGGGAGTTTGGGCTAGAAGGCTGCAGGTGTCCGGGCTAGCTCTGGGCTGATGACTCCCACCTCCTCTGACTCCACATCCAGCCTTCTTGCTGCTCTGCCACACTTCTTGTCACTTGCTTACACGGAAGTACAGTCCTTGGTGGAGCATGTCAATCTGAATTTCTTTCTCCTCACTCAGTTTTAGCCTCTGCTGCTACATGCTACCACCAAGAGCCACTACAGGAAAACCAAGAAGCTTCCTTTCCCCACCTGCTATTTAAGCCACTGATGATGGAACACAAACACCTCCCCCACCCTCCTCCCAGCCTCAGCCCTAACTCTAAGAGTTACCACCTGCTGACCTTTGGAGGGCTTCTCAGAAGCACTGGCCTGAGATTCAGGAAGACTTGGGTCCTAATCCTGCCTCTGCCATTTACTGTGTGACTGTGGGCAGGTTGCTTTACCTCTCTGTTACTCAGTCTCCTTATCTGTAAAGTGGAAATTGCCTCTAGTACTGACTTCACAGGACTGTTTTGTCAAAATTGTCTCTACAAGAGACCCCACAAGCAGTCTATTTATATCTTTTGTTTGAAAGTCTCCAATAAGGGGAAACCCACTGCCAGTTGTAAGCAGTCTATACCATCTGGGGATAGCTTTAATCCTTAGGAAGTTTTCCTTTAAGCTGAACCTAAATTTATCTTTTCTCCATGTCCACTCCATAGTTTCTCATTCTTTTTCTCTCTAAGGCCAAGCAGAATAGGTCTGATCCCTCTTCTAGAGCAGAAGTCTTCAAACACCTGAAGTCAGTTATGTCTAAATACCCCCAGTTCTTTCAGCTGACATTCATTATGGCATGATGTCAGGACCCTTCATCATCTTATATATTTCTGATAAGATGCAAGATACAATTTTTAGAGATCAAAGATTATTTCATTTGTAAATTTTTTTGCCTTTGTCTCTTTAGCACTTAGAAGAATGGCTGGCACATAGTAGGTTTTTAATCAATACCTTCTCACTGATTGATTCTGGTTGCTCTCCTCTGGAAACCCTCAAATGTGGCACACAGACATGAATGCAATACAGATTAACTGGAGGCAAAATACTGGGGTATACGCTTAGCTCTTTATTCCTTCAATCCTTGCCTCTTTTAATGTAACCTAAGATAATTTATCTTTAGAAGACTAATTTTTAATTATTTACAGTTTGGGACAATATTTTTTATGTTTATCATGATGATTTACATACTTAAATAGTACTTGAACTTTTAGAAAGCTCTCAGGGAAATTGATTTTTGAATACAAAAGCAGAGGGGATGTGGTTTTGACTTAATATAGCTTTTTCAAGTAACCAAATAATATATGTAAGCTATAAAAATGGTGATACTTTGGAGAAAAATCCAATGATGTGCTTTAATCTTTAAATATATGTATTTAAATAGAATTCGGCATGAAGTTTGACCACTGAAGAAAAAATTATAATCATGTCTTGACTTTCACATAATATATTTCCATCATTTTTATTCAAATTCTTGGAAAAATACTTGTGAAATTATTTTTTTAAAGTATCCTCCTTAAGCACACAACCCTTAGGGAAGGCAGAGTCTAATTTTAAATGGAAGAGCCAGGAAAAACAACAGCCTTCGAAACACTGGCTCATTTTCCCCTTGATTTGGTTTTACCATGATTCCAGACTTTCAACATTTGCAGGTTCTTCTTTGACATGAAAAATAAATTAATGCCGTTGACTTTTTTAAACATATGAAATATTTTCCTGTAGAGTTCTAACCAAGCCAAGAAACCCAGCCACTTGCCCTTTATTCCAGAAAACACAATTTAGAAGTCCTGCCCATTTCACTTCACATAAGATAGAAGTAGCACCAGAAACAGGTCCTGCACCTCAGCCACTGCCCTCAAACAATTCAACGAAAATCCCAGAATGCAACTCAGCCACCCTTATGAGGAACAGAAGAAAAGAATATCACTGTGGTATTTGCCTTGGAAACACATGACATATATCAAGACCCAAATGTTCAGTAACAGAATGAACTCCTGTCTAAAAGCTGGGGCAAAAGGAAAATACATTACAAACCAAAAACTGGGACTTCGACCATGACAAAAATCCAGAATAATGTAACAGCTAAGGGGGTCTTCCTGACCTCCCAGGGAGATGAAGCCCATGAAAAGAATTCGTTTTCCTGAGATGTCCTTATAACTTGTACTGAGGCATCCCAGCCCCAGCCACCAAGAGAAACTGTCACATTGGAACTAGAAATATGACCTAGCCTGCATTTGGGAGCAAACAACAGACCTTCCTTGGCTTGTTCAAGGTCATTCTAAGGGTTGAAATGCTCTTTAGCAGTTTCATGGTTCTGGCAAACTCCACTGGGGTGTTCTAAGACAAAGTGAGTTTCAAAATTGCTCATGGTTCAGTGTTCTCCTGGGAAGGAGTGTGAAATCCAACCTAACAGCAAAGAGCTACTGGTTTCAGATCAATGAGAACTTCCATTTTTTTCTTGAAGAGGGTAGTAGCTGAATCATATCTTGGTAGGGAGCAGGTAGTGGTGCAGTGGGTAGAATGCTGAGTCTGTAGACAGAAAGACTCATCTTCCTGAGTTCAAATCTAGTCTCAGATACTTTGATTTCCATGACCCTGGGCAAGACACTTAACTCTGCCTCAGTTTCCTTGTCTGTAAAATGAGCTGAAGAAGGAAATGGGAAAGCATGACAGTATCTTTGTCAAGAAGACCTAAAATAGGTTTGAAGAGTCAAACATGACTGAAAAATGATTGAACAACAACAAAATCTTCTTGGTCAGGCTTGTTTCTGATGAGTGATGATAGTCATGTGGTTGGTTAGCATTGGGTTGAGAGCCAAGTCTCCTGAAAAACGTTCCATCGATGATGTGAGCAATGATGCAGAACAATAGGGAAAGTGTTACTTAGAAAGAGAAACCGGGGGGCGGCTAGGTGGCGCAGTGAGTAGAGTGCCGGCCCCGGAGCCAGAAGGACCTGAGTTCGGTTCCGGCCTCAGCCACTTAACACACACGACCAAAAAAAAAAAACCTAGCCGTGTAACCTTGGGCAAGTTACTTAACCCCAATTGCCCTCCAAAAAGCAAAAAAAAAAAAAAAAAAGACCGGGAGGCAAAAGAGGAGTCAGATGAGAAAGGTAAAAGTCTTCAGCATGATGAGTGCCAACAGAAAAAAACATAGCTAGTGCTTACATAGTGCTGTAAAGACTTGCAGATAATATCTCATTGAATCTTACAGCCTTGCAAGGTGGGTGTTACTGCCCCCATCTTTCAGATGAAACTTGTCCAGGGTCAGAAGCTGGATTTGAACCCAGGTCTTCCTGACCCCAGATACCACTCTGGATAAGAGCTAAAAGGGTCAAAGTGCAAAGGATTAATCAATAGAAAACGAAGCAAGCTGGGAAGGAATTAAGGAAGATGACTAGAGAAGGGCCATGGCTCTCCCATTTCATACCACATCTTTGTCCAGCAAACCTCTTGAAAGGACAATTCCCGCAAGAATTTCTACAGAAACAAGCCCAAAAGACCTCTGAGAATCCAAAAACAATGCCAGAAGACTCATGTCCTTTTGTTCAAGGACAATCCTTGTGACAATCCTTTGCTGAAACCCTACTTAGTCTGGCACGGAGAAGCAGTTGAATCAATCTTAGACATCTGGTTTCTCAACCCACAAAAAATCAGAGAATCAAATTGGATAGATGCTAGGATTTAGAATTAGAAAAGACCTCTGGAGGTCATCCAGTTCAACCCCTCAGGGAACTGAGTCCCACAGACGATGAGTGATTTGAATCCTGACACACAGGTGAAATAGGTGCCAGAACCATGATTGGAATCCAGATTCTCTGTCTCTAAATCCATTGTTCTCTGGAACCAGGAAGAGAAGGAGTGGGAGAGTGTGGCAGAACTGCTCCAGAAAGACACACTGGCTGCTGCAAGATGTGAAATCCAATAATAAGAGAATGGAGATGAGTAAGACATGGATGGGCTGCTATCTGTATGGTGGAAGGGGTGCACACACTGATAGGATCACAGATCCCTACTCAGTTCATAACCTTGTCAAAAAATGTTGGACAATTTCCCTATTACACATTGCTCTGCACATTCTATTTCCTTTCTATTGGAAACATGAGAATAGGGTAGACAATAAACCCTCACCTCCTTTTCCCAGTGGAAAGGACAGTGGATTTGAAGACAGAATAGTCGGAACCCTGGTTCTTCAAATAACTAGGTCTATGAACCTGTTATATCCCTTTAGCTCCTTGTGCCTCAAGTTTACTTATCTGTGAAATGAAAGAGTTCCCCAGTGTTTTCTTTACCTTCCTCTGGCCTGTGCCACCCCTTCCTCTTCTTGACTTTCCCCCTCCCCCCCCAACACTCCTGAATCTCTCCTCATTTCTCAGTCCCTGTATCACTAGAGACAGTGCCCTGGGTGATAAGGTTCTGATGCTGGCCCCAGAGTCTCCCGACATGGGAAGGGAGAAAAACACCCCCACAGCCTAGTTCAGATGGTGGCCTTAAGAAGCTCCCAGTTGTCTAATCATTTAAATGTCTGTTCAGTTAGAAAATGGTCATTGATCCCTAGTACATTCGACTTCCTATCACCATACAGATACGGTACAGTGAAAAGGTGTTGATGTCAAAGCATCTGGGTTGAAATCCTTAATCTGCCATGGGAAACCATCTGGGGAAATCACTCTTTGGGCTTTAATTTCCTCATCTGCAAAATGATGGCTAATATTGTACATGCTTTATATTTGTATTCCTAAAATTATTTTATCCTCTGACCAACTATGACAGACTGGACTCTTCTCAGCAATGCAGTGATAGAAAGAACTAGAAAGAACTGAGTTTGAATCCTGATGGAAGCAAACTACTTGATCTTTTTCTTTTCATTGTTTGGTTTTATTTCCTATTTACCATTTCTCATCCCATCTAGTACAATACACCTTTGTAACCTGACTAATGTCTAATGTGAAAGTATTTGCAGATCCTATACTGGACGATATGCTGTCTTAGGGATGGGGGGAGGGTGAGAAAGGGAATTTGAAACTCAAGGAACTATGGAATTGAATCCTGTAAGTTAAAAATGAATAAACAAATTAATAAAAAAATTTAAAAAATATTTTATCCTCAAAATAGCCCTGACTGTTAATGACCTCAAAATGACCTTCCAGCTACTGAACCAAGAACTTATTATACCTATAGAGCTTTTCCTCTTTCCCTCGGAGATGTCCCCAGTAAATAAATAAGCATCCTTTGAGGCTCTGAATCTATGCTCCTAAAACCCCAAAATACCTACAGTTTTTTTCAAAATCTAACCTTCATATTTTATGGTCTATAGAATTTTAAGATGGCATTAAGCTGTGTAGTTACATCTAGTGATATCTAGTGATAGCGGGAAGGTTTCCAATACAAACTTCCAAAATTAAACACAAAAGTTTCTCCAATCACACATAGTACAAAAAGTTGCCCCATGTTATTCCACTCTAACATTTCACCAGGATTGCTTTTTAAATGACCTTAAAAACAACATTTTCTATATAGTTTATCTGAAAGGCCCAGTTTTTTTTTTTATTGCATTCATGCATCCCCATAATTTAAGGGATTTGAAAGCTTATAAAACCAACCTTCATTCTTTTTTTCTATTGGCAGATATACTTACCTCAAAAGAGAAAACTGACCATTTCCTGAAGACACACTCTAAGTCCTCAACAAAAAAAGTGACATTCTCCGTGAGAGAAGGATACCTCTTCTCTTCAAACTAAAGAGATTACTCTTTCTGATAGGAATGTTTTGTGAACTTATCCCTAGAGCGCTAGAGAAATGCACAGACAGAAAGACTGAAATGTTCTATAGTTGACTGGTTCAAGTATATCACTTCACTCTGGGAGCCTCAATGAAATTCGATTCCAAATGATGAGCACAAATCTCACCAAAAAAGTACCCTACTTATAGTTCTAATTTCATTGAGCATTTAATTTATGCCTCCTGGCACACTGCTTGTCATAAGTTACCCCTGATTAGATCCTGAAACAGCTGTTATTCAAGATTGGGACTGGACCCATGGAAAGGGGAACATTTTTTGAGGAAACTCCTTCTACCAAGTGCAGGTCCACACCTTCTCTATGGTCAGTGTGTTGTGGACAGTTGCCCAGAACGTTAGGTGACTTGCTCAGGGTCACAGAGCCAGTATAGGTCACAGGAAGAATGTCACCTTAGGTTGAACCAGATTTAAGGCAGGTCCTCTATCTACTTACTATAGGAGACTTCCTGCTGCCCCTCATTATTGGGTACAATAATAACATCACAATCATAATACTTTTCTCTGGAGAAAGAACAGTTTGAAATAGGCCGTTTGAAAGTTTCTGTAACCTTCAGGAAACGATTTCTATTTACTGCTAAGCATAATTTAGTCTGTTTGGCCTAAATGAAAAAAAAAAAAACCTGGCAAACTGCTATGAAGAGGCGGCTCTTTCCCAAGATGGCAGCAATAATTTGTAATTATTAGCAACACTGCAAAAACATTGAATGTTTTAAAAAGAGAAAAGGTTCTATGACCATCAATCTTCCCCTTCCTCCTCTCTAGGAAATACAGTGTTGATAAGACCAAGATCAATGTCCTACCTCCACACAGGTAAGTTAGGTTTGCTCTGTCTTTTGCCTCAAAATAAAATAGTCCTGATCAGGTCTGCCTGCGCCACAGACATGGTGTTTTGATATGATACTCTGGTCAACTTCAAAAGTACTCTCTGCCTCCCT
Organism: Gymnobelideus leadbeateri; assembly: GCA_011680675.1. Classification (NCBI taxonomy): domain Eukaryota; kingdom Metazoa; phylum Chordata; class Mammalia; order Diprotodontia; family Petauridae; genus Gymnobelideus; species Gymnobelideus leadbeateri. The sequence continues at coordinate 370,289 of WOXC01009227.1, read as the reverse complement.
CCTCTTTTAGAAGTGGCAGTTGGGTTTGGAGTTATTGTATGGTTTCCCCACACTTTGTGTGAAACAGTTACAGGATATTTAGCAAAATTCTCTTGGTCCTAAAAGGGACCTGGCAAGTTCATTCCATGTGAAGGGACCAGGATTGATCAATCATTGTTCCTAAGAAAACCCAAGTATGCCTTTTGTTTGGGAAATGCACAGTGCACCCTCTTTTAAGCCAACAGGCAGAATTCCACACTTCACCTTAGGGTTTGGGTGACGACTGATGATGAGGCTAACCGGTCCTGGTCCACACTCACTCAGGATGGCATAGGCTTCACTTAATGCAGCATGGCGGAGGCTGACAGAATGGGCTTCTAAGATTTGGTCACCCCGGCTAAGGAGGAAAACAGAAGAGCCTTTCAGTTAGGACTTAGCTTCTTGCTGGAGATTTCTTGGGGAAGGGAAAATATTATCTTTTACTATCTCTCCTCAATGACTCCCCTCCCTTGTGCAATAAAACATTCCACTGCAACAAATATTATTCAGCGAAATGAAACCACCAATTGGTAATGTTTGAAAATGAATGTCTTCTTTAACACCTGATGTCCTCCAACTTACTGGTGAGGGACAAAAGGCATGCTTCAGAAATGTGTCTCAACAAATTGCTCACCAACATTTTAGGTTAAAACATGGCCTCCCATCTTCCACTGGTTACTGATACTCCAGCAGATCATTCATAAAATCAACTTAAAACAAATTAGACCAGATGTTGGTATAGGGCACTGGTTTCCCTTATTCCTGCCATCTTGAAATGATTAGTACAACATAATTTACAGAAATAAGCTCAAAAAGCCTGCTAAAGAATTTGCAAAACCATTTCAAACTTGAGCTAATGGGAAATTCGGGACGTGCTGCCTATTTTCCCTTGAAACAAGGTACAGTCATCTTTATAAAACAAAGACGCTTTTGTCTAAGAATTTAAGTATGTTCACTTTTGGGCCCCAGACATATGGAAGCATTCACAAAAGAATCATCATCTTGTGATGTCATTAAAGAAAATATATGCTTTTGGTCATCAAGAAAAAAATCTTCTAATGTGCTTTTGCACAATTTATTAATTATTTTTTGATGTGCATATTCACAGTGAAAATCAACTAATAATATGCTATGATAGATGAATAAATACCCAAAAGGCCAGTGCAGCTAATACAATTGGAGTAATCCTCAACCTTCCCTGTGGCCTCAGAGCTAAGAGGGATGTTGTGTGGCTAGTGTAGTATGAGGCGCTTTAAGCAGTGTGCCTTCTTGCAGTGTTTGCTAGCTTGTTATGAATAGGTGAGTTTAGGTCTGCCCCAGGTACCACTTAAACAATTCCCCTACAGGCAAAGTCAAACAAATGGGATGAGGCAAGTTCAACATACGATGCTGTTGTCTGGATGTTTCATCTTTGACATCCCTCTGTTCAACATTTCCTTCAATCTGAATACGGGAGGAATTACGTTTGGGGATACATACACACAGAGAATACTATACACACAAGATACAAATTAAAACCCATTTCATTAGCTCCATAGCTCATCAATATGTATATGCATTTCTTAGCAGTGTCTTGTTTCGTGGTTGTCATCTTTCTAAGGATTTCTAGAACTGGCTTAGTGTTCCCATGCTAACAAGCTCACACCTTACCTTAGTCTGCTGTCCATCTTGGCTGCTGATCCTGGGGCAAGGCTATGAATATAGATGCCTGGAGAGCTATTTTCCAAAGTTAGACAGCAGGCACCAATGCCTAATCCTACTCCTGGCTCTGTGAAAAGCAGAATAGAAAGGAAATAAACAGAAAGAAAAAAAAACACAACAGAAAACAAGCAGTTTTATCCCTTTTGAATGAAAACATATCACATGCCTACATGGATTATTAGAACAATTTCCTCTTTTCTCCAAAACCTTCTCATTCTATGGCTGGAATCAGATTGTCAATCAATACATACTTATACTTAACCCCTTATCAGCCATTAGCCCTTTCCGAAAAAACTCTCTGAAAAGGAGGGGTATCTGTTCCGTTAATCAGGGAAGTCACTGTAGAATTAGAGGTCCAATGTCAATTTTCTTCTTAAATGACTCAACACTGGCTTAATCAGGAACTGATTCATAAAGGTCCTTAAGTCTCTGGTTCCTTTGTTCAGCTTTTACTTTTTACCCATTTTACTGCTCCAAAAGCATTTCTCCCAAGAGTGAGCAGAAGACAGAAATGGAGATGAGAATGAATGATGTTTGGCGATTACCTGTGGGCTTTTAGTTTTTCATCATCTATTTCCATGAATGATTGACTGATAACTGTAATCATCTTGCATTATTATAGTTGTTGTTCTGTGACTGCGTCTCCCTAGGCTAGAGAGGCAATGGATCGTCATCCCACCATCACAGGAGTTTTGACCTGCTCTATTTCTGACCTGAAATGGTTTGCTCCTTCCTTAAGCACACTAGTATCCTCCACTCTCAGAGGCTCAGTGTATTGGTGCAAGACTTAGTTCAGACATCATGTTGGGTTTAGCCCTATGGAAGCTCAGAACTCCTGAGCTCAAACAATCCATCAGCCTCTATTACCCCAGTAACAGTGATTTTATAGGCATGTGTCACCAAGCCTGGCTGAATTAATTTTTTAAAACAACTTCTAAAATCCTCCCTTTAGCTTCAGAATGAGAGAATCTAGTACATTCTTCACAGTTTGATATATACGGGACTTTATCTGAGGAGTGGGTCACTGGGATTCTTTCCTTTATCTCCAATGGCTCTATGACCTCTTAGGATCCCAGTGTGTATCTGGAGGGTACTATGTGGCTCTGGTGGCAGATTAGTTTTTTCACCATACAAGGAAAGTGAACTTTCATGTAAGTGGGAACTCAGAAGCTCAGATGGAATTCAGGAGAAAATGGAGAGAAGTAGATTACAAAGTCTAAAATATTCTTTACAAGAGAACAAGACCTATTGGGGACTACATCATCTCACCTTTGTTGAGTGTGACTTCCATGACAATCCTATCCTTGGGTCCTGGGCCTTTTCGACCCAAACAGGAAGAATCTCCTTCATCTGAGCCTGGAGCAGGAGTTCCTCCACTGGCATTAGAATTTGGGGAACTGGATCGGCTCATTAGTGTGGGTGTTGGGCATGGAGTAAGGCTTGGGCTTCGTAACCTTGTGCGGACCGTCAGGGTCACAACACCTTTCTTGAGTTGCTATGGAAACAAAAACATCAGTAAAGCAAGAACAGAGACTGCATTTATACCAAAAAGAGGAAATAAGCCCACCAAAATTGGAAAACAAAAAGGAAATGTCATGTTGTTTAAAAAAGAACATCAACAAAATATTTTTTAAAAATTTACAGAAGAAAACAAAAAAGGTGCAAAAGAGACATAGCAGGTTTGTCACTGTCATATATATGTGTGTGTGTGTATACATGCATATATACATATACTTTTATATAACTGAAGTTCAATAACTCATTGAAGTCTCTGGTTTTGTCTAAATATTTATTTTTATTTATGATTGCTACATTTATACTACAAGAGAAATTTAGTTATAAATTATACAAAATAAACAGATCTCTTATCATTCTATTACCTTAAAGGTCTGAATAGCTTCTTGGTGGGTCAGTCCCTGTAGGGATTCTCCATTCACTTCAAGGATTTCATCCCCTAATAATACAAAGCAAGACCAAGTTAACATTCCTCTAGAGCCTACAGGAATATACTGAGAGGCCATCAGGAGACTAATAGGTTCCTACAAGATCCTTGATTTATTACTTTGCATAAGATGACTTTTATTGTTCCAATCTATTTTAATTTGTCTCATCTCATAGGATGGTAATAAAACCAGTCAATGAATGATAGGGAGAATTCTTCATCAGCAATCCCAGACCTTAAGTCTTTGATGAAAAGAACTCAAAAGAAACATAATTTGATTCATTTCAACAAGCAATCATTAAATCTCACCCAGGGACCTGCATTAAGTGCTGGGGATAGAATGACCAACAAAAAGAACAGTCCCTCCCCTCACAGAGCTTACCTCCTACTAATAAGTAAGCTCCAGGTCTGATTTCCTAGCCAAATTCTCAGTTTGGCAGAAAATACCCTAATGCCTGGAGTTCAAGTGTGACGACACCAGAGGCAATCTCTTTTCATCACTACCTCACAGCAGCAATGGAACATTAGCCCATAGCATTTACCAGCCCACTCTTACATGTAGAGGAGACCAAGCTGCTCAAGGCACTAGCATGCTTGGGTGGTAGTTACTGAGGACATTGGGACAAAGGCTATGTCCCGAAGCCCAAAGACCACAGTGACGCCACCTTTGGAAATCACCCCATTTGCCAATGTCTGTCTTCTTACTGACATTTCCAGGCACTCAGTCAGTGAGCTTGAAGGCCATTGTATGCTTCTACCTAGATTGCTGTGTGGTGTCAGAGCTTTCCCTGATAATCCCAGACACATCTTCATTAAAAGAAGCATGGCCAAGGCATTACAGAGCTACGTGGTTATGTCAGTAGAAGATGGGAAAGGGTTTGAACATCTTAAGGACTCTTCTGAGCTGTGAGTCCTGCAAGTTATACCCTGTGACAGTCATGGCTCAGTCTGTTCCTGGGTACCACAACAACAAAGAGAAGACAAATGGCCTACCAAGAAGAACAGATAAATAATAGAAAGAACTTTCACAGATGAGCGACTTCCAAGAGCCATAACTAGGAATAATCTGTTCCATAGGATGTGGATCTTGAGTCACAAAGCTGTTTGTGAGGAAAGACCCAGGAAAGCTACATGGCCTTTGTTGGGAAGGCTGCCTCCAAGGAAGGGAGCAGGGTTACAGGCTAAGGAGAATTCACCTAAGGCATAGCCATGAAAATTTCTGATTTAACTCATTCTTCATGCCAACTCCATGCTAAGCTCCATTGTTTCTCCCTGTAGAAGGAGTACAAGGGCTATCAGGGCTTTCTTCATCTGGGAACCTTAGGACAAAAGACTAGTTACAGCATCTGAACACAAGAGCACAACTTTGTCCTGAACTGTTCCATATGAATGTGTCCTGTGGTTCCTTATGGGAACCTCGTAGAAAATGAAAACACATGATTTTGTCCACATTTGTTACTAGCCTGCTCTTGCCCACTTAGGTCTTACATACATCCCAATCTGGAAGGGAAGGGACCATCGTGGTCATCTAGTCCAGCTCCCTCATCCTGCCAATGAAGGAGGTGAGTCCCAGAAAAGTCAAGTGACTTATCCAAGGTCGAAATGTACTAATGCTATATGAGAAATCTGGAGGCCATATTTAAGAGGATCAGGAACCCTGAACTATTTTGAGTCATTGATCCTTTCTGTATCTTGGGCTCATTCTACTTTGCCCTATTAAGCAAGATGAGCTTTCAAGCACATGAACTGAAACCTAGTGGTTCATTACAGAAATGCTCTGGGACAGTTTCAAACTCAGGACAAAAACTCCACTAGGGAGCTGATGCTTCTTCTAAGAGAGATGAATAAATGATCATCTGCCCTGGCAGTATTCAGCCTGCTCACATCACCCTGTTGAAGCACAAATTTCTCCCATGATTCCTACTGGGGAGAAATCACTAGCTAACTCTTTGCTGAAGCCAGTTTAAATAAGTGTTCATACCATTTTTTAAAAGGACTTGGAAAATACTGATTTAAGGAAAAGGAAATCTGTTCATGGCAAAGCAGGGATTGTGTAGAACTAACTGCTATTTTAAAAAGTCCCAGCACTGGGTGCTCATTTTGGCTTTATCAAATGCAGGGCTACTGTCTCAATTCAAAGACTCAAAGAAAGACAGGTAAATTATCTACATAAAGAAATTATCTTGCTGGTTTCTAGTATAAGAAGTGATTAGACAAACTGTCTCAATAAACTGAAACCATGAAAGAGCTCTTCTGCTGACAAAAGTCACTGCATTTCTGTTTCACCAGTTTCTTGGGCTTTAGGCACTGGGATTTCTCCTGTGGTCATAGACCTCAAGGGAAAGGCAAGAAGGGATTTCAGAGAAGCTGGCCCATCTTCCCTTTTGTTCACAGGCATAGATTCACCCTGAGTCCAAGCCCTATTTTTACCATATCTCAGGAGATTCTCTCTTACCTTCTTTGAGTCTTCCATCTGCAGCAGCTGCTCCATTTGGGAAAATGGTCTTGACAAAAATCCCCATCCTGCCCCTGGCTGAATCCTGACCTCCCACAATACTGAAGCCAAGGCCCTAGACCCAAAGCAGAAAGACAGTTTTTACTGACCATAACACAAGAAAAATGAGATTGAATAAAGAGTTGCTTTTTTAAAAAGCATAAATGTCAACTAGAAATTAAATATCTGAATCCTAAAGAATTTGTGGATGAAAAATGAATCACAGCATTGATATATAATTTCAGTAAAGGACAACAATGAGACAACATGCCAAATTCCCTTTCCAGAGACCACTGCTAATATGGTCATGTTCCCAAGTTCAGTAAACATTAACATTCTAATCACCTGCAGACAAATTATGGCAGGGATTGTCTTCTCCAGTTGTTTTCTGTAGTCAGCTTCCTTTCTCATTGACCATAAGGAACCTTTAGAGGCTTAAAATGGTTCTGAGGAAGAGGGAAACCTCATTTCATGCTGCTGTGGTGCTATACTAGTTTCATGATTGTATTTTATTGTTTCCCACTTCATATTAAGAATGAGCCATTTAAAGAGCTCCAGTCATTTATTCCCTAATAATGGAAAACCATTAAGCTCACAGAGAAGATTTAATAGGCACTTATGCAGAGGTCATAGGGTCTGCCTCTCTCTACCTTAGAGAAACTTTAAAATGGGGGGCTCCATTCTGTCACTAAATTATGTGTCCTGGATCATGTAGCGTTTATGTTTCAAAGGATGGGAAGCAAAAAGGAAAGAGACATAGCTGATCCATTTTATCCTGAGCTCAGAGAAAAGAATGTCCAGAGGATACACTTAGAACTACATAAAATTCACATTTTAATATACTCTTCCTTACTTAATCTTTCTCTTACATACACAACAAAACAAAATAACCATCGCCAGAGGTTGAACAAATTGCCTCAGAGGAATGAAATCCCTTTTGAAAGAGCCCTCACCAGGGGGGCTGAGTCCAGATGGCAGAGTAGAAACAGGACTTCCGTGCAGCTCTGGCTCCCACCTTCCCCAATTTATGTAAAAGGGGACTCTGAACAAACTTTGGAGATACAGAACCCACAAAATGATACAAAAAAATCTAACCTACTACTCAGGACAGCCCGGCAGCCCAGCAGGAAGCAGCCAGGGCAGTGCTCTGGGAGTCAACCCCAGCCCTGCATGAGCCAGAAGTTTTAGCCCCAGGGTGGGCATGACCAGCAGCCAGCTGGTGGGACTCCAGAACACCAGCAGCTGTGGTCTTTCCAGAATTATCAACAAATAGATGCTGAGGACAAAGTGAGAGGTCAGTGCAGTATGGACTTTGGACCCAGTAGTGGGGAGTGAGTTGGCCTCTTCCCCCAGGGGCAAGAAATCTCTGAGGAGCCATGACTCAGCCTTAGGCACGAAGCAGCTTCAGCTCCTGGCCTGCAGACTGTAGGGGAACCAGGCAACCAGTCTGGGGGGGTATTCGCTCTTGCTATAACCTTCTTGGATCTGGACTGCGGTCTTGGGTGGTAGTCTTGGGGTGTGTTTGCCAGAGTGTGTGGAGGCTTCAGAGAGGGCACCTAACTAATACCTTCAGTAGCTGAGAAAACCCCAGCATTTGGGACAAAGCTCCCCTGTCTGGTGGCATTGTCCTACTGTGGCAAAAAGTCCAAAAGTCAAGTAACTGAGTGGCAACATGACTAGGCAATGGAAACAAAACAAACAGAAGAATCCAACATTAGAGTCCTATTTTGGGGACAAAAGGGATCAAAGCATGGAACAGGAAGAAGACAATGAAGTCATAATTACTGCACCAAAAGCTTCAAAGAAAAATATGAGCTGATTACAGGCCATAGAGAACCTTAAGAAGCAGATAAGAGAAGTGGAGGAAAAACTGGGAAGAGAAATGAGAACAAGGGAAGAAATGAGCGTCAACAGCCTGACTGAGGAAAATAACACCTTAAAAAACAGACTAACTGAAATGGCAAAAGAGGCTTAAAAAGGCAATGAGGAGAAGAATGCCTTAAAAACCCAAATTTGCCAGATAGAAAAAGAATCTCAAAAGCTCACTGAGGAGAATCATTCCTTCAGAATTAGATTGGGGCAAATGGAAGCTAGTGACTTTATGAGAAATCAAGATGCTGTTAAACAGATCCAAACAAATGAAAGAATAGAAGGCAATGTGAAATATCTCATGGGAAAAACCACTGACCTGGAAAATAGATCCAGGAGACATAATTTAAAAATTGTTGGACTACCTGAAAGCCATGATCAAAGAAAGAACCTAGAAATCATCCTTTAAGAAATTCTCAAGGAAAACTGCCCTGATGTATTAGAATCAGAGGGCAAAATAGAGGTTGATAGAATCCACCAATCACCTCCTGAAAAAGATCCCAAAAAGAATACTCCTAGGAATATTAAAGCCAGGTTCCAAAATTCCAAGATCAAGAAGAGAATATTACAAGCAGCCAGGAAGAAATAATTTGAATATTGTGGAAACACAATCAAGATAATCCAGGATCTGGCAGGTTCAACACTGAGGGACTGAAGGGAATGAAATATGATATTCCAGAGGTCAAAGGAGCTGGGATTAAAACCAATAATCATCTACCCAGCAAAACTGAGTATCATGTTTCAGGAGAAAATATGGTTATTCAGTGGAATAGAGGATGTTCAAGCATTCTTGAAGAAAAAACCAGAGTTGAATATAAAATCTGACATTCAGATACAAGAAGCAAGAGAAACATGAGAAGGTAAACAGGGAAAAGAAATCAAAAGGAACTTATCAAAGTTGAACTATTTACATTCCTACATGGAAAAACGATAATTGTAACTGATGAAACTTTTCTCAGTATGAAAATAGTTGAAAGGAATAGAAGGCATATGAATACATATGTGAATGTGTACAGGTATCCATTGATAGAAGGAAAAGAAACAATTTAAGAGGAAGGGATGATACTTAAAAGGTGAAATTAAGAGGTGAGAGAGGAATATAATGAGGGGAAATGGGGAGAGACAAAATGGGGTAAACTATCTCATATAAAAGTGGCAAGGGAAAATAGTTAAAATGGAGGGGAAGAAAAGGAAGGCAAAAGGGAATGGGTCAACTTTATTCGTATTGAATTTGGCTCAGGAAGGGAATGACCCACACTAAAAAGTGTATCTCACCCTACAGGAGAGTAGGGGGAAGGGAACAAGAGGGGGGGATGATGGAAGGGAAGGCAGGCTTGGGGGGAGGGAAGTTGGAAGCACCCACTTTTGAAAAGGGACAGGACCAAAGCAGAGAATAGAACAAGTGGGAGGTGGGATAGGAGGGAGGGAAATATAATCAGTCGTTTGTAATATATCTACTATGGTAATGTTTGGCATTAGCTACACACATACAACCTATATTGAATTGCTTATCTTTCTAGTATGGGTGGGTGACAAGGGAGGAAGGGTATGAATCTGGAATTCAAAGTTTTAAAACCAAATGTTTTATATATATATATACTATTATTAATACTATTTTACATGTAATTGGGAAATAAGATATATAGGCATAGAGATCCACCATGCCTTACTGGAAAAGTTGAAGGGAGTATGGGGGAAGATATGAAAGAGAGCAGACTGGAGCAGGGGATATCCTATGGAACTGCTATTTTGGGGATGTGGGTAGGGGAAAAACAGGGAGAAAATTTGTAACTCAAAATCTGGTGGAAATGAATGAAGTAAACCAGAAGTTAATAAAGCATTTGAAAAAAAAAAAAAAAGAAAGAGCCCTCACCTTGCCTTGTCCTTTCATCAACACAATGTTGGAGATGATAGAGGGCTGAGCTAGTCTCCATGGGGATTCCACCTGAGCAGTGCTCAAGGACCGAGTTGACTTCTTCACCACATGGTATTCCTAAATAAAATCACATTGGACAACAGTCAGAAAGTCTTTTATTTCTCTTGCTACTACACTCTCTTATATTTCTGTTAAAGTTGTCCTCTGACGCTCACTGTGGCTTGCAGATTTAACTCACTTCTCCAAAGTTAAGCCAGAGGAATGTAAGCTCTAGAAGGTCCTGTTCCAAGCTAGGAAGCTTTCAGCAATGGTCCATAGATGAATTATACAATCTCTTGTCAGGGTGATACCCTAGCCAAGACTGGACAGGCTTAGCCCTAGGTTGCTCACAGGGTGATTTATTGTTGAGCCATAGCAACTCCTGGGGATTCATCAATGTTCTGCAATGTGCAGTGCAGGGAATCTCCACAACAATGAAATCACAGTCTTGAAATCTTGAAAGAGAAGTTTATCACCCACAAGAATATTCTAGATTTCAAAGCTCAGCATGATGGACACAAGGAACTTGTGTCTTTCATACCCTTTCACTTTTACTGGAAGAAGAGAATTCAGAAGAGACAAGACTAGTGGGCCTGTTGGGGGTAGCCATGGCTGCCACTGACTGCCATGCCCACCATGCCATCCACTTCTAATTTGTTTTTAGGAACTCCATTAGTACATTGTGTTTTCCTGTCATCTATGCAGAACACCAGAGAAGCCTACTCCTTGTTTCCTGGAATAGCCCAGGGACTGGAAACCTGTAGGCCTTTGGTATGCAGGGTGACCATTAATGGTCTTGTTCTCATTTGGCAAACATTTCCCATAGCCCCCAGTCCCAGGCAGAAGTCAAAAACATGGTTAGAATGTATCAGCAGTTCAAGAACACATCACCCACTACACATATATACACATAAGCACACAACCTTTGTTCAAAAGAAAAACACAAACCACATACACACTCGGAGAAGTCATTCTATAAAAACTCTACTAAGTCTGCTATAGCTATATCTCTAATCCTTCACCTAGAGAAAAGAAAATATTCCTACATATACTTTACTCTCTACATCTGGCACACAGCAAATCAAATTCTGACCTTTTTTTTTCCAGTGGATCAACCACAGAATTTGGGCATATAGCAGAGAGTGGCATTTACAACATAAAGAAGAAGTTGGGCAGTTATGTAGCAAAGTATGGATCCAGTTTCGTTCTGTGTTGTTCTTCACAAAGCTTAAAGTCTTATAACATAGTAGATATAACTTGATGATTTATAGATTTCCCCAGAAGTTGCCCTTATTCCAGCTTAGGCAAAAAAATAAAGCAGGAGCCACTTCTCATTTAATATGAGACTTTTGACATTACAGAGTATTCCTTGTTGCCTTACATTTTATTTTATTTTTTAATTACAGCAATTGGGGTTAATTGTAACTTGCTCAAGGTTACACAGCTAGTTATTTATGTGTGTGTGCTAAGTAACTGAGGCCGGAACCAATCCTGGGCCCTCCTGACTCTAGAGCGGGCGCTCTTACACAATGTGCCACATAGCTGCCCCAAATTTTATTTTTCTACCTAGTGAGGTAGAAATGAGTTTTTTTTCAGTCACATTTCTGTAATTGTGCATTACATAAAACAGTTTCTTTTCACAGCTTGTCATGTTAGCCCCCTGGATTTTATCTCATCAAAAATGGGGTGTGTGTGTGTGTGTGTGTGTGTGTGTGTGTGTGTGTGTGTGTGAGAGAGAGAGAGAGAGAGAGACAGAGAGACAGAGAGACAGAGAGACAGAGAGAGACAGAGACAGAGAGGGAGAGACACACACACACAGAGACAGAAACCGACAGACCTGGGGGAGGGAGGTGGCATGGGAGGAGTGGTTTCCTAAGATGATGTTGGGATATGATTACTTCTCCTTCATCCCTGGAGTATGGAAGCTTATTCTTAGATTGTCAAATGACCTTTTCCTTACCATACTCAATCACCTTCCTCCCCAATACTCTAACAGATCTCTGACCTCACTGAAGTGAGTATACCCCTCCCCGCCATGATATGGATAGTATTAGGTCTGTTTCTGCCTATCCTATGTGACTCGACAACTTTTCCTCACATGAGCCCACCATGGAGACTCCATCCAACATGCTAGAAGCTCTCCTTGAGTTTCCTTGACACTGCTACTAGACCAATGGAACATGGGAAATATTTATGAGTTACAAACCATGATCTTGATGGTACTGGCCTGTCTTCTTTGCCAATCCTACATTACTTTGATGACATTCTTTCCACCACTTGCCCTACATGTAACTCTTTTGAGTCATTACAGATGTCATTTGGGAGCCCTGTCCTGCAAAGTCCCAGTCTTGAATCAATCAGCCCATTGCCCTCTGCAGGAGCATCTGGAAGACCTTGCTATTTGGAGGGAATCTTTGTTCCATGTGGCTTATGTGCCAAATGACCTCCATAACAATGGTTAGCACCTTTAGTGAGCTTTTATGCCTTACTTGATACTAACAATTAAAGGGTCAAAACAATCTACCAGGTTATTATATGTGTTGAGGAATCTTACATGATTTTGACATGCACTGAGGAAACACTTTGTTGGAGGGGAGCCTGTAAGGCAGCATTTGGCACAAAGCAATCAAATGCCATATTATTGTCAACACTGATAATAACAAACTAGCATCTATATAGTACTTTAAGGTTTGCAAAGGTATTTACATATGTTATCTCATTTAATCCTCACAAGCAGCCTGTGCTACTAAATATCCTCATTTTACAGATACAGAAACTGAGGAACAGAGAGGTTAAATGACTTGTCCAGGGTCAGAAAGATAGTAAGGATCCAGGGCAGGATTTGCCCTCGAGGTGTCCCAACTCCAGCTCCAGCACTCTCCCCATTCTATCATGTAGCTGCCACAAAAATTACCTAAAAATAAGTGTTATGAGTTCTTATGTTCTCCTTACTATCTTTTAGTTGGTTCTGTTTCATGATGTAGTTCAAAGTAGACTACAGTTTGCTAAAACCTGGCTGTTTCCTTCTTATTCTCAACTGGTATATTCTTTACCTGAATATAGGTTATTCACATACAATTTTTTACATCTGTGGAAAAGTATGCATATGTGTCAACAGCTATTGACATTTTCTCAGTCACCTTTTTTCTCATAATAATAATAAAGTGTGGTACTTTTTCCCATGTCACTGATATCTTCCCCTCTTTCAGCTATTTTGAGAATTGATACCTTCACGAACTCAATAATGTGTTGTCTCCAGTATGGTTCTCCTTTGCAGTCTTCTTGGACGAGTACAGTTAGTTTTCTATCTTTGTTTCCTTTGAAATATCTACTCCCTTAAGCAGCACATCTGGGGCTCTGATATTGAGTCCAGATGTGATGGCTTTATATCACTTTTGGTGAAAAGAATTAAAACAAATCTTTATAGATCTTTTCCATCTTTCATCTGTTTGATATCCTCCTCTTCAGGTTTCATTTTTTTAAATGTCATGTATATTATGATGTTCAGTCGTGTCTCTTTTCAAGCCTCTTACAAATTTGCTTTTCTTTTCACAGCTACATCATGTCTTATGAGATGACACTTCTTGTAATCTTTTTCTACTGTGAAACTTTAAAAATTAGTTTATTTTCTGAACTGGTATTGCCCTTAGCTTCCCTTGATGTTCCCCTGGATCTCTGCAAGGCAAGTGTAGAGAATTTGTTGCCTGAGGTAATTTTTAGGTTCCTTTATGCTATGCTATTGATAATCAGGTAGACTTCTACATGAATTTTATTCTAATTGGATGTTGTCCTTTCCTCTATCCATTTCCCTTTTCTGATATTATTATTTTGTTTTAGTCTGTCAACTTGGGGCGGTTTCCATGGTATGGCATCTTCCCCAGCCCAATACACATGCACTTTTGTTGTCTTATGGTTTCCTATCCATTCTGATCTCTGCTCTAACCAGTTTGACATGCACAAATACCTGACTGAGAAAATGATCCCCACATTGGTAAGAAGCTACTTCATGCCTTTTAAAATAATGTGAATTTCATTCTTGTGATTTTGCTTGGTGATTATCACATCCATACTTCTTTAGTTACTTCTGTTGAAGTATTTGTGATACATTTATGTGAAGTTTCAGTGTAGCCCACAAATATTTGGACTCCCTCATTCCTCAGGTCAGCACCAAGATGCTCAACTTCTTTTATTCCACACCAAACTGCTGCTTGATGGTGAAATGATTTAACATATGCCCCCCTCTCCCTACCACCCTGTTCCTACCATTACCACATCCAACACTACTGCTGACTCTGACTTTTATACAGTGCTTTAAAGTTTGCAAAGCACTGTACATACATTACTTGAAGCTTCTTCCCTTTTACTATAGTCTACTAGAACTTAGTCTGACACATACACAGAGGCCAAACCAGTGTTTCATGGCTGAACTAGATAGATGATAGGGGTTTGACCACAGCCTGGATACCACTGTGAGGCCCCACTGTCTCCTGGCAGCTGAATTCAGTTCTCAGATCCAAGACACACTGCAGGGAGGAAAGTCAAGAAATTGGGTTCTTAATAGGACTTTTTCCTCCTCTTGAGCGCAAGTCCTGTTGGAAAATAGCACTGCTGAATGCCTTCCAGCCTGACCAGGGAGGGCATGTCCCATCTACCCTAGCATAGCTCTGTCACCTCAAATGCCTCTAGAACAGTGAGGCATCTTCAATTCAAATCAATTTGCCAAGAATTTATTAAATGCCTGGGTGTAGAACACTGTGCTTGGTACTGGAGGTGAAGTGAACTTTAGATAAGGTGCAGTCTTGACATTTTTCTTGGCTCTTTTTGGGGTCTTCTTGGTAAAGGTATTTGAGTGGTTTGCCATTTCCTTTTCCAACTCACGTTACAGATGAAGAAATGGAGGCAAACAGGGTGAAGTACCTTGCCAGGGTCTCTTAGCTAGCAAATTTCTGAGGCCAATTTTGAACTCACAAAGATCAGTCTTCCTTATTTCAGGCCTAGAACTGTATTTACTGTGCCACCTACCTGCCCCACGATACCCAGATAACTGAAATACAAAATGAGACCATAAGAACATCAGAGAACAAGCACATGTACTGTCAGAGAGGTCCAAGGGGGAAAGAAAAGGTCACAGCCAGTTAGAAAGATCAGAGAAAACTTCCTGGAGGAGGCTGTCTTGAAACTGGGCTTAAAAGGAGGACTAGGACTCAAGAGTCAGAAGGTGGACAGAAAGAGCATTCCAGGCTCAGGAAACAAAATGAATAAAGGCACAGAGGTGGGAACAACCAAAGAACATCCTTGGGCCAGCACAGAGTGCTCTATGATGGAGTGTAGAATACAGGGACAGGACAGTATCTAGGAGATGGGCTTGGAGAGATGGGCTGGAGAGGCCTGAATGCCAAAGCACAATTGCTTCTTCCACATTTGCTTTCTTTTTAAAAATTTTTATTGATATTTTGTGTCTTCCATCACCTTAGTTGTCTCATGTAGCTCTAGCCCGTCAGCCTCCCATAGAGTCACCTCATAAGAAAAATGGTATTTTTTTCAAGAGAAGAAAAACATCAGCACAACTGATCAATGCATTGAAAAATTCTGAAACCATTGGCATTATGTAGCACCTTTGGACCTCCCACCTCTCTAAAGGGGTGTGTTGGGGGTACATTCTCATATCTCTCCATTCAAATTCTGTTTGATCTTAATAACTGTTATATTTACTTTTTTTTTTGGAGGCAATCAGGGTTAAGTGACTTGTCCAGGGTCACACAGCTATTGAGTGTCTGAGGCCAAATTTGAACTCAGATCCTCCTGACTCCAGGGCTACACCACCTAGCTATCATTTGTTCCATGTACTTTTGGTATTTTGTTATGTCATTGTTCCTTCCATTTACATGGTTGTTATCTTGTAAATTGTTTCCTTGGCGCTGCTTACATCACTCTGCCATCAGATCACAGATCTTTTCCTGTCATTCCTTAGCTTTCTATGAGGACACATAGCTGATAGTACAAAGAACCTGTTTCTCTCCATAAAGGTAAATGAAAGACTTAGTCCCTGCCCTTCCCTTGTGGAGTTGATAAGAGGAAAGGCAACCCCTTGCAAGCTAATGCAAAAAATTAAAGGGATTAAGACCTTTCCCTAGCCTTCTCAGGGGCCTGAGGTACTGCCCACGAAGGGGTGCAGGAACAGCAGACTGACCTGTCTTGACCCAACAGACTCAAGCTGCTGTGGAAGGGAATGCTTCCTGGCAGTCCGAGAAAACTTCTCCAACATTTCCCCAGAGGGGTCACCATTTTCTACTGTCAGCTCATCATCTTCTCCAACCGATTCTAGACGAGGGGCACCTCCTGGAAAGAACAGGGGGGAAAAGATTATTTTTATAATGATAACAGTAATGGGGGCAGGTGGAAGCAATCAGAGTGAAATGGCTTGCTCAGGGTCACACAGCTAGTGGGTGCTTGAGGCCAGATTTGAACCCATCATCTCCTGACTCCAGCAGTGGTTGGTGCCTTATCCACCTAGCCGCCCCGCTTAAGATTTTCAAAGGGTTTTAAACCATGTTCTCACTTGGTCCTCCCAATAACTTTCTGAGGTAGGTGCTATTTTTGCCCCTCTTTTACATATAAGGAAACTTCGGCTGAGAAAGGTTAAATAACATGTCCTGTAGCAAATAACAATCTGACCCATGGCTCAAGCCCACGTCTTCCTGACTCTAAAGCCAGTGTTCTATCCACTGTACACAGACTTCTTCCCCAAGACCCGGGCATCAGCTGGTCAAGAAGAAGTCCGTGTACAGTTATCATAACGCAAAGACTGGCTCAGTTGCTTAGTACCGTGAAGGCAACAAGGTACTGCATTTGTCACTTAGTTACCCACTGAGCTCTCCACCTGTTCTCCATGTCTTGTGACCATTAATGCCAGACTTTGAAGAAATCTCTCTTTTCTGAAGACATCTACAGAATGACTCAGTTGGTTGAGTGAATAAAACTGAGTATTTTGAGACAAGAAGCAGTGTGTGTACATTTGTTTGAAACTGACAGTTATGACATAGCAGCTGTGGGTAATGCAATAAATAATGGCAAGACAGTTCCTAGCAGATGGATTTAGCAGCTGGTTTTAAATTTCCTCAAGATAGATACATTTCTTTCTTTTAGGACTAAAATGTTAAATAGTGGATTCCCACTGTCAGGAACAGATATGTAAAAATGAAAGGATCTTTTCATTTCCATGTGCAAAATTGCCACTTAAAGAAATCCATCCAAAGTATTGAAATACTCACTCAGACCATGTAACATTTATATACCACTACCTGCTGATTCAGAAAATTACAAATTTCAGGGGTTAGAATGCTGTAGGTACATTTATCATGATATTCAAAGATTTGACAATTTGACAAAATCATTATAAGACTGAATTCAAAAGATGCATCATACAATCTAAATGATGAAACTGGTTCATTTGCAGAAGCCATGGCAATCTGCAGATGGGCCATAGTACCCCAAGCTGAGCATTATTAAAAGCTGAGCATTATTAAAAACCATCAGCTGTGGGCTTTGACGTCAGATCAACACAAGACATAGGTGGCCATTCATTGGGAAATGACTAACCAGATTGTGGTAAGTGAAAGTGATGGAATTTATTACTGAAATTTATTACTGAAAGAAATTATAAATAAGAAGAATTAAGTAAGAGAAGCAAGGAAAGACACTGAACTGATTCATATAGTAAGGCAAGTAGAAACAGGAAGACCTTATGATTTCACAATGACTACAATATAAACAGAACAATACGATGAAACTAAGATTAGTCCTGAAGAACAGTTGTATAAAAATGAACCTCCTTCCGTTTTTTGCAGAAAAAAATGACAAAGGAAGCAGACCAGACTTAAAAAGGCTCACCCAAGATAAAAACTTCATTATTCTTTTCCCTCTACCTACCTTATCAAAGCCAAGATTTCAAAACCTGAATGTCTGAGAAGTACTTTTTTAAAGTTTTCATTCAAGGTATGGCTAGGTGGTACAGTGAATAGAGCACCATCCCTGAAGACAGGAGGACCCGAGTTCAAATCCAGCCTTAGACACTTTAACACTTACTGCCATGTGGCCTTGGGCAAATCATTTAAGCCCAACTGCCCTCACTAAATTTTCATTCAATTCGAAAGCATTTAGGAAGGACTTCCTAACTACAAGATACTGTGTTGTGTGCAGTTTACAAATAAAGATGCCAATATAGGAATAGGCCAGTGCATCAACATCCACGCCCATTTTTATTTTGGCATCTCTATCTGTAAACTGCCGACTTCTCCATGTGGATCAAAACAAGCAAGAAAAAAGATCGAAGACCGCTGTTTTCCTTCAGAGGTGTCAAGAAAACAATCCCCATTCCTTTTGTTCAGAATTTTCAGTTGTAAATATTTGTAGGTGCTGCCAACCCATGCTGAGGTTGTTTGATTTTGACTATGTCCTACAGGGAATGCAAAACTACCTGCAGGTATAAAGAAGATGATTTCAGTGGTGTATGGATACAAGATATTTTTCTCATTGCTAGACTGCTTAAGACCCTCCTTTTCTTCTGCCTCTCCTTTATTAAAGACTGGGTCTCCCTCTGTTTCCCAGGCTGGAAATGTAATGGGTCACTCACTAGTCCATTATCACTGTTGAAATTGATTCCCTGATCCAGAAAGAAGCAATTTCAAAGGTTTTATTTTTTCTTCCCACACACATTGCCATAGTCAGTATATGCATGCATATATGTTTGTAGATGTATATACAGTCTTCCTTACTCTGCTTACTTCATTTGACATCACTTCTTCTGTTTTCCCGTGCTTCTCTACAGAGAACTAAATGGCACAGTGGATAGAGTATTGGGTATCAGCTCTGGAAGAGCTGAGTTCGAATGTGGCCTAAAACACTAGCTTTGTGACCCTGGCCAATTGAACTTCTGACTGCCTCAATTTCCTTACGTATAAAACAGGAATCATAATAATGTGCCTCATAAGTTGAGGATCAGATGATATAATATTTGTAAAGTTCTTAACATGGTGCCTGGCCCATAGTAGATACTTACTAAATGCTTATTCCTCTTCCCCTCTCTGCACTGATCATATTGTTTCTTACAACACAGTAATGGTCCAATGCATGGTACAGAAATACCATCACATGTTTTCAGTCATTCCCCAGGCAATGGGTTTCCAGTTCTTTGTTACTACAAAATGAATAATTTGGTGTATCTTTCTTTTTGTCACTCACTTCTTGGGGCATATATGTCTAGCAGAAAGAAATCAAGGACAAAGGATATGTACAATTTAGTCACTTTCTCAACATAATCTCCAAACACTTTACAGAATAGCTGGACCAATTTACTGTTTCACCAGCCTTACTGGATCCATCTTTTGACAACCTTTTTAATACTGACAATTCCTCTACTCTGTCATCTTTGCTAATTTTTTTACTATGAGATAACTAAATGGTATTGATGTACATTTCTCTTAAGACTAATGGTTTAAGGCAATCTTTCATACAATTGTTATTAGTTTCCAAAATTTCTAAAAACCATTTTTGGTATCCTTCACCCAGTTATTTAAAGGAAACCAGTTTTCAGCCCTGTATGTTTTTATTAGTTCTCTACATATTTTGGCTATCAAACCCTTATCAGATATATTTGATATTAAAAAGGTTCCCCCAGTGGGCCATTTCCCTCTTAGTTGTTAATATTGCTTGCAGAAAAGTACTTTTTTAAAATTTCATGTAATCAGAGTTGTCAGTTTTATCTTTTGTGATCACCTGTATTAATTGGTTAAGAATGCACCCCCCAGTTATGGCCACCAAAAAATGCCTGCTCTGCTTCCTTTCTCATTTTGTTTTTCTGCAAAAAAAGGAAGGAGGTTCATTTTTATACAACTGTCCTTCAGGACTAATCTTAGTTTCAACATATTGTTCTGTTTACATTGTAGTCCTTGTCAAGTCACGATGTCTTCCTGGTTCTACTTGCTTTACTACAAATCAGTTCAATATCTTTCCTTACTTCTCTTACTTAATTTTTCATATTTATAATTTCTTTTAGTAATTATATAATTTCTTTCAGTAATAAATTCCATTACTTTAATTTACCACAATCTATTTAGTCATTTCCTAATGAATGGCAACCTATGTCATTATTTTCTTATAAAAGTATTTCAAATGAATCCATAAAAGCACTGCTAGATATTTTGTCTTCCATGAGCTAAATATTAGTTAATATTAAACTAATGTTTAAAGTTCTGATTTTCCTCTGCAGTCAAAGAGAAGTTTGTATTTCAGAAGGCAGTAAGAGCATGCCCCAGGGCATTCAAACTTGCTAAATCAAGAATACAGTAATATCTAGGGCACTTTCTCTTACCTTCAAGGAGAGTTATTAAATATGAGAAACTTTAGGCTTTGATTTAGGAAACATTTTCTCTAAATGTATCTGTTGACTGAAAAACATTTTCCTCAGGGAAGCAGTAAGCACTAGAATGCTTGGGTCATTTCATAACCAGTCTGAGCAAAACACTTAGGACATATGACAGCAACCACCTCTCACCCATCAATTCTTTAAATCATCATTGCTAGTATTTCTCTTTCCAGATATAACTACCAGCATGAAAATATAGGGTCACAGTATCATAAAATTTAGAACAGGGAAGGGACATCTTACTGTAGTGTATTAATATAGTGATAAACTTGGAGTAAGGAAGACCCAAGTTCAAATTATGACCCTGACATTCACTAGCTGTGCAGATCTGAGCAAGTCCTGAACCTCTTTTGAGCCTCAGTTTCCTTATCTATAAAATGTGGATACTTACACTTTTTAAGCACTGACCTTCAAAGACTAGTTGTGAGACTCAAATGAGATTGTGTTGATAAAGGATAAAAAAAAAAAAACCACCACCAAACCCAAATTTTAATTGAATTGCAGTTACTATTTATGAATTGCAGTTATTATTAGCATTTCACCCAATCTTTCCACTTTGCAGATGAGAAAACTGAGGCCAAGGGATTTGCTCAAGGTCACAGAGCCTGAAAGTGCCAGAGTTGTTGTGAGAATTCAGGACTTTTCAGTCCAATTCCATCCGCTTATTGCCTCCCCAGAAAAATCTCTTTAAAGGAGACAAAGGAAGCCAAGAAATAATCAGAGGATGCCTAAATGAGGATGAATATCTGGTTATATCATACTGAGAAAACCCAATACATGGAAGTCCAAACTTACAAAGCAGATCAATTAGAGAGTGTTCATGATGGATAGTCCCAAATGACTTGGGACCAAACCCATTTCACCATAATAGATAAAATACTCTTAAGAACTGTACTTCTGGCCCTCCCCAATCTAGCCCTAAACTCCCTTTCCAGTCTCAAATCCTGCTCTTTTCACCAAAGAACCCACTAATTCAACTAGACTGACCTATTCAATGTTTCCTAATATTTTCCAGGAGAATCCACCCCTCTCCCTTTTCTACCTCACACCATTCTTCTTCCTCAAATATTGTTCTCTTCACCCCATTCCATGCCCCTTCTTTCCATTCATCCATATCCAACCCATTCTTCCAGGCCTAATGCAAATTCTACTTTTCCAAGAACTGGTCTCAAAGTGATTTCTCTCACTTCTAAATTCTGATAGCACTTGCTGCCTCTCACTAATTTGAAACAATTAAAATCACTTCAGTGCTTAAAAGAACCAGCATGAAAGGAAAACAATAACTGTTGGAGAAGATATGGGAAAACTGGAACACTAATGCACTGTTGGTGGAGTTGTGAACTGATCCAACTATTCTGAAGAGCAATTTGGAATTGTGCCCTAAGGGCTATAAAACTTTGCATGCCCTTTGGTTCAACAAAACCAATACTAGGTCTGTATTCCAAAGACATCATAAAAAAGAGAAAAGGATCCACATTGACAAAAATATTTATAGGAGTTCTTTTTGTGGTATCAAAAATTGGAAAATTGTGGGGATGCCCATCACTTGGGAAACAGCTGAACAACTTGTGGTATATGAATGTAGTGCTGTATAAGAAATGATAAGGAGATGGATTTTGGGAAAACCTGGAAAGACTTAAATGAACTGAAGCTGAGTGAAATGAGCAGAACCAAAAGAACATCGTCTATAGTAACAGCAACATTGTGCCATGATCAACAATTGACAGATTTTGCTCTTCTCACAAAACAGGAATCTAAGACAATTCTAAAAGATTCATGATGGAAAAAGATATTTACATCCAGAGAAAGAACTATGGAGTCTGAATGCAGATGGAAGCATACTATTTTCACTTTTTTGGCCTTTTCTGTTTCTCTTTATTGTGGTTTTCCCCTTTGTTCAGGTTCTTCTTTTACAACATGTCTAATGTGGAAATACGTTTAATATGATCGTACATGTATAACTGATATCAGACTATGCTCTCTTGGGGAGGGGGTAGGGAAGGGAGACAGGGAGAAAATTTTGGGACCCAAAATCTTACAGAAATGAATGTTGAAAATTATCTTTACATGTAATTGGAAAATAAATAAAATACTATTAATTGAAAAAAACCAAAAGCCTGTGATTTTATTTGTAGTTTTTAGGTAAACAGAAGTCAACCATGAAAATTTGGGCTTAAGGAAAGGAGAGAGGCACAGCATCCAGCAGTAGGGAGATGGAAGTCCTGATGTACCTTGTCCTAGTCAGACCACCCCTGGAGGATTGTGTTCAGTTATGAGCATTAACTAAGAGAAACTGATTATCCGAAGAGCATCCAGAGGAGGGTTAACAGGATGAAGAAGGGACTTGAGTTCATTCCATAAGAGGATCAGGTGAAGGAACTAGGGGTGATGAGCTCAGAGCAATATTGGGGGAAGAATTATAGCTGCCTCCGAATATGTAAAAGGCAGTTGTGTAAAAGAAGTACTGACCTTCTCCTACTTGAGCTCAAAAGAAAGAACAAGAAAGTGGAGGTCACAGGGGGTCACATTTCTGTTCTATTGAAGGAATAACTTCCTCACAATTTTCTGTTGTTGTCAGTGAGTCATTTTTCAGTTGTGTCCACCTCTTCGTGACCCCATTTGGGGTTTTCTTGGCAGAGATACTAGAGTAGTTTTCCATTTCCTTCTCTAGCTCACTTCATAGATGAGGAAATTAAGGCAAACAGGCTTCAGTGACTTGCCCAAGGTAGCATAGCTAGTGTTTTGAGGCCAAATTTGAACTCAAAAAGATATGTCTTCCTTACTCCTGTCCCAACACTCTATCCACTGTGCCAACTAGATGCCCCAATTACAGATCTCCAAAAGTAGGAGAGCCTTCTTCAAGAGGCAGGGGGTCCTCCTCCCCCAAAGAGGTCTTCATATGAAGACTGCATCAGCACTTGTTGAAGATGTTTACAAAGGAGAGTCTCACCAAGATATTAAGAATAGGCCAGGGGCGGCTAGGTGGCACAGTGAATAGAGCGTTGGCCCTGGAGTCAGAAGGACCTGAGTTCGGATCCAACCTCAGACACTTAATGCACACACAAACAAAAACCTAGCCGTGTGACCTTGGGCAAGTTACTTAATCCCAATTGCCCTCAAAAAAAAAAAACAAACCCAAGAAAAAAAACAAAACAAACAAAACAAACAAACAAACAAAAAAAGAATAGGCCTCAGAGATCTACCCTAGAAACAAATCCCCACTTAGCCACTTACTATGTGACTCCTGGGATAGCCACTATGACTGTGACTCAGTTTCATCATCTGTAAAATAAGGCAATTGGACTTGGTAGCCCCCTTCCACTCTGAATCTATGATCATAAAATCCCTTACAAATCTGAGATTTGGGGATCTAATGAGGACTTGTCTTCCACCTATGAAAACTGAAATGCCTGCAGGGCTCATGGGTCGATACTGCCAAAGATGGTCATAACCTGGTAGCCAACCTTTTGGCATTGAGTAACTAAAAATACAAGGCAATATTTCATAGAATTTCAGACCTGGAAGGGATATTAAAGACCATTATTCTACACCTCCTCTTTTTATTGATGAGAAAACTAGCATTTAGAAGTAAAGCGGCTTGCCCAAGATCATAAATGGGAAATCCAGGGCTCAAACCAGTTCCTTCTGACTTTCTTGCTCTCTCTGCTGCCTCTCACTACCTATTTTACATGTGTGTATTTCTCTCTGGGGTGTGTATGTGTGTGTGTGTGTGTGTGTGTGTGTGTGTGTGTGTGTGTGTGTGTGTGTCTTACAAACATATGTAAATTGCATATTTATCTATACTTAT
This sequence comes from Gymnobelideus leadbeateri, assembly GCA_011680675.1. Classification (NCBI taxonomy): domain Eukaryota; kingdom Metazoa; phylum Chordata; class Mammalia; order Diprotodontia; family Petauridae; genus Gymnobelideus; species Gymnobelideus leadbeateri. Next base: position 346,119 of record WOXC01009227.1, on the reverse strand, counting down.
CTACATTGATATCCATTGACTCTGTCTGTATCTACACATCTCTGTATAGTCTATCTCCATCTATGCTGTCCCACACCATCTAGGTTGTAACTCTTTAAGGGAAGAAACATTTTGATTTCTCCCACAAGTATTTAATACAGTGCCTTGTACATGACAGGTTTTGACAATTATTTTTATACAGAAGGACAATGAAAGGGAACAGTATGGCATGAAGATGGAGGGACTAATTGCCATCATTAAGTGATCTTGTGAATTACAACACAGAAAGTACTAGAATACAGAGAAATACAGAATCTCAAGGATCTCAGAGGTTTAGTCCAACCCAAACTCAAATAAGAATCCCCACTCTAAGACAACAAGTGGACATCCAGTCTTTTCTTGAAGACCACTAGGGAGAAGAGGCTTTAGTGCTTCTTTCCAAGGCTGCCCACTCTGCCTTTCTTTTGAAAGGCTCCACTTGAGTTTGGCTTTGAAGGAAACACAAGATTCTAAAGAGGCAAAAGGAAGGGGGAGAGCAGATTGTGGAAAGTGCATGGAGGTAGAAGATGAATTGTCATGTACTGTGAGCAGTTGGGCATGTTTGACCAGAACATAGATTGTGTGAAGAGCACCAACTTGTCATAAGCTTGTGAAGGAAGGCTGGAACTAGATTGTAAGTCTTCCATTGAGGAGGCGAGCTCTCTCAGTTCTTTCCTTCTAAAATCCCATTTTCTAGCCCTAATAGCATTTCTGCTGTGCTTACCTAGCATGTCCTTTCTGTGGTAGATACCTACTCTCCTCCCCTTACCCCCAAAACATCAACTTCCCAAATAAGTGGACTTTAAAGGTTTTCCTCTATCATCTCAAATGGATAAAGGGCAATTGAATGAGTGGAGGAATAGGCCAACAGGGGAAGAACTTGAGTCTCTGAAGCAGGTGGAGCTGCTGTTGAGTGTAACTAATGCCTTTCAGAAGGTACTTGACTTAATGGTAGTGGTATTAAATATTCCCTCTGGGGAGTAACCTTGACTCTCAGTGAAAGCTGATACTTATTGAAAATTTAAGAATTGGCCAATGAGATTGGGAAGGCAGCAAACTACTTGGCCTGAAGGCTCTAACTCCACCTGGTTTCTACTCCTGGTTATTTGAGATGTAGAGTAGATGAGGCTTGGTGATGGAAAAGTTCTTCTCCCACCTACCCTTACCCACCCTTTTTAAGTAAGGATATCTGTGCATATTCATGTCTTCTGGGGAGACAGGCCACCATGAATACACTACTGGGTTGGTGTGATCACCTTCTAAGAAGCCCTATTGAAATCAACTGAACCCAATACACAGGAAATAGAAGAGCAGGCTAAAGCAAACAGAGGCATTGACTTTCACCTCATTATGATGCCAAGAAAGAGCTTCAGCCTGGGAATCCCAGTTCAATGCAAATATTGTGCCACTGGCAGGCTCCTTACAACCTAAAGTATGTAAGGGCTTCATGGAAAGAAATAGCTACATCTCCTCAATGGGCTTATCCATGTACCTCTCAGGCTGGATCCTGGCCATACTGCCCTCTCAGGCTCTCTTTCATGGGCAGGACCTGTATTGTCCATCCAAGAGGACTCACCTTGGGAGCGGCTCCGGCACTTCATCAAGCAGCTCCCCATGGTGGGGCTTCTGCAGCTTCCCCGGGATCCTTCTTGAGAGTTGGGATCTTGGGGTTTGTCAGCATCAATCAGCTGAAACAGACAAGACAGGGATTAGAGTGTTAGGCTAAGGGATACTGAAGAAGAAGCCCTCTAGTGAGTACTCCATTCTATCTGACCACAACATGGGTGTCATGTGGGGAAGAGAGTTCACAGGATGCTAACACACCATTAGGTCATCAGCGACCCTTTTACTTCACTCTGAGAAGTTATTCTATCAAGACTCAAAAAAGAGCCCTGGGCTTGGCAGTAGGAAGGTGTGGCCTTCTGGGTGTGCCACCTTCTGGGTGTGCCTTCTGGGTGTGCCACCTTCTGGGTGTGCCACAGACCTCTCTCAAATCTAGAAGTTTCAAACAGCTCCTGTTCTACACTAGCACTCTGAGAGAGTTCCGTCACCAAAGTGTGCTGGAGTCAGTTTTTCCTAATTTTCATGGTGATTTTAGATCATAGAATCTCTGAAAGGAACCTTCTGGGTCATCAAAGTCCAACTCCCTCATTTCACACCTAAAGGAACAGATGTCCCCCCAAAGGGTCACACCTGAACTGAGCAGTGGAGTTCATGCTCTCAGACTCAAAATTGGGTGCTCTGTCTTTTTGTGCTACAACAAGAATCAGAGTTTTCAGAGCTGGATTTAGATGCTGTCTAGTCCAATACCTTCATTTTACAGATTAGAAATGGATATCCAGAGACTTTAACTGATTTGGCTCAAGGTCATAGAGCAAGTTATAGGGAATAAAGGAATTAGGATCCTATGTTCCTGACTCTCAGTCACTGTTCTTCCCACTCTAAAGGCATATATGAGGTGTAGTGGGTAGAGCTGGCCTCTCGTCTGGAAGACCTGAATTCAAATCCAGCCTCTGACATCAGTTGTGTGATCCTGGGCTAGTGACTGAATCTTTGTGAACCTCATGTTCTTCAGTTATAAAATGAGTGGTCTGGATTAGAGGTTCTCTGTGTCTCTTCCAGCTCTAAATCTCTTATCCTATGATTTTTTGATTATTAATGCACAGTAAAACCATGATTCACCAGGAGAAGAGGAAAAACAACACTGGAAATGTCAATTGATCAGTATTTTTTCCCTATACTTTGCTTTCAGAAGGAGGAGAATTCGAAGGTCTGTCTTCTTCTATGTATATGTCTGTGTGTCCTTTGTCTTTCTGTCTGTACCTTTCTACTTGTCTATGTTTCCCTCTATCCTTCAATGTCCTAGTTCTGTCTTTCTGTGTTCATCTGTTTGTCTAGCTCTGTTTCTCCATCTTTCTCTTATATACATTCTCCCTCCCTCTCCCTCCCTGCCCCCCACACACGTAGAAAATCTGTGTTATAAAAAAGAAAAAATGTCATGTTCTGGGCTCAGGACAGATTCAACTAAGCACTTCTTGCACCTACAAAACCGTACTGTGAGCCTTGACATTTAGACTAAGGGCCCTGAGTATCAAGATCATCACTCAAAACAGATTCAATTACATTCACCAAACTATGCTCTCACCAAGGCAAGAGCTTTTACTCGAATATTTTTTTAGTATGTTTTTCAACAAAAAAGGTTTCTGTCTTGTTTTGTTTTTGTTGTGTTGTTGTACTCAGTTAATAATAAAACAAAATGAAGGTGTGCTATTGCCTGAGCATTCTAATTAGCTGAGGTTATATGTTGATATAGGGCAGCTATATGGTTCAAGGATAGAGCTTGGGGCCTGCAGTCAGAAGACCTGAGTTCAAATGTGGCCTCACTTACACTTACTAGCTGTGTGACCCTGGACAAGTCACTTAACCCTATTTGCCTCAGTTTCCTCATCTGTAAAATAAGCTCCAAAAGAAAATGGCAAACCACTCTAATATCTCTGCCAAGAAAACTTCAGATGGGATCAAAGAGAGTTAGACATGACTGAAATGACTGAACAGAAAATATTTTTTTTGGACTAGCTGTAATAGTATTCCTACTTCAAAAATGTTTCTTAAGTTCACTTAGCTAAATAGACCTGTAGATACACAATACAGTCTCAGAAAGATGGTAACAAAATAACAATGAATATCAAATGACAGCAAATGACTTTTATCAATTGACATCAATTGACCTTATCAATTCTGGCATGGATTCAAAGTTAGAGAGATACCAACATATGCCAGTCATTATATTTTACAATCACTATACAATTCTGATCACAAGTATTTCACAAATGCTATTAATTTTCCTTTTACAAATTCAAGGAACAAGTCAAACTGAGATAGCAAAAAGCTTGTTTGTTTTTTTAAGCAATCCCAATGTCCTATTTCCAATTTCTTAAAGATTTAATTTTTAGTTAATTTGACCAGGGCTTGTAAATTGTAAATTTTCCACATTAAAATTTCAAAATATTACAACAAGGAGAATTTTGGTGAACCTTTTGAAAGTGAGCTTTGAATCTGCCAATCTCAAAGCTCCACACTTAATTGGCTTTAATTGGTCAGGCAGGAGAGATTTTTTTTTTAACTTGACTGGGAGGGGTTCCCAAAGAGGGGCCCATCTCCCTACCTCCCACAACTCTCACAAGGAGGGCTCTGCAGGGCCTTCACCTTCTCTTGCCTGAGCCAGCTGAAGCTCAGGGTGGGGGTCGGTCTGACCAGCCTTAGTCTGACCCGAGAACCAAGCTGGCCTGCCCCTCCCCCCCATCCAAGGCCATGAGCCACGTGGCCACCCAAGCCAGGCTCAATAAGGCCAATTAGGCTGGGTCAATGGATTTCCTGAGGTGAAGGATGGCTGAAGCAGAAGAGGGTTCTTCTAGAAACAAATATATCTTCCCAGTGGAAATCAGAAAAGCTTCCTTGAAGGTACTCTTCTGATAGCCACTCAAATACCTACTTTGCAGGAATAAAAACTTTAAAAGGAGACTTTAAACAACTGAGCTCAGGACAAAACTTTACGAACACTCAAACACATTACAGTCCTTATCCACTTGGTTGTTGACCGCAGATTCTGAACAAGAAGCAAATGGGTTCAAGTGAATAGGACACAGATAACAGACAAACAAAGGTCCATACCCCAACTTGTTTGCTTCCCACAGATTCTAAACAGGAAGCAAATGGGTTCAAGTGAGCATAGGACACATGCAGACAAACATATAACCCGACCAGATAGGGGCAAGAGGGTCGATGTCTCGAGCCTTGCCCGGGGAAGAGGTGCCCACTGCACTATAGCCTGTCTGGCTCTCTTCCCTCCAGAACAACAGATTTTTAACCAGATATACCAGAACAATATTTAACCAGAATATACCAGAACGGTATTTAACCAGAACAATATACGAGAACAATATTTAACCAGAATATACCAGAAAAATATTTAACCAGAACAATATTTAACCAGAATATACCAGAACAATATTTAACCAGAACAATATGCCAGAACAATATTTAACCAGAATATACCAGAACCAATATTTAACCAGAATATACCAGAACCAATATTTAACTCACCCCCAAACTGGAGGTCCTGGATCCAGGAAAGGCTGAATGAGGAGCAAGTCAGAGTCAGGAGGCAGGCACAATCTTCCCTCCTTGAGACCTGGGGCCCTGGAATGTCATCAGGGGCTAGCCCCACTAGGGCTCGGGGCGAGCAGGTGCCTACCTCCGGAGGCCGAGAGCTCTTCTTATTTGGGGACCTTTGGGGTGTCCCAGAATACCCCATATCTCACTAGGGCCTCCAAATGTTGTACCCCAATAAAGCGAGACAGAAGATAACCAAGATTAAATTTAAAAAGTGTATTTTATTACCACAGGACTGTCGGGGTACATGCCCAAATCAGTCTGAACAGAAAATATTTTGAATGTTCTTCTGCACACTGTGCATTGAGGCAGCAAGGTGGCACAATGGTATACTGGTCAGCAAGAGCTAAGTTCAGATCCCACACGCCTTATCAGCTATGTCTCCCTGGACCACTCTCTTACTCTGTCTGCCTCAGTTTCCTCATCCTTAAACTGGAGATAATAATAGCATCTACTTCTCAAAATAGCTGTGGGGAGAAAATGAGATATAATATTTGTAAAGTGCTTTGCAGACATTAAAGCTCTATAGAAATGATAGCTATTATTAAAACAGCACTTTAAAAATTTTTATTTAAAGTATTATTATTAAAAATAACCCCACTGGGGCAGCTAGGTGGCACAGTGAATAGAGCACCGGCCCTGGAGTCAGGAAGACCTGAGTTTAAATCCGGCCTCAGACACTTAACACAAAAACTAGCCATGTGACCTTGGGCAAGTCACTTAACCCCAATTGCCCTCCCAAAAAAAGCCCCATTTAAAGAGGTAAAATTCAGTTCAGTTCCTCCTACATAACCAAATAGAGGCACACATCTATGGATATATTTCAGGGGTACAAATCATCTTTGAGCAGTCATAGGATCACTGAATTTTGAACTAAAAGAGACATCTGGGAATTATCTAGTCCACCATCTTTATTTCCCATGCTGGTCCTAGCTTCCACACTTCTAGGATTGTGCTAGAAGTCACTGACATTGAAATGCTGAAACAGTGGTCTAGCCTCTAAGAGTAGATCTACTTCCTTCCAGACATTTCAGATTCCAAAAGCATTTTGTCAATCAACAAGCATTTATTAAGTGCCTAATGTATGCCAGGCATGGTGCTAGGTACCAAGGATGCAAAGATAAAAGTAAAACAGTCCTTGCCCTCAAGGAGCTTACAGTCTAGGGAGATATGTGTATGTATGTACTTATATCAGTGTGTATAAAACAGATACAAGACAATTTGGGGGGAAGGTATTAGCATCTGGGGTGGGAGGGGGTTGTTATGAAAGGCTCCATGGCATCTGAGCTGAAAGCCAGTGATTATAAGAAGCAAAGATGAAGAGGGAGTACATTCCAGGAATGAGGACCAAAAGTATGCAAAAGTATGAAGGGAGAAGATGGAGTATTGTGTATAATGAAGAGTAAGAAAGAACTGGGACCTCACGTCTATTTTTATTTTTTCTAGTTATACTACATTATTGTATGTGGTAGAGAGAATATCATGATGAAAACATTTGATCTAGTTGGGAAGTGACTGAATAAATTACTATATACTGATCTATTACAATACTGTGGCCCATAAAACCTCCACTATGAAGACTTCAAAGAAATATGGAGGGGCAGCTAGGTGGCGCAGTGAGTAAGAGCGTCGCCTCGGAGTTGGGATGACCCGAGATCAAAACCGGCCTCAGAAAATGAGCACCCACACATAAATAATGACTGGCCGTGTAACCTTGAGCAAGTTACTTAACCCCAATTGCTTTAAAAAAAAAAAAAAGAAATATGGAAAGCCCTACAGGTGGGATGCAAAATGGAATTTGCAGAATTGGAAAAGCAAACAAAGAAAAACCATCAGAGAATCTGCTCTTTATAGAGACTCAGAAAGAGACAGAGTAAATGTGCAGCTTTGATCTTGAGCTTGTAAAAAAAATATTTTTGAGTCCAAGTTCAAATAATTTAAATTTCCGGTTTTACTTAGGGGTTCATTCCACATTTGGTTAGATTATTTATCAGTAGTTCCTGCAAAAACTAAATTTTTAAATGTTGGTACATGAGGGGGCTTTGGCTAACATGAGGAGGAAAGGCTAAGATAAAGTTTAGAACTTGTCCATTTCACTAGAGAACAAATTCTTGGGCTAGGCTATTCTTCTATGTGTTCAGGACTGGGCAAGCCTTATGTTCAAGATACTACATGAAGTAAATAAGAATCTGAAGAATTCAGGAGGAGACATGCAAATAAAAAAATGATCAAAACACAAGCCCCAGGTCATTGACTTTGGTTTAACCATGTTCTATAACCATTCCGCCTCCAGACTATAAACAGTAATTATCAGAGACAAAATTAAGTTCCTGGTTTTTTCTTGTTTCTGTAGTACCATGACACACATTACAAGCCTACAGGGAAGGTATTTCAGAATTTGCTTGTTATTACCTCAATTGGTACCCACTAAATGGGTGGAATATTATCCTGTGGGGAAGCCCCAGACAATGAGCATTCTTACCCATTCCTGGCCCCTATGATCTTCACTCCTCCAACTGTCTGTTTTCCAAACTTGAACAAAATGGTAGTTTTATCTTGATCTAAAATAGAATCACAGATCTTTAGATATGAAAGGGACCATAGAGGTTATCAGGACTAGCCTTCTCTTATAAAAGATGGAGAAATGAAGGCCCGGAGAAGTAAAAGTGACTCTCCCAAGGTTACAAAATTAGTCAGGGGCAGAACACAGACTAGAATTCAGGTATTCCAACTCTCATTCCAATGATCTACCATACTACTTCATGACACACCCTGGACACCATGGAAACATCTATCAGATTTATCTTTGGTGATTTGAGTTATTCTATTGTAGGATACAGATGTCTTCATTTTATAGTAGAATTTAAGCTCAGAACCTAATGGCTATTGTCTGTTTTATCTTTGGGTGCCCCCAATGCCCAAGCCCAGTGCATTGCTTAATAAATGCTTGTAGAATTGAATTTGTGCAGTGCTTCTGCATTTTTCAAAGTTCTTTCATGTCAATTTCTTTGATTCTCTTGATAATACCAGTACCATGACTCTAGCACCTAGAACTTTAGGTGCTTTCACATAGTAGTACTTAATAAGTATTTACTGAACTGAATTAAATGAGGTTTTATATATATATATATATATATATATATATATATATATGTAGATAGATAGATAGATAGGTAGATAGATAGATAGATGACAGATAGATGATAGACAGACAGACAGACATACAGACAGATAGACAGATAGATAGATACACATGTCTATGTATATACAGATAAGGAAAGAGAAAGAGGTATAAGTAGGGGAAACACTTGTGTGAGGGCGTATCTTCTGTACCTGACTTATGTTATACTGGTAAGAAGCAGAGAATATAGAATAAGGAAAACAAAGAAAGCAAGAATACAACTAACACCCTGAAATGCTCAGACATGCTGTACCTCTGTCTTGGCAGAAAAGAGATTAATTATATAAGAAAACGTGCATTTAGCTATGTGTTGTTTTGCACCTTCAGTTCACCTACAGTATATCAGGGATTAGGGTAAAAGAGAATGTTATCATCTCCTATTTTGTTCTGATGCTCAGGATTCCTCATATCTACCCACCACCCAAATGCCAAAATAATTTTCCTAAAGCACCAGTCTGCCCAGGTCACTCCCCTGCTCCACCATGCTCAGCAGCTCCCTACTGACACTAAAAATATGTCTACATTTCTCAGGCTGGGAATTCAAGTCCTTCACAATCTGGTTCCACTCTACCTTTACAGGTATTTCACAATACTCTCCTTCATTGTCTGGCCTTACACAAGTATCTCTATAAAAGCTAAACCATCCGTGTGAAATAAAAATGCCTTGGAGTTTACAGAGGCTCAACTGATCTTGACCACAGCCCTGCAAGGCAGTTGGTATAAGCATTACTGTTCCCATTTTACAGATGAAGAAACAGGTTCAGAGAGACTGTAATTTGTCCAAGGTCTTATAGCTAATAGAGGATGGACCTGAACCCAGATTTCATGACTCTGGTCCCAGGGATCTTTTCCACTCTAACATGAATTTCAATGGCATGAAGCTTACTTTCAAAAAAAGAAGCTAATTTTTACCAGTTAATTTCAAGGGACAAAGCAACGGACAAAGAGCTTTGCTGAGGTTCTTAGTGGCTGTCCTTTTCTGGTCCATGCAATCTCGAGATTCAAAGGGCACATGAATGGCCTCACAGAACCGATGTCTATGTAGGAGATTCCTTTAGGTAAAGGAAGGTTTTCTTTAGGTAAATGATACACGTCTTCATGGCACAATCTCTTTATAACATACATGCTACTGAAAATGTCCATTTTAGAACTGAGTACCTAATAAGAAATGATGAGCAGGATGCTTTTGGATAAACCTGGAAAGACACATGAACTGATGCAAAGTGAAATGAGCAGAACCAGGAGATCATTGTACACTGTAAGAGCAACATTGTAAGGGTGATCAACTGTGTGAGACTTAGCTACTCTGATCAAAATAATGATCCAAGTCAATTACAAAAGGACCTACAATGAAAAACGCTTTCCGCCTCCGCAGAAAAAAACTAATGGGGTCTGAGTGCAGATCAAAGCATGCTATTTTCACCTCCTTTATTTTTCTTGTTGCTGTTGGATTTGTTTGTTTTTTGGTCTTTGTTCTCTTTTGCAACATGGCTTATATGGAAATATGTTTTGCATAAGTTCACATTTACAATCTATATGTAATTACTTGCTGTCTCAGGGAGGGGGAGAGGAAAAAGCAGAGAATTTGGAACTTGACATTTAAAAAGACAAAAGTTAGAGAACTGCTTTTACATGTAATTCGAAATGTGTGTGTGTGTGTGTGTGTGTGTGTGTGTGTGTGTGTGTGTGTGTAACAATTTTCACATTAAAAAATAAAAAAGAAGTGAGCACCTCACAAGTTGCTCACTTCCACTCAGAATCTTTACATGAAGGTATTTCCTGGACTTCCACAAGCTCCTTGGCTGATGGTAAATGATCAGTACAACCGGCCAATCCTTGTCATCATTCACTGTTTACCTGCTGCCCTCATCATTTCTCTAGTGTGAATTTCCCATCAAAGCCTGGGTCTCTCTCTCAGGTCTATCAGAGCAGGCTACATTCTGTTTGTCTGTACCTCTGTCTAGTAATGCTTTTATCATAACACACAAAACAACAAATAAGTTATCAGTGTATCTGTAATGCCACTAATTCTCCTAACTAGGTTATTAGTATTATTGAACTACTAGATAAAGAATATCAAAGTAGGCAATAGGAAAAACAAAGATGATGTTATTAAAATACATATCTCCTTGTCCTCAAGGACTTTACAATGAAACTGGGGGTGGGGTGGGAGGAGGAAACAGGCTCTTGAAGTCATCTGAGCACAGTTACAAAGTAATACAACAATAAATGAAAAGGGGCTGCTGAACCAAGGAATGCATTCCAGCTAATCAGAAAAATCACAAATTTAGATGCAGAAAAAAACAACAGAGAATTACAGACTCTCCAGGATGCCTTCTCTCAGCTTCATTAACACATGCTCATTAGCTCCTTTAAGATTTAGCTAATTAGTGGAAAATCCAGGATGAAAACTTTGGTCTCCAGAAACTTTGTCCATTAGGCTTTTCATTACGGCATGCTCTCACCTCAGGGCCTCTTTAGAAAGTAATTTCATTTCTGTGTCCCTCTTTTCTGATCTGTAAAATGGGTATCATGATACCTGCTCTGCCTACTCCACATGACTGTCTTAAGGCTCAGCCAGAGTGGTACATGCCTATGATACCTGCCCCTTAGGAAGCTGATACCGGTGGATCTCTTGAGCTTGGAGTTGAGGGTTAAAGTGCGTTAAAGCCAACTGAGTGTCTGCATTACGTCTGGCACCAATATGGTCCGGGAGAGGCACATTTGGAGTCACAGAACTGATGTCTACATATGAGTTTCATTCAGGTAGAGGAAGGTCTTCCTTAGGTGTACAAAAGTTATTGGACGCCAGGTCCAACACTGTCTGGGTTAGGGTCTCAGCTTCGTACTAGCTGTGTGACCTTGGACAAGCCATTTAATCTCTGAGATTCAGTTTCCTGTGTAAGTGGGGATGAATACCTAGGGCTTCTCTTACAACAGCCTTGCCATATAGAGCTACAGACAGGTAGAAATGGAGTCTGCTCCACATGGGCTTCTCGGGCCTGTGTCAAAGAGAAACCTTGGCTTTGGCGGGAAATTCCCACCAGAGAAGAGATGGGGGCAGCAGGCAGACAGTGAATGATGACAAAAATTAGCTGTCTGGATCGATGACCATCAGCTACAAGGGTCCAGGATCCTTGGAAGCAAGATATTTAAGTGAAAGGAGTTTAAGGAGGAGCTTTAAGGAGTCGGACCAATGGTTATTCAAAGATACAAAAGAACGAGTAGTCTTTTTATTGGACTTCTTCAGCATCTCTCACATTGGTTCCCTTCTCTCTCCACTTACATAGGCACAATACGAGTCTAAGCCCTCACCAGCTTTCCTGTAGACTACTGCAATAGTCTCTTAATTGGTCTCCTTGCTTCCAACCTCTCACCTCTCCCATCTACTCTCCACCATGGCTTCCAAAATAATTTTCTTAGACTCAAAGGTGCCATAACGTGTCACACACACACACACACACACACACACACACACACACACACACACACACACACACACACCCTGCACAAATTTTCAGTGGCTCCCTATTGCCTCCAGGATAAAATTGAAATTCTTATGTTTAAGCATTTAAAATCCTCTACCATCTCTCTCCTACTACCTTTTAATTAAGTTCAAGAAGCATTTATTAAGTGTCTGCTCTATGCTAGACACAGTGATAGGCTCTAATAATGAGGGAGAGGGAGAGTAAGAGGGAAAGAAAAATGGAGAGGGAGGGGAAGGATAAGGGGAAAAGGGAGGGGGGAGGAGAAGAAAAAAGGGAGGCAGAGGGGAGGGGGAAGGGGAGAATTGTGGTTTTGAAGGATATTTCCAAAGACTATCACATACATGTATCCCAGTTGATCTTCACAATATTTGATGCAAGTACTCAGAATCATAGGACTTGTCCAAAATCCAAACAAACCTGAGATCTCAGGGTATTAGGAACTTCTGCAGAGGAAATTCCCTCCACCAATGCAGATTTGCACCTGTCAGAGTCTCAGAGTTGCTGGGAGCTCTGAGAAGTTAAAGGTCATACTGTTACTATGAGGCAGAGACTAGGTTTCTACCCTAATGCCAGGGTTTTCCTGACTCCAAGGATGGTGTTTTATTCACTAAGCCACTCTAAATCTCATGCTAACTACGAGTTATCTCATTTTAGAAATGAGAAAACTGGGGCGGCTAGGTGGCGCAGTGAATAAGAGCGCTGGCCCTGTAGTCAGGAATACCCGGGATGGGATCCGGCCTCAGAAAATGAGCACCCACACATAAATAATGACTGGCCGTATAACCTTGAGCAAGTTACTTAACTCCAATTGCTTTGAAAAAAAAAAAAAAGAAATGAGAAAACTTAGGCTCAGTGGGGTTGTCTTGCCCAAGGTCACTCAGAAAGTAATACTCTCTTTCCCTAACCATAGATCCCAATCAAACTGGCCTATTTCTTGTTCCACAGACATCCATCCATCTTCTGCCTTCCTGCCTTTGCACAGGCTATCATCCATGCCAAGAAAGTTCTGCCTCCTCAATGAATTTGTAGATTCCTTCAAAGCTCAGTTCAGTTGCCACCTTCTATCTAAAGTTGCAAGGTAGTGCAGTGGATAGAGTACCAGACCTGGAGTCAGGAAGACCTGAGTTCAAATTCAGTCTCAGACAACTTACTAGCTGTGTGATCCTGGGCAAGTTACTTAACCTCTGTTTGCCTAAGTTTCCTCATCTGTAAAATGAGGGTAATAAAGCACTTATCTTCCATAGTTGTCCAGAGAATCAAATGAATAACAATTGTAAAGTGCTCAGCACAGGACCTGGCATGGTCCCCTCTACTAAATGTTAGCTTTACTATTACTGTTACTACTATTAGCCTCTCCCTGTAGTTGTCAGAGCAGAGCTCTCTTCCTCCTGTAAATGCATTGGGTTTACAAATTGCCTTATAGGTTGTATTCCCATATAGAATGTAAGCTCCTTGAAGGCAGGTGTTGTTTCATTTTTTTAAATCCCTGTACCCTATTAGGTGCCTGGCACACAGTAGGAGCTTATTGTGCTTGTATAATTGAAGTGAATGATTGTTAAGCAGAGGACAGAGTATAAAATTGAGGTAAGGGATAGTCATAACTCCTTGAGGATGATTTTTTAAAAGTCTTTCACATTGATGGATACAGAATAAAGGAGATAAATGTGTAACATAGAGGATATGAAAAAGAATAAACCTGAATAGGAATAAGTTTATAATTAACCTAGAAATCAGTATCTTTAAGTGTATAAACATGCATCCCAACCCAGCTCTGCCCCTTACTCTGGGGGACCCTGACCACATAAGTCACTTAATCTCTTAGAGGTTCATCTGAACATCTTTTCTGAGATCTCAGTCCTAAATTTATAAGCCTTTATCCTAAGTCCATGCTCAGGATTATGGTATATAAGTCTAGCAAAGCTCTACCCCCAGTTCTTAAAGGCAATTAATGGTGAAGGAGCAGAGACAAGCCAGAAAGGTGCAAACCCTCAGAGCTGAGCTTTTTACCACCTTAAGCCTACATGTCACCCCGGCCCCCAAGTGAATGCTTCAGCACTTACAAAACCCCAAATTACTAACAGCAACAGAACATCTATGAGCAATCCTAAAATAACAAACCAGCCTGTGCTTGTGGTGGAGAGGAACACACACACATACGACTGCAGATTATACAGACTTCACGTTCGTGCTGCCAAGAGGGTGAATATAACCAACAGTGTGTATAAAGGGCCCACTAGGGAGAGGGTGCATGGACTAAAGAAACTCTCCTCAATAGAAGGTGCTTGATCAGACCAGGTGCTGTGGGCAGGTCCTGGCAAAGCTTCCTCTTGTTCTGCTGCTGCTCCCTTCCGCGCCCCCGTATCATTTCCCTACCCATCAATTCTCCAGATTCAGAGACTTACAAAGGAGGAAAAGATCTCAGAAGTCCTACCTGAAGAGGATGCCTCCTGCAACATTCCTGATGAATAAGTGGTCATCCAGCCTTTGCCTAAAGACCCCCAAAGATCAGAAAGCCACCGATTCTTGAAGTAACTCACTTTACTTTTGGACAGTTCTCTCCCCTTGGAAGTCTTTCCTTATGTTAAGCTAAAATCTATTTCTCTTCAACTCTTTTTTCAACAGAGGAACCAGCCTCTTAGGGATAAGGTGATGGGGTCTGAGGCATCATCTCTTTTGGTATTCTCCCTATTACTGTCCTTGAGTTCATGGCTATTCCCTGGAATTCTACTCGATATAATATTGAAGGGTAATCCTCCTCCCCATGGGAGACAGCCCATGAAGTTCCAAGAAGGACAAAAGAGTAAACGAGTGCCTGTATCCCTTCTTCTGGGATATCATAAAGAAGGGCATTCCACAGATTCAAAATATAAACCTTCAAACCACTGAACTACAGAAATCTTTGTTCCAATTTCTTATAATCCAAAAGCACTTGAATTATATATCCTGTGAAGCTATTTCTATATCTCATATGCACAGATTTGTATGGTTTGTCTTTTAAATATAGTATATGTGTGTATAGATATATCTATATATCACACCTATACTCATCATATATATATATTTCTGATTCAGAGGCTGGCACAGTGTGTGGCACACAGTAAATACTCAGTAATGTTTATTAACTAATTGATTATCCATTAGGCCACTTGCCTCTGACACATATAGTCAATTTTACCCTGATCATTGAACTTTGCAGTGTTCCTAGGAAACTAAGATATAAGTTGAAGAATGTTTGTAGATCTGCCTCGGTAGAGATAGATTTTCTCACCATGTGTTCCTTATAGTTATACTACCACCAATGAAATATATGGAAATGAGAACATATTCTTATAATCTGGTCCCCTCTGATGCTCCAGCATGGCATAGACCCAGATTCCCTAAGATGCAGAGTAGACACTCTGGCAATGGCCTGGGTGACTGAGTACAAGCCTAGCCCAGTTTCAGAGGCTTGTGTACCGGTGAGCCGGTACAGATTTCTGTTTTTGTTTTCTTTTTTTTTAAAAGCAATTGGGGTTAAGTAACTTGCTCAAGGTTACACGGCTAGTCATTATTTATGTGTGGGTGCTCATTTTCTGAGGCCGGATTCAATCTCGGGTCATCCCAACTCCGAGGCCAGCGCTCTTACTCACTGCGCCACCTAGCCGCCCCATCTGTTTTTGTTTTCTACAGTTAGTCATTAAGACATTGATTGACGGATTGCAATCTGACTGAATATTAATACTGTTGAAATTACAGATCTTTCATAGTTTTGAAGTACTTTAGATTGAATGTCTACTCAATTCAATAGACAATTAGCAAGCATGGGCTATTATTTATCAAGTAGAGTTTGTGCAAGACACTGGGGATAAAGAGACAAAACCCCACTAGTCCCTGACACTCTACTAGAAGGATGAATGAATGCCATATACGTACACATAAGTACAAAGTGAGACAAAGTTATTTCAGGAGGCCAAGAGTGCCAACACATGTGAGGATCAAGAAAGGCTTCATGGGAGGTAGCACCTGAACTGAGTGGAAGGCAGCTGAGGATTCCATGAGGTCAGAGTGAGGAGGGAGTACATTCCAGATGTTGGGATCAGGTATACAAAGTTATGGAGACAGAAGATCAAATTTATATAGAGAACAGCCAGTAAGTCAGTTTGACTGGAATAGAGAGTTTATAAAAGAGAATAATACAAAATAAGACTGGAAAGGCAGGTGGAGACAGATGACAAGAGGCTTTAAATGCCAGACTGGGGAATTTGTACTTTATTCTAGAGGTAAAAGGCTAGTTAGGATTTCAGAGCAGGAAGCTAACATGGTCAGATCTATGGCAGTTACATGGAGGAGGGATAGGAGAAAGGAGAGACTGGAGGAAGTGAGGGCTTAACTAGGATAGAAAGAGATATAAGAGGAGAGAAAGAGATACTCTGGAGGTAGGCTCAATAAGTGTTGGCAAGCAGTTGGGAATTAAGGTTTAAGAAAGAGTCAAAGACGACTAGAATTTCAAAGTTGGTTCAAATTTCAAAATAGGGAAGTTTAGACAAGGGATGGATTTGTGGAGAAATACAAGGAGTTCATTTTAGATATACTGAGTTTGAGATACGATCTAGACATGTGGGTGATGATTTTTATTAAGCGTTATGTTCCTGGCCCTGTGCCTAAGCATCAGGAATAGAAAGGTAAAAACAATCCCTGCCATCAAGGAATATACATTTTAATATAGGAAAGAACAGATCAATAATTAGGTACATACAAGATGTATAGAAAGGAAATGGAAGGTCATTACAGAGGAGAAGGCACTAGCATCTGTGGGGGCTATTCCAGAAGGTGGAACTATAGCTTTGTCCTGAAAGAAGCAAGGAAAATGAATAGGCAGAGGGGAGGGGGTAGAGTATTATCACCATTGGGCGGGGGGGGGGGGGTGGGGACAGTGGTACAAAGGCAAAGAGATGGGATATGGAATGTTGTGTCTGAAAGACCCCAAGCAGAGCAGCATGACTAAACTGTAGAGTGAATGGAGGGGAGCAAGATCTAAGAAAAATGGAAAGGCACCATAAATGCCAAACAGAGGGTTATATATTTGATCTTGAAGGTGACAGGGAGACAATGGGGTTCACTGAGCAGGGGTGGGGGTCAGAGCTGCCTTTGCCCTTTAAAAGTGACTTTGGCAGCTTATTAAAAGATGGATCAGAGTGGAGAAAAATAATACTAGGAAAGCAGTTAGAAGGCTATTACAGCAGTCCACGGAATAGGTGATGAGGCTCTGAACCAGAATTGTGGTTGTGTGAGTAGAGAAAAGAGGATGTGTGTGTGAGTTACGGTGACAGTGGACACAAGATTTGGCAAAGGATTGGACATGAGGGTTGAGAGTGAGGAATTGAGGTGATACCAAGGATATAAATCTGGGGGGGACTAGAAAGATGGTGGTGCCCACACCACTGAAATCTTAGCTCCCTGAAATATTACCTTAGGTGGCTGGTGTGATGGGATAGTGGTGGAGTGGCAATTTTAAAACACAATCATACGATCTGAAATGGTGACACTGAGAATCCCTGTGAGATTCAGTTGCCCCAGGCTTTAAGTACTGTTATCTTGAATATCGCAAATATACCATCATGCTTACAACACACCATGCTAGAGTGGAGAGAACGTTGGATTTGGAGTCACACAACTTGGGTCTGAATCCTGTGTAGCTTTGGCAAGTTGTGCACACTAGATTTGCAGTTTCATTTGCAATCATCTTTTTATCATACTATGTTATGGAAATGCTTGTCTTATTCCATAAATTAAAAATAAAATTTTAAAAAATGCTTTGGGCAAATCACATAACCTCTCTGGGCTTCAGTTTCTTTATCTGTAAAACAAAGGGATTGGATTAAATGGTCTCTTCTAATTCTAAGCCTATAATACTATGATCTTAATTTGTCAGAGTTTAAAAATATCTAAGTACTTTATGAAAATTCTGAATAAAAACAATAGTGAGTTTTCTTCTACTCTGATGTCACAAGTTTCCCCTTCTCCCAGACTGAAAGCTGAAGACCAGATGAAGGTCATGTTGGTCCAAGCCATAGCAAAAACCTAATCCTTGCTTCTATGTTATTAGCCAGTGGACCAGGCTACAAAAGGGGAGTGTTTTAGAAACACCTTTCAAACTGGCATCCACTGCCTCTCAGATGTCGGCCCGAATGCACCATGACTAACATAATACCCAGCTTCAGAGAACTGTCTCTCGGCTCATTCTCAAAGCCTGTGGGTATACCATTCAGGCTGCAGAGATTTATCTCCACCCACTCCATCCCACAAACATAGCATATCCAATGCATAATTTTAAGAGGATTGGTTTCATCCAATTCAGGTCATACTTTATACTGTTCCCAGCACTTGGGGATAAACAATCTGCAGATGTGACAGGAGACATCTAAGCTTCAAAACCCCAGAAAGTCTCATTGGCTCCATTCTCTCTCTCTCAATTTCCACTGGAAGGCAAAGCTGTGATCATTTCCCTTTCGTTCCTCAGTCACTTAAAGGTTATTTTTAGACCGCCAAGGGCAGTCCATTTCCAAAAACATCAGGGCAGATGTTCAGTGACCAAAACAGAACCAGATGGCCATCAGATCTGCTGGTGTTGGGAAAGAAGAGCCATTCAGAAAAAGAAATCCAAACAATGACACACATCTCCCCCCTTCCCCCGCAAAAAGGCAAGCGTGAATAATTACCAAATCTGGGAGCAGTAGAAGGCAGCTGAAAGGGGGCTTCACTACTACATGACATTTAGCCTCACTGTTTACAAATACTTTGCAGGAATCACTGCATCATCCAGCCAAATGGGGCTCCCCCAATTTAAGCAGGATGGCCAGTAATTTTCACAGCATATTCATGTAAACAAACATCAGTCAATAACCACCCCTTTAGCCAGGGGAAGAGCTTCAGCTGATTCCCATTGTGACCAATGGACTAGGTCAAAACTAGGGAAATCATACCATCTTTGGGATGGGAGCCGGGGAACTAGAAATCAATTCAGCCAGTGCAAATAGCCTGGATTGGTTTAACACCCCACCCCCCCCTTCTGTGTTCATCCGGACATTTCTCATGAATGGTAATGAATGGTCTTGCCTCCAGAGGAAAGCTAAGTCTAATAACTGACTCCCAAGAGGCTGGAAGCAACAGAATGGCTGGCCTGGCTTTGACCTTCCATAGCATCTCCCAAGGATAGGGCAGGACCCTGCCAGTGGTTCCCAATAGTCTGCAAATTATAGACAGCAGGAAAACAAACTTGAACAATGGCTTTTCTATTTCAAATGCTATTTTTTTCTTTTTCTCTTTCAAGTCAAGGCAAAGAAGACAACCAGATTCAATATGAAACAGGTGGTGGTTGGATTGACTCCTGAACCTGTGTTCCTCCAACATAGTAGGTGGTAGGTCTAGTGGGGAAATCGCTACACCTGACAGGTTGGGTAAAGTCTGTTTCTAGCTCTCTCTTCTCAATAGCAGTTGGCTGCTAAACACAGGCGCAGAGACAAACCTATATTCCTGTTCCAACCAAGAGTCTGGCTTTTAATCTGACAGCTGTAGTCCAAGTGTGCTTTTCAGAAAAGAAATGTTATTGAGATGTGGGAGAATGTGAAGTAGTAGGAGGGAAATCTACAAGAGGGAATATAAGATCAAAGAAGGATGGAGTCCAATGGGAGTCAGCACAAAAAGAAATGAAAAGGAAACTCGAGTACTAGCCTGAATTCTTATTCTTCTGTGACAACTTAGCAGCACAATTCAGTTCAAGAAACTTAATACAGGGTGTGCTTAAACTCTTAGCACAGCATTGAGCTTTAATCACTTAAATTATATCTTAGAGCTTTAATAGTTTAAAACTTCACTAAGATTTTCCGGGTATTTTGTATGTTGACATGCAAGAATTGGGGCAAGACAAATACATTTAAATAACTATACTTATTTTCAATCAATCAATAAACTTTTATTGAGATGTGCTATGTTCTCAAGACAGAGTTAAGTACTTTGGAGGAATGAAAGTAGTAGTATAAGGCAAAACAAGGAATACACATTGTAAGGCAACATAATAGGAAGGGTAATACAAAGTAATGAGCAGTAACTGTGGAGTCCTAGCCCCTGGGTTAAAATCCCGAATCTTCTGCTTACTACCTTTGTGACTCTGGACAACACCTTGAATTTTGCTAGGCCTCAATTTCTTTAACTTTAAAATGAGGGAGGTTGGACCAGATGGCCCATGTGGTCCCATTTATTCAGACTTAGGATCCTAACTCTGCATGTTGTACAAGGTAGAGTGATGGGGGGGGGGGGGGGGCGGCGGTGGCAAGATGGCACAGTAAATAGAGCACTGGCCCTGGAGTCAGGAGGACCTGAGTTCAAATCCGGCCTTTGATACACTTACTAGCTGTGTGACTTTGGGCAAGTCACTTAACCCCAATTGCCCTCAAAAAAAAAAAAAGAAAGAAAAAGAATGATGGGATATTTAGGTTCCTTTTCTTCAGTCTGACATGCCCCTGTGGGGTGACCATGGAGAATACATTTAACTCTTTGTGGAGGGAAGGAAAAACCAAACAAAACTTTAGTACACAGGGAGTTTTGCATGGACTGAGTAGGACTGGGAGAATTGTCACAGAATTGGACTTACGCAAGACTGGTGCCTTGGAAGCAGGAGAGAGGATAGGAAAAGAGGTGGGTGGCACAAAGAGGAAAAGATTCACAGTTTTCCTGAGTCAACTTCTTACTCAATAGAGAGCAATCTTCCCCGCCCCCACCTTCTTCCTATTCCAAGTGATTCCCTGCTTCCAGAACTCAGCTAATGCTATCACGAACAACAAGTCAGCTTCTGTGGTCCAGCCCAGGGGTGGGGAGGCCACATGTGGCTGCAGGTTCCCCACCCTGAAGAATCTAACCACTATTTAACAACATTGATTCTATGGGGAAAAAAAATGCATTCCAGTGTCCAAATTAACTTAACAACAACAACAAAAACTCTTGGGACACGCCCCATTTATAATTTTGAAAGTGCCCATATAAGATCAATTGTTCAATATAGACACTGCTGCAGGAATTTAGAAATGGGGGAGATCAGTGAGGGCTTCCTACATAGGATGTCAGTGTGAGTTGGGCCTTGAAGGAATAGAATCTGAATGGAGTCAATGAACTATTTTAAAAATTCTGATAAAACTATATTTCAATACAATTTGGTTTCCCTTGCAATCCTATGTATTTTGTCTTATGAATTTAAAAAAATATTCTGAGAAGGGGTCCATAGACTTCCCCCAACTGTCAAAGGGGGTCAATACTGCCCCCCACAAAAAAAGGTTTAGAACCTTTGGAAGAGCCAGAAGAGAGAAGGGTCTTCTTCCAAGACACCAGACATACATGAGCAGAGAAATGGGAATGTAAGTTTTACTATTCTTTTCTGCCTATGTAACTTCATTGGTATAGCTGTACAGCTAGATAAATTAGCTTTCATCCGTAAAACTAAAGGCAAACCAACAGTCTGAGTACACCCTCCTACCCTACACTTCCTTCAATCCTAATGCTCAGTTAGCCTTTCTGTTCACTTTGCAGAGTAGGTTTGATGTGAAAGATCTGTTTGGGATTCTTCAGAAGAACTTTTGACCTTCCTAAGCTTTTTGGGTTTGTTTTGTTTTCATCCTCTTCCCTACTGTGCTGGAGAAGGCATGCCGAAAAAGAACATAGCCTTCTGATTTCCTTCCCAAGCCTTCACTCAGTCATCCCAAACTCATCTGTCCAATTCAAAATTCATGCTTTGCCAAAAGTCAAGTCTAGCATTTAACTAAAAAACAAACAGTCACTAGAATCTTAGTTGAGTAAGAACATCCTGTCTCTGTGGTAGTATTAGGGTGATGAGGTTCAGCCCAATCTACACTTCCCAGTCATACCTTGTAAAGGAGGTGAACAACCATAAAGCATCCCAGAGAATCTGTTATTTTTAAAACTTAGCAACATTCAGAAATGTGGTTATTCTATAATATTGTTGTTGTTCAGTCATTTTTAGTCATGTCCAACTCATTTGGCAAAGATTCTGAAATGGTTTGCCTTTTCCTTTTTTTTTTTAAAGCAACTGGGGTTAAGTAACTTGCTCAAGGTTACATGGCTAGTTATTTATGTGTGGATGATAATTTTTTGAGTCTGGAACCGATCCCGGGTCCTCCCAACTCTGGGGCTGGTGCTCTTACTCACTGTGCCACCTAGCCACCCCCTAGTTTGCCTTTTCCTTTCCAGCTCACTTTATAGATGAGGAAAGTGAGGCAAGCAGTTAAGTGACTCATCCAGGGTCACACAGCTAGTAAATGCATGGGACTAGATTTGAACTCAGGAAGATGAGTCTTCCTGATTCCAGGTCCAGCACTCTATCCACTGCACTACCTAGCTGCCCTTTTATAATACACACATGTGTAAATGAGCCACATTCAGTGCTGTTTTTTGCCCAGTACAAATGCTGTATCTTGGTATATGCCAGAAAGTGCAATTGTGCTTTACTTCAGAATTGCCATCTTTCAAATTGTTGATTTCTCCCATATTTCTAGTCTCTGTTGGATAGGGACCACAAACTTTAAGTCTGAGTTGATATACTAAATAAACTAAGACCAGAAAATCATTAGAATTAGGAGAGTAGTGAAAATGGGGAAGCATCTGACAATTTTTAGAGTCAGCTAAGATAGTGTATGTTGGACCTGGAGTATGGAAGTCCTGAGTTCAAGCGTCACCTCAGACACATTAACTGTGTGACCTTGGGCAAGTCACTTAATTACCATCTGCCTCTGTTTCCTCATCTGTAAAACAGTGATACTAATTGCCCCTACCTCCTCTGGCTGTTGTGATATCTGCAAAGTGCTTTGCAAACCTTGAAGTACTACGTAAATGCTGGCTGTTATTATTATCTCAGTCTGATCCCCAAATGAGAGGCACCCACAGTTGAGCTTTGCAAAGCACAATCTTAAGTGACTTGCTCTAGGACAAGGCAGGGTGAAAATTCAGCACAGAGCGTGCTCTTTGTAATATTATTTATGTAAAGGGAAGTGATTTTTTTTTTTGGCTAAAATACTTTGTGATCATATGTTCTGGCAATCCACATTTCATTTTTTACTAGAACTCAAAGGAATTTTTCAAGCTAGAAAAGACTGTTGTGCAACCAGCCTGCACAGTGAAGGAATTCGTTTACTTCTCCTTTGAAAATGCTTACTGTAATGGAACATAAAATATTCATTTAAATTGGCTGTGAGACTCTTCCATCTAATATTCAGTTTTCAATGCGGTCATAGTTCCTCCCTTCCGAGCTGTTCAGTTCCTTGAAAACTGAGGACGACTGGGCCCCAGATGTAGATGGAGCCAGGCAGCAAGTTGGGACAAGCCTTAGAGCAAATCAGCAGAGAAGCCTACACAATTGGAGGCTCTACCAGTTTTCAGAAGTAATTTAATCCAGCCTAAAAAAAATCATTCTTGCCTTTTTGATCTTTCCTCTGTTTCTCAAGAAGCTCAAATGGCTCCATCTCCTTTCTGCCTTCTTATATCAATTGCTAATACTCTCCCCTACCCTAAAGGAACTCACATCTAGTTCCTATATATTCTTTATATACCTCTCTATATATGATCTTCCCTGATAGATTGTAGTCTTCTTGAGGGCAGGGGAAGTTTTCTTTATGCCTTTGCTATTGCCAGTGCCTAGCACAGGGTAGGCACTTAACAAATGTTTACTGCTTCCTTCCTTCCTTCCCAGTTCAGTTAAAGATAATCTCAGAGGTTCCTCTTTCACCTCATCAACCTCTCCTAGTCATTTTTGCTATCTAGAATCATCTCTTCTTGAGCTTTTTAACAAGTGCTAACAGGTCAGATGCCAGGTGATCTGGGGCTTTGGGCTAATCCTAACTGATGGTCAGATGGGAAGTGGTTTTAGGAGTACAGGGCTATGAGGGGAAATAGCAGATATGGTTTGGGCGTGGGAAGAATGCTCTTTCTGAGTCACACTTATTGCTGTCTTCACTAAACTGCTGATTTCTTCAAACACATCTTCTACCAAAAGTAGACTGATTTCTAAGCACCAGAAATCAGTGCTTGAAAAAGGAACAAGAATTGGGTGGGTTGAACAAACTCTTTCCTCTGGGGATCTCAGTTCTCTCCTCTGCAAACTGAGGGCTTGGTGTAACTGAGCTCTAACATTCCTTCCAGATCTTCTGAGTCATTCATAAATGTTATGATTCCCCTCAATAAGGATAATTTTTTTTAAAAGCAGGGCAGTTTCAGGAGGTTAAAGTTCTCAGAGTCAAGTTTCTGCTTTTATCTCATCAGTCTTAAGCCCCAGGATAAGGAACTATGAAGGACCAAGATAACCTCCTCATCTCTGAGCTGCAGTAGAGTTGGTCAGGCATCCTTATCCTTGATCACCTTGCCCAAGTAACCCAGAGGCCAGGGGACCAGATTAATGGCTAAATAGGCTCTGATTTTTCCTATAACCTCCTGAGCACCAGGAGAGTCGTTAACAAAAAGTCAGGCTAAAAATCTGTTCCTTAACAATGAAGAAATTGTATGTGATTCACTTAGATTTAGAGCTGGAAGGAACCTTAGAAGTAATTTAGTCCAACCTACTTTATATATGGGGAGACCGAGACCTCAGAGAGGTTAAGGTTAAGAGGTTAAGCTCAATGTCACACAGGAGGTAAAGCTCCCCAAACTCTGCTACATTTAACACCAAAGTCTTTCCTTGTCTCTCCCTTTCTCCATGTCCTTTTTGTGCTCCCCTTATTTGTCCCCCCCACTTACCTACAAATATATAATTGCCTGGTGAATCAGGGAAAGGGACAGGGAAAGTTTTATTACCATCATTTTAACAGGGGAGGATAAATGTCATGCCCACATTTACAAGCTTGCTAATGGCAGAGTCTGGACTAGAACCGAAGTTTCCAGGGCTTGGAGTTTAGTGTTCTTTCCACTAGTTCACCAGACTAGACCTGAATCCACCCCCTTGAGCCACACTTCAGTTATGACTTTGCTAACCTACCCTTGGTGATTAAAATCTTTACATCTTTCTTTCTCCCAAATCAGCCCCTAAGTATGCTTCTTCCCTCATACAGTCTGATCACATCACTTTCCCCTCTTGCTAATGAGGTGCTAACCAGAATACCCTGTATGAGGAAAGAGAACATGGGAATCCCAGGATCCTCTGCCCACACCAAGGAAATTAGATTTCTATCCAACTGCTGTCCCTACCACAGCTACCAGGCAGCTAAATGGTGCAACGGATAGGAAGACCTGAGTTCAACTCAACCTCAGACATTTACTAGCGACCTGGGGCAAGTCACATAACACTGTTCACCTCAGTTTCCTCATCTGTAAAATGAGCTGAAAGAGGAAACAGCAAACTACTCCAGTATCTTTGCCAAGAAAACCCCGAATAGGGTCATGGAGAGTCGAGTCCCACTGAATCAACTGCACAACAGCAAAACCACATCTCCTAAGCCGCCAGTGACCTGTAGGTAGACAGCCTGAGGGACTCTGTATGGCAGGGGTCCTCCATCAGGTGCCCAGCTATCAAACTGGAGATCTCGATGTCTTCCCTGGGAGATTAAACCGGCAGCTTCTACTACCACCATAACACCCACCGAGGAGGAGAACCAGATTCTCAGTCCCAAAAGGGAGGGCTGAAAGCATGTCAAAAGTTAGCTGCCTCTGTTTAGTTTTTCGGGGGGGGGGGGCACACTTTACTGTCGGTATTCTTCCCCCCCCCCCACGACCTGCAGGCTTGGAGAGAAGAAACAGACACACTTCCTTGCAGGGGCTGAGGACCCCTACTCTCATTTCTTTCAGCATTATTACTATTTTCACTCTTCCTATACTTCAAGTAGGCCCTGGTCTTTTTCTCCTCCTCAAATGCAAGCGTAAAGTTACCTGAGCTTCTTGACCCCCACGGAAGCAGCCTAACAGCAATGGTTATAATAGAATATATATAGCATTTTAAGATTTGTGAAGCACAGTGCACGTGTATCTCATTTAATCCTCACAATAATCCTGAGAGGGAGCTACTATTACTATCCCCAGTTTACAATGGAGGAAACTGAGGCTAAGAAAATTTAATTGACTTACCCAGGGTCACATAGCTTATAAGTGCCTGAGGCAAGATTTGAACTCAAGTCTTCCTTGACTCTAAGTCCAGGATTCTATGCACTGCTTTAATTAATTGCTGAACAGATAGAGAGCAGGGCAGGTAGGTAGCACAGTGGATGGAATTTCAGGCTTGAGTCAGAAAGATCCAAGTTCAAATCTGGCCTCAGATACTTACTAGCTATGTGACCCTGGGCAAGTCACTTAACCCCATTTACCTCAAATTTCCTCATCTGTAAAATGGACTGGAGAAGCAAATGGCAAAGCACTCCAGTATCTTTGCCAAGAATACCCCAAATGGGGTCACAAACAGTCAGACACAACACAGACATGAACAAAAACATGATAGCTTGTCTTGAATTCTTAAAGACCTGAATTCAGTCCTGCCTCTGACACATATTGGCTTTGTGACTCTGGGCAAGTGATTTATCCTCTCAGTCAGTCCTTTAAGACTTAAGTTACAGAAACGGTGCTGAGAAGCATTGCCTCCTCTCTGAGTTCCCAGTGCCACTGAAATCCCATGCCCAGTCCCTATTTATACTCCCTTTTTGTCCTTATTGGTCTTTGAATCACTCATCTAAATCAATCAATCTATCTATCTATCTATCTATCTATCTATCTATCTATCTATGACTAGTATTTTATTTTTTCCAATTATATGTAAAGATAATTTTTAACATTTTTTAAAATTTTGAGTTCCAATTTTTCCCCTTTCCTCTCTCCCTCCCTAAAACAGTAAGCAATTTGCTATAGGTTATATATGTGCAATCATGTACAACATATTTCTATATTAGTCATGCTGACTCACCCAAATTTAAATCATCATTAAAATCACCTACACTCACCATTCTCATCTTCTTTGCAAAGCACTCAAGACATTTTCAACACAGTTTAACCCAAACCAACAATGAAAATAACTCTTTAAAATGTTGCATGAAATATTCAAAAGCATCTAGACATTTATAAAACCACATTTAACACAAATTTTATTCAGCAAAACACTAATTCTAGCAAAACACAAAGTTAATGGATCCACACTAATTGATTTCCACCTTATTAATGTGCTTGGGATGCTCACTGCTCCTGATGCCAGAATTAACATCTCATTGACCTCAGACTTATAGCATAGCAACACCCAGATGAACTTCTCCCTTTCTCTCCAGGGTCTTATTTCTACAACTTTTCCCCTCAAGCTGTGGCCATCCAGACGTTGTCCCTGATTTTGCTTATGCCTGCATCTCTGAAGCCTTCAGAGCAGATCCCTTTGGTGCCTCAGGAAGAAGGACACAGACCCTCTGACTGATGGACTAAATATTCTCTTTCTTACATAGCTTGGGACAATTGTAGATCTGGCAATGCCCTGCATCATTTCCATTTCTTTTATTATTATTTTTAAACACATGCATATTAAAATGAAACAAATTCCGAATCACTTTAAAGACACTATGTTGTGTGTGTCTTGTTATACTGACATGGTCCTTCTCTTTTGCATCATGAGAGTGATGGTTCCTTACAAAGCTATCATCCCGTGTTATTTCTTGTTGTTCTATTTTTTTCCTGATGATGCACAATTGTTTAAACTTGCATCAGAATATAAGCTTCCCAAAGTCCCTTCCAGCTCTCAATCTACCATTCATTGAGAAGGGGTTATTTCAGTTTTGCCTTTCAATAACAGCAATAATAATGCTAATATTTATATAACATTTTGAGGTTTGCAAAGTGCTTTCTTTCCACATATTAATCTCCTTTGATCCTCCCAGCAACTATGGGAGGTGGGTGCTATTATTATCCACATTTTATAGATAAGGGAATTGGGTTACTCAGCAAATAAAGCATCTGACGCAGTATCTGAACTCAGGCCTCCCTGACTCAAGGCTTTTATCCAGTAAGCCATCCAGCTCTCTCTGCATCCTCAGCGTCTGACACAGTGGCTGGCTTATAGCAGGGCCCAGGTGTCTGTAGCATCTCTCCAAACAGCAAAACCGTCATTGACACGTGACGGTTCTTTGATGTTCAACACCGGTGTCACCAACAAGGACTTGTATTTTTTGAACACTGACTGGGTGCTAAGCACCAAGCAAACAAAGAAAAAGCTGCACCACCTCCTGTCTTCAGGTAGCTTGCAGTCTGACTGGGAGATAGGACCTGCACATAAAAAGATAACCGACATACAAGGAAGCAATCGCCAGGGTTTAGTGAGTGGTGCATACAGTAAGTGATCCAGAAATTCAAGGGAAGGAGATATCACTGTTCTGGGGTAGGCAGGAGGAGGCTTCCAAGAGGAAGGAAAACATCAAAGGGGCTGTATAGAAAAGGTAAGGAAATTCCTTTTAACCTCTCTGGGACTCAGTTTCCATATCTGTAAAATAATGTTAGACTAGACTAGGTGACCTCCAAGGACCTTTCCAGTTACAATCCTATGACTCAGAACCTGCCCAGCAAACAATCTGTTCATTTCCTGACATATGTTCTTTTCTCTCTGCCTAATACCTACTTATCTCTTAGCTCAGCTTATGAATCCCTTCCATGAAGCCCTTTTTCCCCCTGACCCACAGTGACATCCTTTATTCTCTGAATTCTTTCAGCGTATTATATACAGCACTTGATTCACATCCTCAAATTGTTAACTACATGTTTAAGTAATCTCTCCATACCTCATTTTTCTCATCCAAGAAAGGAGGGGTTAAAAAGGAATAGCCCTAAAGTTCCTTCTAGGTCTAAATCTATATTCCTGTGATCAGCTATCTGCCACAACACTAGCATCTGTGGTTATCTCCCTAACTGGATTGCTCCCTATCAACACACAAAACTTTTGCACTCTGTCTAGGAAGCCTGCCCTTGCCCTTCGTGCTGCCGTACATCCTGGCTGTCACTATTCTCAGGAGGTTCTCTTTTCCTTGCCTGACCAGAGCCTGAATCCATGGCCCTTCCCTAGGATAGACTCCATTGCTTAGCATCTTAATAGGTTCTAAATGAATGGTTATATAGAGATTCACATGGGGGAGTAAACATCTGTATTTCTCATCCAACAGAACCCACAGGCCATTTATGTAGCACCAGAGGCCTTGGAGAAGAGGTTAAAACCATATGAGGTCAAATACCATTATTACCAGCTCCAACAGACTGTCCACATTCTTAGGTCATACTGGAATTTTGTTGTATCAAGCGCTTTTCCAATATGTTGGCCATCTCTTGGGGCTCTGAAAAATTTATGTTTTAATGGTATATATTATAGCAGGACTTGATGCGGACACTTCTTTTCATTAGAAGCCTCAGATCACTTTGTAAATAAGAGCAAGTTGTATCCAATGACACCCCCTGGAGAGCAGGCATGATGTTATCCCCACATGGAGACAACCTGGTCCTCAGAGAAACTGTGTCAGTCAGCATAGCCCTAAGAATTCAGTTTCTTTATCCTTGATCTAATGCTTAATGCAGTCTCTTTTTCTAGGGCCCAGGACACCTGCCAACAGCAATAAAAGCCAGGATGTCCACATTTTACCATTAATTCCTCTGGGTTAAAGCACTGACCCAGTGAAAATACAAATGTATCTACAGACTGAAAAATGTAAAGCTCTATCGGCTATTAACACTTGAGCACAAATAAAGTAATTGATTCCCCTCCAAAGAGTTGGTTGCTTATAGGAAGAGAAATGCCACAGGTTGGTTTTAGTAGGGGGAGGACTAGCTAGAGAGGTCCAGAGGTAAGGAAATGAGAGCAGAGGGACAAGAGCTCAGACTGGATCCCTAAAGGGTCCCCCGGAAGTGGGGAAGGTGATTCTAAAAGAGAAGAGACAAACACTGAAAAGGTGGATAGAT
Organism: Gymnobelideus leadbeateri; assembly: GCA_011680675.1. Classification (NCBI taxonomy): domain Eukaryota; kingdom Metazoa; phylum Chordata; class Mammalia; order Diprotodontia; family Petauridae; genus Gymnobelideus; species Gymnobelideus leadbeateri. The sequence continues at coordinate 316,332 of WOXC01009227.1, read as the reverse complement.
GACCCCAGAATAGGAAGAGCTTCACCAAGACTATGTTGTTACCTTGCGGGCTTTCCTGCTGAGGCCTGTGTTATTAAACGAATAGTTGGATCACCTAAGAATGGATCCAGGTCAAACACTTGCAATCCAGTCCCCTTTGATTTGTAATTTAAAAGGAAAATAAATAAGTTCCTAAGCCAATTAAACCAAATGAAATCTCTTACTAGGCCTTCATCAACAAAACCATCAAAGTCTTTTATTTCACAGGTGGAAATGATTAAAGAAGCTGTCAAATTTCCCTCATGATTTCTTATTTCTGCACCTGTAAGTCCTGGTCTGTCCATCCCCTCCAAAGCACTTAAGCTGAGCCAATGTAACTCGAACCTTGAGGATATGCAGCATGCACTTGCTATTTATTTTCATGGCTCCTATAAACGGCAGTCAGATTTTCCTTTCAAATAGGTTCAGTTCATGTTTAGGGAAAAGACATATGGAAAATGTCAAATGTGAGGTGTGGGGGGGATGAGAAAGAAGAGAAAGTCACGCATCAATTCCAAGATGATCTTTGGTTCCTATTGTGACTGGATGCAAACTTGGACAGTAAGAGAGATGTTATACAGCTTCATGAACCAAGTAGAAGAGGAAAAAAAAGACTCAGCTCAATGGTACCTAATGGAGACTGGAATGGAAAAAAAAATAAGATGCGCCTAGACTTTTTATTATTATTATTATTTTTTACTTTTTTCTTTTTTGGAGGGCAATTGGGGTTAAGTAACTTGCCCAAGGTCACAAGGCTAATTTGTTTTTCTTTTTTTAGTTAAGTGTCTGAGGCCAGATTTGAACTCAGGTCCTTCTGACTCCAGGGCCGGTGCTCTATTTACTGCACCACCTAGCCACCCCAAGGGCCTAGACTTTGTTAAAGTAGCAAAACAGATTTTTCAACCAACCTGGACTACCAATCCCTACCCAGTCAGCAGCCCCTAATCTTTTACAGGATTATTTCAGGTAAGGGAAGAGGCCTGTTGTAGGGGCAGAATCTTCCTCCTAGTAGGAGATCCAATGTACCCTCACAAACTGGGAACTAATAGGCACTGTGAAAAAACATTTGGGAATGGGGTGAGAAAGAATGAGTTTCTGGAGAAAGTATAAACAGATCAAAAGTAAGTAAGAGCAGATTAAATCTTCAGTCTTTCCACAAACCTCCTATGCACATAGCCTCATACTACCACTTTCTGGACATTTCCATATAGGTCCTCCCCAAAGCATCTCCAATTCAACATAAAAAATCATTCTCTTTCTCTCTAAATCCCGTCTCCGTCAAATTTTCCTACTTCAGTTGAAGACACCTTCAACATCACTCCCAGACATTGTGGTTCATCCCCTCATGTCGTCTTTTCATTTCACATATATTTGATTTGTTGATTTTACTTCCATAATGTGTCTTGCATCCCTCCCTTCTGATCAATTACCACACAGATTCAGGTTCCTAATACCTCTCATCTGAACTACTGAAATGGTCTCTTAATTGGTCTTCCTGTTTCCAATCTCTTCCCTCTCTAATCTCTCCTTAATAAAGTTGGCAGAATAATATTCCCAAAACATAGTTCTGATCACATCATTCCTGTGCTCAAGAATCTTCAATAGCCCCCTATTACTTCTAAGATAAAATACAAAATCCTCAGCTCAGCATTTTAAACTCTTCCAGCATGGTTCTAGCCTACAATAGTGGCCTTATTTTACATTAATCTCATTCAGATACTTTATATTTCAGCCCAACTGACTTACTTTCTATTCCTGGAAGTTAGCACTCTTATCTCCCATCTCCATGCCTTTACACAGGGTAGTTCTCCTGTATACACTACTTCCTCAGCTCTGCCTCAGAGAATCATTCTCTCCCTCAAGTCTCAAGTTATGTACTCCTTTCTGTGGAAGGTTCTTCATGCTCACCCTAAGCTGTCAGTCCTCTTTCCCCACTCAAATTATCTTCTCTTTACTTATTTGTTCCCATGCTGTTTTCCTTGGTATGATGTGAGCCTGTTAAGAGTTGGGGCTATTTTTCATTTTCTCTTTTTGTCCCCAGTGCTGTGCACATAGCAGGTATTTAATAAATGCTTGTTGAGTTGACCTGAACAGAAAAGATCGAGTTTTGCCCTTGAGGAATGTTCGGTCTAGTAGTAGGCCAGATGACCTCTTGTCAGGTATTCTGGAGTGAAGGTTCTTTTCATGTATGAGTGGGACTAGATGGCCAACTCTCAAATTCTGTGATTCTTTGATAAGACAGATAACTCTACCAGTGAGATGCTCAGAAAGAGGTGGCTATGCTTTAGCCATACATTTTATAACCCTGGACCTCTTCCATCTTTATCAAAAGGAAAGGCTGGGTGGCTAGGTGGTGCAGTAAATAGAGCACCAGCTCTGGAGTCAGGAGGACCTGAGTTCAAATCCAGCCTCAGACACTTAACACAAAAACTAGCTGTGTGACCTTGGGCAAGTCACTTAACCTCAAATGCCATACCCAAAAAAAGGAAAGGCTAACTTTCTTCCTCCTTCAGTCTCTCCCAGAAGTTCTTAATCACTAACCAAGAGTGCCCCAGGCTACTTAGTAGATCTTGGCTTAGTAGGATATTGCAATACACTGTATTCAGTATTCAGGGTCTCCAAAAGCCACAGGCCTTAGTGCCACATGCTGCTCTTCTGATTCAACCTTCAACAAGTGCCTGCCATGGACCAAGCACCACACTAGGATCCAAAGGATCCAAAGACAAAACCCCAAAGTGCCTTCAGGGAGGCTCCTGAGGGGAGGATGGGAAACCACATGCTCTCAGGGAAGCAACTACAAAACAGATGCAAAATAAACACAAAGTCAGTGTCTTAGGAGCCCTTGCTAGTATCATAGGATTAAACATTCCACCCATTTTTTTATTATTGCAAAAATAAACAAATTCTTCCACTTTGAAGCCTCAAAACCCTCAGAATGTGTGACCCTAGGCAAGTCAGCCTCTCGGTCCTAGAGTCTGGGAGTTTCAGTTCCCTCCAGTTTCCAGGTGTACGTTACTAAAACAGAGGCTTCACAGCAAGGGGCGCCAATAAGGCTGTCACCTTCCCCTGCCAACATAAAGTCACTGTATTAAATGCCTGTGGAAAAAGGCAAACCTGAACTAACACCAATTCCCATTTACTTCCCTTTCCTTGCTCAGGCATCTCTCGTAATTGTAGTTTTCTCCCCTTTTAACACATCTATCTTTCATGATACAAGGAAAAATAATGATACTATAATAAAAACAAGAATAAGAGCTCACACTAATGCAGCACTGTTGAAATATGCCCTTCTCACTTGGTGACATAGCTACCTCCTCTCATCTGATCCTCTCCTCAACCCTGAGAGGTGGGTGTTCTTATCATGTTCATTTTACTAGAGGCTGACTCACCCAAGGTCATACCCTGAGCATATTATCTGAGGCAGAATTCAAACTCAGGTCTCCCTGACTCCAGATCTAGTGTTCTATCTACTGCCTCACACCAATAATAGCAAACATTCTCATGTTGCATTTAAGTTTACAAAGTACTCTGTGCAACTTCATGACATGGATGTTATGAATATTATTCCCATTTCACTCATGAGAAAAGTGAGGCTCTGTGACGACGTAGCTTAGAAGTATAAGAGCCCTGGAAGCCAAGCCTTCTGACTGAAGTCACAGGGCTCTTTTCAGTCTCCCATGCTCTCACTCTCATGGATCTGATCACCTCCCAGTATGTTCATCCACCAAACGCAGATACACATTTGTTTAGAAAATATACCTCCAAGGCAAGGCCCCAAGGACACACTTACTGCTCCATGGGTTGGCGATTGGCTGGCTCCCTTTTCCTCTTCACCATCTGGCTCTTCATTCTCCTTATTATCAGTACAAGAGGAAACATCCGGGCCTGAATAAGTACTAAGCAGGTCTGGCAAACTTGTAGATGGATATTTGAGGAAGTCCACTTCAGAGCTTTCCTATTGGAAATACAATCAAAAGCCCAGTGAGTGTCGCATGGTGGTCCAGTTCAGAGACAGAGCTTAGCCAGCATCCAGGAAGCCCCTCAGACATTTGTCCCAAATCAACCCTAAAACTAAAAAAAATGCCAGAAGTGTCTAGGTTGACAGCAATTCTATTTTTCATCTGATTTTTTATATCATTTGTTTTTTACATAATTCACTTTCCAATATATTCCTACCCATCTCCCTCGCCCAGCAAGCCACGCTTGTGTTTTACCTTCCACTGTTCTCGTTCTCTCTCTCTCCCTCCCTCCCTCCCTCCCCCTCCCCCCCTCTTTCTTTCACTTCACCTGCATACATTCATTGGCAATGGAGTAGATTTTTATTTGAACCAATGCGTCAGATTAGAGTTTTAAAAAGGCTGACTATTAAAGACAATAAGATTTTTTAAAGACAAAGATTTTTAAAAAGGTGGGGGGGGGGGGAGAAGCCATTCAGAACAACCAGCCAACATATCTGCTACATCTAACAGTATATGCCCCACCCCGAACCCAACATCTTCCACCTCTGCAAAGGAAGAAGAGGTACATTTTCTTAAATCATCTCCAGGACCACACCAGGTTATTATAGTTATTCGGCACTGCGTTTTGCTTTGCAAAGCCATCTTAAAGTACTGTTCTATGTCAAATGCAGTAAATAACTCAAATCTTTCTGGAGTACCTATCTAAATTCCATAGATACATCTAAAATTCCCCTGGCATTCTGTAGGAGGGGTGAACTCCTTGTAAAACTTCATAAGAACTTTGAGATCTTGGGCAATCTAGAAAGCACCACCAGATTCTTAGGAGCACATAGAAAACTTGGCCTGAAATAATTCTTATACTATCACTCAATCTCTGTTTAAGCACCACAACACAAAGGGGACTATCATCACTGGAGCTGGGTAGCATACAGGACCACAGTTTCATAAATCAGAGGTAGAAGAGCCCTGAGGCATAATGTGGTCTAATCGCCCCCCACCCCTTTTGTAAAACTGAGGATGCACTGTGAAAGTGATACAGACTATAGGTAACAGGGTCAGGATTTGAACCTATGGCTTCTGATTCCAAATCTTGGACTTTCCCCACTTTGACTCCCTTTCAGTAAAAAGTACCAAGCTGGGCTCACTTTGAGAAGTGTTGTGTGATTTGACCAGATGAGACTCTGGGCAGCCGTTGAGAGCCCCCCACCCTCCGCCCCCGGCTTTGAAAACCCAGATGTTGATGCTTCCCTCTCTGGTAACTGATTTGATATGGATGTAATGGTTGGACAGTTTGGAAGCCTGTCTGCTTGATCTGTTTCTCTGTCTTGTAAGTTCTGTCTGTATACCTGAAGTTCGGGGTGCTGACTTTTTTCTCCTGAACTAAGTAAATGATATATGTTTAATTAAAGCAAGCTTGTTAACCCCCAAAAAAGTACCAAGCTGCTTCAAATTCACTTCTCTTTTAAGGTAGTCTAATGTGTGAGGATTTGACTAAGAGTACCACATGGCATCTAAGCATTTTAACCTTTATCTCTCACCTAGTTGGCACCATGGATGGAGAGTGCTGGTAGCCAGGTAGAAGGCCGGGCCTGGAGTCAGGAAGATGCATCTTCCTGAGTTCAAATCTGGCCTCAGACACTTAGCAGTGTGACCCTGGGCATGTCATTTAACCCTGTTTGCCTCAACTTCCTCATTTGTAATGAGCCAGAGAAGGAAATGGCAAACCACTCCAGTGTCTCTGCCAAGAGAACCCCAAATGGGCTCACAGAGAGTCAGACATGACAGAACAATAACATGGAATGCTGGGCCTTGAGTCAGGAAGACTTGAGTTCAAATTAGGCCTCAGTTGTCAACTATCTGTGTGACCCTGGGCAAATCACTTAACTTCTAACTGCACTTCAGCTTCCCTAATTGTAAAATGGGGATTGTTTGTTGTTGTTGTTATTCAATTGTGCCTGACTCTTTGTGACCCCATTTGAGGTTTCCTTGGCCACGATACTGGAGTGGTTTGCAATTTCCTTCTCCAGCTCATTTTACAGATGAGGAAACTGAGGCAAACAGAGTTAAGTGACTTGCCCAGAGTCACATAGCTAGTAAGTGTCTGAGATCAGATTTGAACTCAGGAAGATGAGGTTTCCTGACTTCATACTGACTGCTTTATGCACTATCAAGCCATATAGCTGCCCCTAAAATGGGGATCATAATCATGCCCATCTCACAGGCTTGTTATGAGTTTCAAATGACATAATATTTGTAAAATACTTAGCACATACATGCCATATAATGGATGCTTAATAAATATTTATCCCTTCTCGGCTTTCTCATCTACAAAACCAAAGTGTTGAAACAGATGAACTTTAATGTCCCCTCCAGCTCTAAATTCTAAGATCCTAAATTCTGCTTAACCCATAGCTTTTTCATATCAGCCTTGGCAAGCCCGAACAACAACACCTGCCCAGTCCTGTATGATGACTCTGAAACAGGCCATGGGTCAGTGCTGCAAAGGAAGTTTGACCCAGAATCCCAGGGCTGTGCCAAATATCACTCACTGATGTTTCATGCCTCCTCTTGAATTCTGGGGAGAAGTTCTTTTAAGATGATGAGTAGGAGCAGGTAGACTAAGTGGTCTTTGGGACTTCTTCCCTGCCTAAATTGTCTGTAGATATAAAGAAACTGAAAGCCACTGGTCCCTAAACCCCTAACCCCATCCCACTCTATTCTCACACACACCTAATTTCTTAGATGACTAGGACTCCCTTTCAGTAAAAAAATAATTATGGGGCAGCTAGGTGGCACAGTGAATAGAATACCAGCCCTGGAGTCAGGAGGACCTGAGTTCAAATCCAGACTCAGACACTTGACACTTAACTAGCTGTGTGACTTTGGACAAGTCACTTAACCGAAATTGCCTTGCCTTCCTCCCTCCAAAAAAAGTAATTACAACTGCAAAACACTGTCCCATTTGCCAGTGTCCAGTTGATGGCTCTGACCAGTCCAACCTTCCCTTGATTTTCTTTTTTCCTTCCTTCCTTCCTTCCTTCCTTCCTTCCTTCCTTCCTTCCTTCCTTCCTTCCCTCTCTCCCTCCCTCTCTGTTATTTCACCTGCACAATACACTCATTAGCAAAGGAATAGATTTTTATTTGAATCAATACATCAAATTAGAGACTAAAAAAGGCTGACCATTCAAGACAGTAAGTGGGAGGGGTCAGGGGAAGGAGAATGGAGGAAAAAGTTAACTCAGACATGGAAATAAATGCCATTCACATCAGTCTGAAGGAAGTGCTAAGCTTCCTTAGGTTTTGTCAATATGTCCCGTGGTTTTCTATGTCCTATGGGAGGGTATCTGCAGGCCTGCAGGTGGGACAGATAAAGTAGATGGAACCCTGGAGAGAGAAATATGACATGCCAGATTTCTGTCCAGGAACACGGCTGGGCTGTTCAAAGCTGACATGGGCCCAGTGCAGGAAACGTGATAGCATACTCCTCAGGCCAAGGGCAGGGTTTATAGCAGACTCCAGCCAAAAGATAAATGTATCCTCCTCCCACCTGACACACATTTTTCAGAAGGAAGGAAACACAGTGAAAGCCTTCGTCTTGGTACTCCTTTGGGGCCAGAGGCAAGGAGACCAAAAGGACATTCTGACAGAGGGAGAAGGCATGCAAGTGATCAGAGGCATGGCATCAGCCCCAGTTTCCATATGTGTGTCCGGATCCAGGAACACAGAATAATCTATTCTGGACTCCTCTGTTAGGGCCCTGCACTGACACCTCAACTGAAGAGCTGGACAAGTTTTATTAAACAAAAAAGCAAACTGTGTAACCTGTCTGAGATGTGAACTCTGCTGGGCCACCAAGAAAAGGGGATTCAGAAGGCCAGGACCAGTCCTGGAGAAGTCAAAGTCTTGTCTTCCAGTGATACTGACAGAGCCTTTGGAACCCTGCTTTCATTCATCTGGTGGAGAGTGACTGTCTGCTGAGTGCAAAGTGGGAAGCAGCCTGGCATAGAGAGAGCCAACCTGAGGTTATCCTCAGGCATCTCTCCAAGACAATGAGTCACAGACCTAGTGATCTGCATCTGTGGAGAGAGTTCTCACACCAAGAGTTCCTAGACCAGGGGTGGGGAACCTGCAGCCTCGAGGTCACCTGTGGCTCCCCATCCCTGTCATAGATCAAGACCATCTTCATGAACCATTCCCCAACACCCCTCTTCCCAAAGTGAGATAAAATGGGGGCAATTCTCCCTAACAACAACAACAACAACAGTATACTTTATCCAATATTCACTAAACGCCAGGCGCTGGGCTAAGTGCTTTACGTGTATTATCTCATCTGATTCTCACAACAACCTTTACACCTCCTGGTGCTATTATTATCTCCATTTTGCTGTTGAAAAAAACTAAAGCAGACAGAGGTTAAGTGACTTGCCCAGGGTCACATAGCTAGCAAGTATCTGAGGCTGGATTTGAACCCAGGTCTTTCTGACCCTGTAATGGGAATGGGAATTTGAAGATCTTCCCTGCCCCTTGTATTGGCAAGCTAAAAGGCACTTAGTATTTAGTTTCAGTTCATAATTGTGTCAAATATTAAGACCCAGAACTTGTGAATCCCATAGTGAGATGGACTTGTTGCTATAACTAGGAGGAGCTAATACCATATATAAGGAAAAGCCCAAGCTGAGAGAGGCCAGAACTTCTGGGATCAAGCTTCTGGGGGCTAGGCTGCTACTGCTGGAGAAAGAGAAGAGAAATGAGAACTGAGGACTTAACTAAGAATTGAGAAGAACTGAGAAATGAGAAGGGAGGAGAACTGGGAGGAGGCATGGCTGTGGTGCCGGTACTCTGTCTGTCTGTTTTGATGTTACTTTGTCAGATTTGTCTGCTAATAGAGCATGGTGCTGTTGTTACAGAAGCCCTGGGACCTTGCTGCTGGTTCAGAAGCCCTGAAAGAAGATTTTCCTGTTGTATATTTACAGAAATCCTGGAGGAGGGTCTTGTTGACAATTTCAGAGATCCAGGGACTATACTGATGATTTATGTTGTTTCTTCAGACCTTGTTGTTGGGTCTATGTTGATTTCAAAGGCAGAAAGTGAATTGATGAGGATGCCAGCAATGTGCATGATTGTTATTGTGGCTTCATTAAGCTTTGTCTTCCCAAGAACAGAAACCGTGAAGGACTTGAGGTGGACCAGACACTGTGAGCTTCAATGTGGAACAGGAACTGTACAAGAAGCTGGACAAAGAACTGAGAGTTGTTTGCCTTTGAACCCAGGTAGCAGTTGGATAGATTTGGGCAGGAGCTGGGACCATGGAAGAGGAACTATGGAAGCTGAGAGCCTGCCTCAAGTCAAGATGAAAAGACCTCTCCTTGGGTATTTAATGCAAACTGAGAAAAACATGACTCACTGTGGCCTAGGGGTAGAGAACTCTGACCTTTATATTTAGATGATTGGGTTAAGGACTTCTACAATTAAGAAGAAAGAGGACTTTTTGATTAAAGAGATTAAGACAATGTAACCTAGGGGTAGAAAATTTTGACCTTTGTACATTGTGTCAATTAATGAGGCTTACCTCCTTAAGGATGACTGAATTAAGGACTTACTAAATGATTGTGTTACTAAATGAATGTTATCTTTTGCTTAAAACTATGTGATCACTTTGGTGAAAACTATGTGGCCATTTTAGTGATAAGCTGTTATGCCATAACATTGTGAATGCTGGACTTTGATTTTATGTGAATGCTTGGTGAATGTTTAGTTTGTTACTGAATAAATAGTTCACTATACTGTATAATCAAAACCTTGAAAGCTGTTCACAGCAGCAGTCCTCTGGAAAGCTGCTCATGCTTGGCTTTACAGACCCCAGCAGTAGTATTCTATCCCCAACACCAGCTAGCTGCCTAGGAAAGGTGACTACATATCAAGTGGGGTGAAGGTACTTAACAGTAATTATTTATAGAGACACTAGGTCTGTATTTCATTGGTATTAGGAACTCTTAGATAAAGAAACTCCTAACAGGGCAACTTGGGGCCTTCTCTGCCACTTCTAGGCTTAGAGTAATGAGAGATTAATTCATAAAGCCGGTCTATGCAAGAGCTGGAATCTGAACTCACGTTTTCCTGCTTTAAATAGGGTAACTGATTATGTACTAGACCAGGCTACTTCTCTTATTACTTTATAGTAAAATATGCTATCTATTTATATATAATATAGAAAATTATTTATTATAAAAATTTGTTATTATATAGTTATATATTACACATTTATTTAAAAATATTGCATAAACATATAAAGGTAAATATAATAGGGAACACATTATATAATAACATAAATATTATAACAATATATACATATATATATATAAATAAAACTATACACACATACACACACACAGAGCTAAGTATTGAAGGCAACCAGGGATTCTATGAGGCAGAAATGAGGAGAACGTGTATTTGGGTGCTGAAGAAGGCTTTAGCAAAGGCACAGAGTTGAGAGATGGGGTGCTGTATACAAGAAAAGCAAGAAGACCAGTTTGGCCAGGGTGTAGAGGTCATAAAAGGGACTAATAAGTAAAAATATTGGAAATGTAGGCTGTCACTACACTAAATAGTGTTTTAAATGACAAACTGAGTAGTTAGTATTTTACTTCAGGGTGTAATAGGGAGCCACTGAAGTTCTGGAGTGGTACAGTGACATGGCAAAGACCTTTAATTTTGCATAAAAGGAGATACCCCAGTTGGGAACTGGAGAAAGACAGTGATTCTGAAAGGCCAAGACAAAGAATCACACTATCTATATCACAAAGTCCAGCGCCTTATACATAGTAGGGACTAAAGACTAGTCAAATAAACAAATAAATAACAGAATAAATGAATGAATGACTACATAAACACATGATTACTTATTCAGATGTATTGATGTTGGGGTGAGATGATATTTTCCTTGTCATAACAATTAGTTTCCAAATCCTGTGTGTGGCCCTTAATTGTGGATTTTTTTTTTTTTAAAAAGCAATTGGGGTTAAGTAACTTGCTCAAGGTTACACGGCTAGTCATTTGATTTATGCGTGGGTGCTCATTTTCTGAGGCCGGATCTGATCTCGGGTCATCCTAACTCCGAGGCCGGCGCTCTTACTCACTGCGTCACCTAGCCGCCCCTTTAGGGCAATTGGGGTTAAGTAACTTGCCCAAGGTTACACGGCTAGGTTTTTGTTTGTGCGGATTAAGTGTCGGAGGCCAGCTCCGAACTCAGGTCCTTCTGATTCCAGGGCCGGTGCTCTATTCACTGCGCCACCTAGCCGCCCCTTAATTGTGGATTTTTACTTATATACATGACTGATTCTATTTTCATTGGAATGATGACTTTTAAAAAAAAAAGGCAAAGAGGTCCTCATACCTGATTTAGAAATTACCAAGTAAAGGATAGAATAGGGTCACTGGATGCATGGCACCAATATTTCTCTGGAAGGGATAGTCCCAAACCTCAAGCCTTGAGCAAACTGAATTAGGAGGAAGGGAGGGAAGCCATAGATAATTCTAAGTAACTGCAAGGAATAAAACACGCCCCCCCCCCCCCCACACACACACACAGATATTAGAAACAGTTCAGTGCTGTGGCCACTCTGAAGCTCTTCCAGGACCTGGGCCTTTCAGTATTAATTAAATGAAGTTCCAAACTATGGTACCAACTCATTAAGCTGTCAATAATATGACCTGTTTCACTGTCTCAACTGTAGCAAAAATATGCTGGATTGAGAAACAAGTTATACCTGTTTCCTCCTGATTTCACATGCAGTGGATCTACATAATTAATTAGGCAATGGTGTTTGTAGAGTAGTGCATGTGTAGGTCAGTGATGTTTCCAGCAGGGAAGTAGTACCTCTGTCCAGTAGCTCCAGGTGTCACATGGAATGCCAACCCACAATGTGACCTTGAAATCTCCTCTCCCAGCAAGTTAGTAGGTTAAAAAGCATTTATTAAGTCCTCACCATGAGCCAGGCACTGAGGATACAAAGATAAGCAAAAACAGTCCCTACTTTCAAGGAGTTCACAGTCTAAAAGGGTGGGGGGGGGGGGCATAGAAACAACTACCTAAAAAGAAGCTGTATATTGGATAAACTGGAGGTAATTTTCAGGGGGAAAGCCCAAGTGTTAAGATAGAAGTGGGGAATGCTTCTCGTAGAAGGTGTGATTTTAACTGGGACCTGAAGAAAGCCAAGGAAGCCAGGACATGACAATGAAGAAGGAAGGCTTTCCAGGTGCGGAGGACAGTCAGGAAAAAAAATGTGGTCAGGAGATAGAGTATCTTGTTCCAGAAATGGCAAAGAGCCAAGTGCCTTCACATCATGGACTATGTGAATGGAAATGAGTTATAAGAAGCCTGGAAAAGGTAAGAAATGGCCAGTTTGTGAAGGGTTTTAAACATCACAGAACTTTATATTTGATTCTGGGGGTATTGCTGAAAACCACAAAGAAGAAAAGAAGAAAGCCATTTGGTTGGGAACAAATCCAAGGCTAAGAGCAGGGTGGAAACCTGGACCCTAGTCCCAGTTCTCCCACAAACTAGCTCCTTACTGTCAAGACATCAGTTTCCTATCTGTCAAATGACTGTGTTGGACAAAGGCCCAATTCAGAAACCACTGCTTCCAGGATACTTTCTTTCTTTCCTTCCTTCCTTCCTTCCTTCCTTCCTTCCTTCCTTCCTTCCTTCCTTCCTTCCTCCCTCCCTTCCTTCCTTTCTTTTTTTTGGAGGGCAATTGGGGTTAAGTGACTTGCCCAAGGTCACATGGCTAGTTTTTGTGTTAAGTGCCTGAAGCCACATTTGAACTCAGGTCCTCTTGACTCCAGGGCCCGTGCTCTATTCACTGTGCCACCTAGCCACCCCACCAGGATGTTTTCTTGATGACCCTGGCTGAAAATGCTCTTTCTCCCCTCCAGTTTCTTATCACACTTTGCCTGGACCTCTCCTCTGCATTTATACCACAGTTAGTTATGGATATATCTTCCTTTCTCCAATCTCCATTTGATTATAAGTGGCTTAAAAACAGGGGTTGAGTCAGATCTGTCATTCCAGAGACCATACAACAATAAATCTATTTTCTTATTGAAATGGTATCATCCATATAGATTCTTTTGACTAGAAAATGTCATGATTCTAAAAACAACTTCCCACCCCAAGCATGTCTAGGTAGGACCTTCATTCCATTTGACCAAGGATCAGATGAATTTGGGAATGAGCATCTTAATCGGCTCCTCCCTCCCCACCTAGCTAAATCTTTTACCTTCCTCCTTTTCTCTGAAGAATTTTTGTCCTGCCATTACATTCTTCTTTTTCTCCATTCAAAATATTTGCTCTCATTCCTTATTTTACCAAACTTGTCTTCCCCATCCCTAACTTTCCAACCATTTACATATATGTGTGTGTGTGTGTATACATATATATATATGTATATATATACACACACACACACACAACCCATTCATTAAAATAAAACCAATACTAACACATTTAACACTTGGCTAAACACCTTTGTGTGCTTATTGATTAGACCTATGTTTTTAGAGAAAAAAAAAATCTCTTGGAGGCAAGATTCCTTTTTATTAGAAGTGTTTGGTGGGGAAATAAAATGAAATTTAATTTTAAAAAATTTATATTGGGCAGCTAGGTGGCACAGTGAATAGAGCACCAGCCCTGGAGTCAGGAGGCCCTGAGTTCAAATACAACCTCAGACACTTGACATACTTACTAGCCATGTGACCTTAGGAAAGTCACTTAACCCCAATTGCCCTTCCTCCCCTCCCTCAAAAAAAATTATGGTGCCTGGCATGCACACCTCCAATGTAGGGTGCAAATTCTAAAAGATAAAGAGTTGTTTTAGACGGGGAGGCTAGGTGGCGCAGTGAATAGAGCACCAGCCCTGGAGTCAGGAGGCCCTGAGGTCAAATCCCGCCTCAGACACGTGACACACTTACTAGCCGTGTGACTTTAGGCAAGTCACTTAACCCCACCTGCTCTCCAAAAAGCAAAAAAAAAAAGAAGAAGAGTTGTCTTAGAACCAAGAAGATGTGGTTTCAAGTCCTAACAGTGACACATGCTAGCTATGTGAGCTTGGACAAATCACTTAATCTCTAAATGCCCCAGGCAACTCTGTAAGAGTCTAAGTTTCAGAAAAGATATCAACCTGTATTGACAAGAGGGACTTTCCTCATACCAGTGCAATTACAAGTACAGTCCACATCCCCATTCTTGCCACTGTGAAAATAATAATTGAAAACACCTACCCTGCTGGCCACCACTAGCTGAACTAGTCCAGTGGCAGCACGGAGAATGACCACAGCTTCCTGATGGGAGAGGCCAACCAGTGACTGACCATTGATCATTAGCAGCTCATCTCCTGAGGTCAGCCTGCCATCCCTGAGGAAACAAAGAGGAAAAAACAACCTTTGTCAAGATGCTTCAGGAGAAGAATTATGATTTTCCTGGAATGGGTGGGGGGTGGGGGAGATGGTTTGTATGGGTCAGGGCGTATTCAAAAGAGGAAGAAATAATGACTAAAAACAATTTTAAGTCGAGTTACTTGATTGCATAGTTTGAAGTGACTAGCATTAAGCCCATAGGCAAGTGTCAGTCCCAAAGATGGCATGAGTTTTAGTGTGTTAGTGATAATTCCATCACAGGAGCCCCTTTTCTCTGTCATTTCCATATCAATTATTAGCAACAAAGAAACCTTCTTGAGAGACTTGCATATAGTGTATATATATATATATATATATATATATATATATATATATATATATATATATGCACCCTTGGTAGATGGAAAAGCAAAGAATCCAAGGACTTAAGATGATTGACATATGAATATGACATGGAGCCCTAATTGACACATGATCCCAAGGGATAAAGCCCCATGAAGAGCTGTTCTTAATCCTGGTGGTAATAGCAGATATTGCCTGCTGTGTCTGTATGAGTCAGATCCACTGACTATAGTTGAATAGCTTCCTGGAGTGACAAATAAAGGTGAAACTCCCAGCTGCAGCCCTAAATTCTTCTCCTCTCTCAGCGCTAGGGTCTGCATGCCCAGAAGCCTAATCCTCATTATCACTTCTCTGAACCCCCAACTTCTATGATGTTCTCTCCTGACCTTATGTTCCCTGTGTGGTCTCATTCTCTTCTCTCTTTCTCATAAGATGGGTCCCTAGATCCATTCTGGGAAGCCCCAGTCAAGGGCCTCAGGGTAGATGAGAAGCCTCAGATATGTCCTCAGCAAATGGGTACAGAGCTGGGGGGGGAGGGGATAGGTAGGTAAGAGGTAATGGGCCTGAGCTTCCATGTGCTATGGGAGGGAAGAGAAAGAATCCCAATCCATAGCTAGTTCACTGGAACCAAGGAGGGGAGACAAGGACAGATTTCCCACCTACCCCCTCAGCTCAGGTTGCTGAATGAAGTCATGGGAACTGGAGTAGTAAGGTGCCCACAGTTTGGATGTGAGGAGGGGGGAACCTGGCCCAGTCCTATCTTCACTGAACACTGACTTTTCCACATACCTGCCAGAGGCTACAGGAGGAGGTGAGAGAGTTTGCAAAACCTTCCAACTTTCTATATAAGTTTTTAGGATAAATTTGGAAGTCTGTAAGGCCAGTAAGGGGAAAAGATATCTCCCCTTGAACTACAGCACAGTATTTCCCAATCTCTTAGAAATATATCCTACATTTCTCCTTCACAGCCCTCCTAGCAACGTAGTGACTTCAGGGAAGGATGTAATTCTCTGGTGTCATTCAGAGTTGGCTTTGACAGATTCTCTTAGTATTATGATGGAGGAAGAAGTAACTACCAGAGTTCTCTCACTCAGCCAGAGGCCAAGAGTATCCAGGTTATCTTACATCATTTTTGTGACTACAGCCAATGAGGGACCTGTCACTGCTACCAGTCTGACAAACATTACCATATCTGTAGTTGACTTCTAGTGATCTCCTGAGGGTCACTGATGAGGGAAGCCTCCAAGTCTGACCCTATTCCCTTCCATAAACCCAACAATGATCTCGGGGAGCCATATTGTCTGCTCAGGCACTGGCCACAGAGGAGCCCGCAAGGCAAGGGTAGCTAGGAGAGAAGCATCCCCCCAAGCTTAGGGAAGGGGGAGGGTGGGGTAAGGAAATTCAGAGAACATAAAATTATCACAGGGGTAAATCGTGAGGAAAGCTGAATCAAATCAGAGTAAGAGGTAGGACTTCTGATGAGGAAACTCAATCACAGATTTAAAATAGATGGGACCCCAGAGGCCATCTGGTCCAACCTCTTTATCTAACAAATGAGGAACATGAGGCCTAGGGACATGAAGTCATGTGCCTGACTAGAAAACCAGGCTCTTCCTACTGATCCAGGCCCCATTTATCACCCTGCTTCCTTCATTATACCCAAGGAGGCCCCACTTCTCACCAGCTGATGAATCACTAAGAACATCCAGCTCAAGACCAAAAGTCCTAATTAGGGAGAATATATGTCCCATAGATTTTTATCACAGGGGACCAAGTCTCCTCAAGGGAGATGGACCCAGCATCCCCATCAGTGAAAGCCTCCATTCTTTTCTCCTGCACACCTCATTACTTGTGATTACACCGTGCTTTAGTCTTATCCAGATGCTCTTGGATAACCCATCTCTAATAGACTTGTGTCACTGACTAATGGCATTAAAGGAGAGGGCCCCATCATAGAGGCAGGAGGGTCCTCATCTGAACTATCAGATCCAATAGAACAAAGCAGATCAGACAATGTGTAAAAGTACCCTTCCCAAAGAGTAAAGGCTCCAAATATAGTTGAAAATAAAAGGTCAGCTCTCTAAGGTACATGGTCTCTGTGTTAGGGACAGTAGGAGAAGCTTACCATACTGCCTAGAGTCCAGAAAGATATCACAGTGAGACAGAGTGGTTTCAAACATAAATGGAAATAGGCTATATATTGACTTAGAAAATCACAAATTAACATTATTTATGTTTTCCTGTAAGTTTATTTATTTTCTTAAACATTTTGCATTCCCATTTTAATCTGGGTCTGGTTATACTTGGGAGTTTTGTGGACCACCCGGAATTTAACACCTCTGTGTTAGAGGATTTAATCTGTTTCCATGGCTTTAACTCTTTCTACTAAGGCAGCCTAAGTCCTATCTTTAGCTTTGCATGTCTCTGAGCTCCAAGCAATCAGTCAACAAGTATGACTTCATTCAACAAACTGAGCTGAGAGGGTGGGGAAACTCTCCTTGTCTCTCCTTCTTGGTTCTGATGAACTAGCTAGGAGTTGAGATACTTTTTCTCTCTTTCCCACAACCCATGGATGCTCAAGGCAAGGTCCCCAACCCAATGCCCACCACCACACCCCCACATTCTATTTTTTAAAGATATTTTTATTAATTTATTTTTAGTTTTCAACATTCACATTTACTTCCACAAGATTCTGAGTTCCAAATTTCTTCCCCATCTCTCCCCTCCCCCCACTCCAAGATAGTATGCATTCTGATTATCCTTTTCTTCAATCTGCC
This sequence comes from Gymnobelideus leadbeateri, assembly GCA_011680675.1. Lineage (NCBI taxonomy): Eukaryota > Metazoa > Chordata > Mammalia > Diprotodontia > Petauridae > Gymnobelideus > Gymnobelideus leadbeateri. Next base: position 298,823 of record WOXC01009227.1, on the reverse strand, counting down.
CTCCTAACACTCCCCTCTCCCTTTTCTTATCCCCTTCTCTTCTATTTTCCTGTAAGGCAAAACAGATTTCTATATGCCATTGCCTGTATATCTTATTTCCTAGCTACACATAAAAACAATTTTTAATATTTGTTTTTAAAACTTTGAGTTCCACATTCTCTCCCTTCCTCCCTCTCCACCTACCTTCATTGAGGAGGCAAGCAATTCAATATAAGCCATACATGTGTAGTCATGCAAAACATCTCCGTAATAGTCATACTGTGAAAAACTACATTTCCATCCCGCTATCCCACCCCCCATTTATTCTATTCTCTCCTTTGACCCTATCCCTTCTTAAAAGTGTTTGCTTCTGATTACCCCCTCCCCACATTTGCCCTCCCTTCCTCTCTAATTCTTCTTCTCCCCTACTTTCTTATAGGGTAGGATAGATTTCCATACCCAATTGAGTGTGTATGTTATTCCTTCCTCAAGCCAAATCCAATGAGAGTAAGGTTCACTCATTCCCTCTCACCTCCCACCTCTTTCCCTCTACTGTAAAAGTTTTTTTTGTTGCCTCTTTTATGTGAGATAATTTACCCCATTCATTCCACTTCTCCCTTTCTCCTTCTCTCAGTATATTCCTCTCTCATCCCTTAATTTTATTTTTTAGATATCATCCCTTCATATTCAACTCACCCTGTGCCCTCTTACTATCTACCTATCTATCTATCTATCTATCTATCTATCTATCTATCTATCTATTCTCTCCAACTACCCTAATACTGAGAAAAGTCTCATTAGTTAAAAATATCATCTTTCCATGTAGGAATATAAATAGTTCAACTTTAATAAGTCTCTTATGATTTCTCTTACCTATTGAGCTTTTTACACTTCTCTTGAGTCTTTTATTTGAAAGTCAAATTTTCTATTCAGCTCTGGTCTTTTCATCAAGAATGTGTAAAAATCCTCTATTTCATTGAATATCCATTTTTAATCCTCCAATCCCTTAACGTAGAAGCTGCTAAATCTTGTGTTATCCTGATTGTGTTTCTACAATACCTGAATTGTTTCTTTCTGGCTGCTTGCAATATTTTCTCCTTGACCTGGGAACTCTGGAATTTGGCTACAATATTCCTAGGAATTTTCTTTTTGAGATATCTTTTAGGAGCTAATTGGTGGATTCTTTCTACTTGTATTCTACCCTTTGGTTCTAGATTATCAGGGCAGTTTTCCTCAATAATTCCTTGAAAGATGATGGCTCTTTTTTTGATCATAGCTTTCAGGTAGTCCAATAATTTTTAAATTCTCTATTTTCCAGGTCAATTGTTTTTCCAATGAGATATTTCAAATTGTCTTCTATTTTTTAATTCTTTTGGTTTTGTTTTATAATTTCTTGATTTCTCATAAAGTCATTAGCTTCCATTTGCTCTATTCTAATTTTGAAGGAATTATTTTCTTCAATGAACTTTTGGATCTCCTGTTCCATCTGGCTAATTCTTCATTATAAGGCATTCTCCTCATTGGCTTTGTGGACCTCTTTTGCCATTTGGGTTAGTCTATTTAATTTTAAAGTGCTATTTTCTTCAGTATTTTGGGGGGTCTCCTTCAGCAAGCCTACTTATTTTTCATTATTTTCTTGCATCACTCTCATTTCTCTTCTCAATTTTTCTTCTACTTCTTTTACTTGACTTTCAAAATCCTTTTTGAGTTTTTCCATGGCCTACAACTAATTCATATTTGTCTTAGAGGCTTTGGATGTAGGAGCTTTGACTTCATTGTCTTCTTCTGGTTGTATCTTTTGATTCTCTTTGTCACCAAAGTAAAATTCTACAGTCTGATTTTTTTATGCTGTTCGCTCATTTTCCCAGTCAATTATTTGACTTTTTAGTTCTTTGTTAAGGTAGGACTCTGCTTGCATTGTGGGGGGGGCTGTGCTCCGGTCTGTAAGTGATTATAAGCACTCTTTTCTACCTTGGAACTATGAGCAGGATTTCCTCTCCACTGCTGTCACAAGTTCCATTGCACTAGTGGTCTTCTTTCCTCAGGCCTGCAACCCAGATCCAAGCATGGGCAAAGTAAGAGAATTCCACCTTGGCACTACAAAGAGATCCCTGTAATCCTCCTCTGATCAGCCACTCCATCCCCCCACCATCTGTGGGCTGAGAGCTGTTGCTGTTGCTGCTATGGTCTCCACCCCAGGTCTGGGGATAGACTGGGCTCTTCTCTCACTCAGGTCCCACAGATCTTTCTTACTGAACTTTCAAGCTGTCCGTGGCATCTTGGGGTTGAGAAATGTGGAAACCACTATGGTTGCCAGTGATTCAGTCCGCTGAGGCCTGCTTGGGCCTATCTGTACCAGTATGGCCCATGCTGGACTTTGCTCTTCTCTCAGATTGGTGCAACAGACCTTTCTTGTCAATCTTTCAGGTTGTCTAGGGCGGAAATTTGTTTCACTCTGTCATTTTGTGGGTTCTGCTACTCTAGAATTTATTTAGAGTCATTTTTATAGGTATTTGGAGGGGTTCGGGGGAGAGCTCAAGCAAGTAAGTCCCTGCTTTTACTCCGCCATCTTGGCTCCAGATCCCCACATTCTACATGTTCTAAAAATAACTTATACCATCCCCTCCCCCTATCCCTGACCAACAGTCATTTCACAAAACTTAGGTAAAGGTTAAGAAAACTAGGGTCTGGCCAATCCCAAGTTGGGGTCAGCTTATTCTTCCTTTGAGGGACTTAGCTGGGCATCAGATCTCAGAAAGACAGAGGAGATCTGGAAGGACTGAGTCAAGTTCAAAATTAGGAAAGTCAGAAAGCTGGCTCGTATTGACAGTCAGGTTGGCAAAGACCTGTCCTTGGGTTCAGGAAGTCCAGTGTATAAATACAGAATAGGAGGGGACAGGAGTAAGAGATATGACCAGGAAACAATTTAAGTAAAAAGTACCTGGGATGGTTTTAGTGAACTGTGACCTCAATATGGGTCAATGGAGAGACCCAGCAAACCAGAAAAGCTAATGTAAGTTTAGGCTTTATTAGTGAAAGTCTAGTGTCCTGAGGAATGGAGCAAAAGACAAGCTAGATTCTGCCCTGGTCAGATCATGTCTGGGAGTACTATGCCCAATTCTGGGTACCATATTTTAGATGGGACACTCATATTTGGAGCACATCCAGGGAAGGTGACCAGGAAAGAACAGTCACATAATTAAAGGAAGCATTCCAAAAAAGCTGGCCAGGCCAAAGTACGCTGGTTTAAGGGGTGGGTAGCAGGGAAGGGAAGGACTAGTAGTAGTCTCTAGCTAAAGAAATCAAGGGTCATCCCAAGGAAGCCCCCAAATTCAAGCAGAGATCTATTACAGGAGAAAGAACTAATGGGGTGGGATCAAAATTAAAGCTAGAGATTTTGAAGAACAGCAGAATTCAAATCAGCATCCAGGTGAACTCAGCACTTTCCCCATAGTGGCTTGACTTATGCTACCACCACCTCACAATGCTGACACTATCATCTTCCCTGGCAGACAGGGGCAAGGAGTGATTGAGAGCTATACACAACTCTGACCAAAGGATGTCAGTGGGAAACACTAGGATACTGGAAGCTTGAGGGACATCACTGACAAGAACAGAGCCCACAAGAGGGCAGGATCCAAAAACTCACAGAGTTCAGCTGCAAGAACTCAGAGCACCATTGCCTGGATTTGATCGTGGAACCTACTCTCCCTTACAGCAGTGCATTCCCCTTGGGCCAGCTCTAATTGTTAGCTTTTTCTTACAATGAGAAAAAATGTGCTTCCCTCAAACTTTGACTAGTTGCTCCTAGTTCTTTCCTCAGAGTTAAATATCTCTTCCTCGAGCTAGCCTTTAAATTACATAAAAGCACTGATGCCCCCTGATGGCCACTTTGCCCCCTCAGAAGCTCAAACCTTATGGTGGGCTGTTGTTAATGATCTCTTGGATACCCTGTCTGGAAGCCTTGGACTCCCTCCCTCTTACCTACCAGCCTCTTTCTATGCTCCCTGCTCATCCATTCTATCACCAAGTTCTGTGGATGCCCCCTTTCCAAAAAATACCTGCATCTGTTGCCCCTGTCAAGGAACAGGGTGAATCTGTGAACTGTGGTTCTTTCAATAGTGCCTGACTCTCCATAACCCCATCTGGAGTTTTCTTGGTTTGCCATTTCTTTTTCAGCTCATTTTACAGAGGAGGAAATTGAGGCAAAAAAAAGTTAAGTGACTTGCCTAGGGTCACACAGCTATTGAGTATCTGAGACTGGATTTGAACTCAGGAAGATGAGTCTTCCTGATTCCAAGACCAGGGCTCTGTCTACTGTGCCACCTAGCTGTCCTGTGGTAGTCAAGAATACCTGGGTTCTAATCCTTATTCTGTCACTTAATACTTATGTAATCTTGAGCAAGTTGTTTATACTGTGTAGAACTTAGTTTCTACCTCTGTAAAATGGAGGGGTTGTATTAGATGGCCTCTAAGATGTTCCTCAGCTCTGAACCCATAATTTCATGAGAGGGCCAATTAATAGACACATATACATACAAATGTTAAACAGAATTCTCTAGGTTTAGCATGTTAGAAGGTAAATTCAGCAGGTAAATTCTCTCCCCCAAGGCTTCTCCAACAAGGGTGGATGGAAGCAAAAGGAGGATTAAACAAAACAGATGCAAAAGAGAGAGAAGTTTATTTGCAGGGAAGGTATTAGCAGTTGGAAATGAGGAAAAGTTTCATGTAGAAGGTGGCCCTGAACCCTACCTTGAAGGAAATTAGAGGTTTCTAAAAGAGGGAGGTTAGGAGACCCTCCCCCACTATATTCTCTACCCACACCCCTCTCCAATGCACTTCATTCCTCCCCTTTCACATTCTTATCATTGCTAGATTTACCTTTATTAACTCTTTGTCTCCTCAAGTCACAGAGGGGAGTTTAGGCTCATGGGGGCTATGACTGAGGAGCACCCAGTCTCTAGCACATCCTACAAAGCCAGAAGCTTCCAGGATAGGTGTGGCTATGGGATGTTTTATTTATCTAAGGAGCAGCTTGGCTAAGACTGGAGCAGCTCATCACTAGAAAGTTACCCACCAGGTGATAATTTCCTTATTCACAGAAACCATGAAGACTAGAGGAACTTTAGGCTGATGGGATCATTTGTTGTGTATGTTAGAAAGGATTCTTGTTCAGGAGTAGATGACTTATCTGAGGTCTTTTCCTTTGAAATTTTGCCATTTTGTAGTACTTTCCAGCTCTAAAATTCTAGAGATTAAGGCTAGTGAAATAAAACTATGTAAATTTTTTTTTCTTTCCTCCCTTTCCCTCCCTCCAATAAATATAACAAATTATCTTCTTAGTCTGTAGGTAAATTCTTTCTGCTACAGTGAATCTTGCTTCTATCCTCAGCCAAGAAATAAAAAGGCTATTTCTTAAGTATATCCAGAGTATCCCAAAAGTCTGAATATTGTTTCGTGCTATTAAAGTTTTAATCATGTAAAACTATCCATATTAAAGCTTTAATAGCATAAAACTGAACTAAGACTTTTGAGACACTGTTTAAACATATTCCACAGAGAATCCAAAGGGAAAATCAGAATGAGTTTAGCAGGTAAGGGACATATTGATCCTTCTGTGACCTCTAGCTCGCAGACATTAGATATTCCCAAAATGTCAAAGAGATTATGCTTCAAAAAATAGAAGATCTAAGTTTAAGGTATGTCTGACTTAAAGCAATGCGACGAAGTTCTGAGATGTACTTCAAAATCAATTTCATCACTGATTTGGGGGGAAACCTGGTGCAGTATAATGCTGAGATGTCCCACTCAAGGGTTCCCACAAAACATAGATTAAAATGTAATTAGCAAATGTTTAGTAAAATAAATAAAAACACACTGCAACACAGATAAGGTTAATTTGCAAGTCAGTATGTGAGACACAGGGATTCATTTCTATTCAAATCTGACAACACCATGTAGTGCAAACAGTGCTGAACTTGGGAGCCAGGAATACCTCAGTTCTAACTCTGTTTCTGTCACTCCTGGTATGGACACAGGTACAAGTCACTCAATCTCTCTAGGCCTCCATTTTCCCCTCTGTAAAATGACAAATTGGAGTAGATGGCCCCTAAGGTCCTATACTGCCATTGATCTGTACTCCTATAATGAAATTGCCAATTATTAGAAAGTCCCAGTTGACAGAATAATAGATGATTAAAAACCTAACTGCGTTGTATAGACATAAAGCAAGTGTTTTCCTGACAACAACCCCTGAGAGGTAGACAGTGCAAATATCACCTCTATTTTATAGAGAGAAAACTAAGATTTCTAAAGATCAAGTGACTTGCCCAGGGCCACACAGCTAGTAAGTGTCAGAGCAGAATCAGAACAAAAGTCTTCTGACTGCAAATCTAGCACGATATCCTATGACATCCTATAAACTAACGCTTTTTAGAAACTGGTTTAGAAGGTAGGGAGGGAGTGGGCTGGGAAGATGGGCATGGGAGACGATGCAGACACAATTCTATCACCTGTGTGCAGCCCCTCCTTCTTCCACATGGGCAACGATGATTCCGTGTGGTGACCGCTTTGATCCCCGGCCTCCGGTTATCTGGATGCCCAGGCCGTCTGACCCTTTCACCATGTGCATCTTCCAGATCCGGCAGCCTTCCCGCTAGAAGGAAAAAAAAAAACATACTGATGGAATGACACAGCGTTGAACAGGAGACATTTCATGGAGCCATCACAGCTGGGACAAAATCAGTAGCACTCAGAAACAGGCAGAGGAACTGAATGTTCTCTCTGTGTCAGAACTAAAGTCTGCAGCAAGAAAGAACAATTAGTAAATTCAAGACTCCAATCACTGTTTATACTTGCTTTGTAAAAGCTCACATCCTATCAAATGTACATGTTCTCTATCCCGTCTGCCCCTGCTCCCCCTTCTGCTCTCAGTGACATCATTTCTAACCCCTGTGCCCAATGAGAGGACACAATCAGGAGTCTGTGGTGAAAAATCTCACTCTGAAGACTTAAAAGTCCTTTCAAAACAAACCAGAAGGGGACTAAGAATGAGAGTTTATTTGATTTCTCTAGGACTTTATTGCCCATATTCCTTTGGACCCATTACCTAATTCAATGCAGTAAGCATTTATTAAACACCTGCCGCATCTTAGGCCCTAGTCTAGACATCAGGAATATAAGGACAAAACCAAAACAGACACTTGGGTGTGCATAGATATGCCCTGCTCAAATCCCACTTACAATGATCACTATATGTTTTCTTTATCCATCATGAAAGTCCAAATCTCCTTTCAAAGGGTAGTAAGGGTAAAAACTTTTGTGCTGTTAGGAATAGGCAACATGCCCAATAAAATTGATTGCAAAACAGAAAGAATTTGAAACATTCGGAAAATTTGAAATACATCGTCAGAAAGTGAAATGAGGCTTTATGCAACAGTAAAATACACACATACATGCAGACTTGGACTGATTGCTGATGTGCAGCAATAGGAATGTCTAGAAAAATTATTGCCAGACATTGGAGACCAATTGGACTCACATGTACTCCCTGTTATTACACTTTTCTGGAGGGTCTGATTTTTCCAGAAACACAAAGCACTACTGAACACCTCTTCTTTTATGACCTACTAGATGACCTAGCAGACAGTCTGGCCACATGCAACTGTGAAAGCCGGAGTTCCCTCGGGAGTTCATGAACCCATCCACTCCTTCTCCCCTCTTAGCCCAAGCTTCCCATTTCTGACTCCACTGCTCCTCCAGCTCTTGCTTCCTCTAAGTTGTCCTTCAGAGATCTGGGACAGTGCTTCTGTGTAGCCCACCTAGTGGGCAGGGAGACGAATTTCCCTTCCCACCAGTAGCTACTTATTGACTCTGGATTCCTGGAACCAACTTACGGTTCCTCAGCACATAGCACAACCAGAAATACCTGATCACCTACACTTTTATTAGCTCATATTAATGTGTCTCTGTGTATTCTCCAGTCACACAGTATGGCCACACGTCCAAAATGGGTGAGCAATTAAATAAGCTAGATAGAGCTAAGTTGTGGGGTTGTCCTACCTGTACTATGTCAGGCTATGGCTCAGTTCCGGTGGTCTGGGAGAGTGGGACAATGAACCTACTAAAAGTGGTGTGGTGTGGTAGAGAGAACACTGACTGGGCTTGGAGTCAGAAAGTCCTGGGTTGGAACCCTGCCCCAAATGCTAACTGACCATATGATTCTATTGAAGTCACTTCCCCTTTATGTTCCTGAGTTTCCTATTAAATGGATTTAATAGAACCTATCTCACATGGTTATTTTGAGGATCAAATAAAATTATATGTACATGTGTGTATATACATATGCATATATATGCACATATGTAATATATTATATATTTATGTAAATACACAAACCTTAAAGCCCTATTTAACATTTAATGTGAGTTACTATATTATACCTTCTAGCTTGGAAAAAAAAGTATGCAAGACATTGCTAATGGGTCATGAGTTTCATGGTTTGATCCTAGGAGCAGATAAATTTACTTGGTTTTAACTAAGGCTAAAAAAAGGGGGGGGGGAGTCATGGGTAATTTTCTTTTGGAAACAAAAAACTCACATTGGAAATGAGACACACAGGAAGTGAACAGACTCTTGATCTTGGTTTTATTTGATCATCTGCAAATACTGATTGAACCAAGAGTCTGGGTTTTTGTTAGGGGGCACAGTGCAAGGGACATGTAATTCTCTCAATACAGGGAACAGGGCCAGTCAGAGAGATGGGATCATTTGCCTAGGGTCTCATAAGAAGCAAGCGTCCAAAGCAGGTCTTTTTTTTTTCTTTTTGGAGGGGAGAAGGCAGGGCAATTGGGGTTAAGTGACTTGCCCAAGGTCACATGGCTAGTTTTTGTGTTAAGTGTCTGAGGTCAGATTTGAACTCAGGTCATCCTGACTCCAGGGCTGGTGCTCTATTCACTGCACCACCTAGCTGTCCCTAAAGTAGGTCTTCTTGATGCAGAGACCTGCCATTTGGATGCAGGGTGGAGCCTACACTGGCTCTCAGAAATAACAGGAAAAAAACCAGGCTTCTCTACATTCTGCATTTCTCTAGGCTGCAATGTGTATAAGTAGCAGGAGCTACAAAACCTATTTCCCAGTTGGTTTGTTCAGATGGTCATGTTTTGGATTTGTCCTAAAACATAATCCTTTGGAGGCCACAGAATGAGAGAGGTAGAAGGAACTCCCAAGCATCAACATAACCCACACTCTCTGCTTCTAGAAGGCATCTAAAACATCTCAGATAATTTGATGAAAAAGAAAGGCTTTCTTGGATGAAATGTAGTTCATCGATTTACTCTACACACATGACATGCGTTGTTGTTTTTCCTTCATTCTCAAAGAGGACCATGACATCAGGGAGGTGATGCCAAGACTTGAAAGTGACTTTGGATTTAAGTGAAGAAGGGCTGTGCAAGGGCACCAGCCTCACTCTCCTCCAAAGCCATCTGGGTCCAGTGGAAGATACAGATCAGGACCACTGGAGATGGCCCTTGTCTGATGTATACACTGGCAGGGTGGACACGTGTTCTCTTACACTTTTGTTGGCAGCAGTGTTATTTCTTAACCTTGTTTAACAAAAAGGGGACAGCAAACAGGGTGCCAGGCCTGGAGTCAGGAAGACACATCTGAGACACACCTCAGACACTTACTAGCTGTGTGACCCTGAGCAAGTCATTTAACCTTGCTTGTCTCAGTTTACTCAACTATAAAATGAACTGGACAAGGAAATGGCAACCCACTCTAGTATCTTCGCCAAAAAAACCCATATAGGGCCACGAAGAGCTGAACATGACTGAAAGACAACTAAATAACAACATTTAATGATGAAAAAACTGAACCATACAGCATCTAAGGGACTTACCCACAGTCACACAGCTAGTAAGTGTCCAAGGCTGGATTTGAACTCAGGTCTTCCTGACTCTGCTGCCTTTCCAGCTTAATGGGATGAAAATCACATTTTCTGTGTGATTTGTGAACTGATTCTGAAGGCACTTCCAAAAGAAGGGTTCCAAAAATGTTCTGAACAGTGACAGCACCTTTGCAATAATCTTACAAGTTCCCAAGGCGATTAATTAGAAAGAGAGTTTTCACTAGGATTTGTAAGTTGCAGTAGGTTTATTCAAACAATTGTCATTTCATCACACCATATCAATCAGCAAGAGCCTAGTCGAAGATTCAAATATCAAACCTGAGAGGCCACTGCCAGATTTCCAGAAGGTGGTTGGCTAGTGAGTTTCTCCTTTATTCCTCCATTACTTTCCCTAATAATTATGATGATCATGTCATGAACATTCAGTCTTTCTAAGTGATTTTTCAGTTGGCACAGTAGATAAGAATGCAGGGCCTGAAAGCAGGTAGACACACCTTCTTGATTTCAAATCCAGACTGAGACACTTACTAGCTTGTGATCCTGGGCAAGTCATATAAACCTGTCTGCCTCAGTTTCCTTATCTGTAAAAACGAACTATAGAAGGAAATGGCAAACCACTCCAGTATCTCTGCCAGGAAAACCCCAAAATGGGGACAAAGAGAGTCATTCAAAACTGAAACAACTGAACAATAATCCCCAAACCAAAGCTTCTATTTGAGTTTCTATGCAAGATTCTGCCTAGTTTAAGGCCTCAGTGCTTTCTAAAAATTTCTTGATTATCCACAAGCACAAGCACCACCTAGAGCAGAAGTCCTTAAACTTTTTTATTTCATGAGCCTCATTGGCTGCCTGGAGAAGCCTACAAAAGGAAACCTTCCCAGAATAATGTTTCAAAATGCATAAAATGAAATATTACAATATATGACTGCAAAGAAAAGGAATTATATCAATACATGGTCATCTAAACATTAAAAAGCAACATCACAGACCCCAGAATAAGAACCCCTGATCTAGATAATTAATAAGCATTTATGATGAATAAATAAGAAACTAGAGGAGAAGCATCCTAGTTTGGTAGACCTGAGGGATAGGCCTAGCTGAATCTCTCAGCCTCAGTTTCCTCACCAGCAAAATGGGAGTGATGCCATATAGCATCTTGTCGTGAATATCAAATGAGATAATATATGCAAAGCACTTTACAAACCTTAAAACCTGTATCTATATTAATGTGTTCTTCAGGGAGAATGCAATCTCTAACATCCTGCAATCTATCACAAAGACAAAAAAACATAATGGAGAAGAAATGAAATCTACCATTTGAGTTTCTTCACTACCTTAATTTTTTTTTTCCCTAGGAAGACTTATATAACCTGATGCAAAGTATCAGTAGCAGAACCAGGAAAACACTATACATAGTAACAGTAATATTTTAGTGATAATTAGCTGTGAAACACTTGGCTATTCTGATCAATACAATGATCTGTAACAATCCCAAAGGACTCATGATGAAAAATGCTATCCACCTTCAGAGAGAATAGACTCTGAGTGCAGATTGAGGCATAATTTTTTTTAACTTTTTTCTTTATTTTTTTATTGCAACATGACTAATACAGAAATGTGTTTTATGTGATTTCACATGTATAATGGATATCATACTGCTTGATTTCTCAACAGGGTGGGGAGAAATTGGAAGGAGGGAAAAAATTTAGAGCTCAAAAATTTTAAATGAACATTAATAAATTAATTTTTTCAATTATCCTTTCAACTCAAAATGCAGAATGAAACATACATTGATATGAACACCATGGGAATTTGTTTTGTTTGATTATCTAGTAGCTATGTGGCAAAGGCAAAGGACACCAGGCCTGGAGTCAGGAAGACCAAAGTTCAAATACAGCCTCAGACACTTTACTAGTGTGTGTGACCCTGGTCACTTAACCTCTGTTTGCCTCAGTTTCCTCAGCTGCAAAATGGGAATAATAATAGCATCTAGTCCTCAAGGTTGTTGTGAGGATCAAATGAGAAAATAATGATAAAATTTATGGCACAGAAACTGGCACATGGTAAGCGCTACATAAATGTTAACTATTATATGGATTTTCTTTTTCTTTTTTTTAAGTTTAGGGAGATGGGAGGGAGAGAAAACAAATGCTTGTTAAACGGTGGGGGAAAAAAGTAAGGTTAAATAGAGGCTACATACAAAATAAAATAAAAATAAATACTTTATGTATAATAAATTTATATAAATACACGTTATTTATAAGTAAATATTATTTATTTATGTGAAATGAATAAAAAGAGGAAAGAAAAGAAGCCATTCTTCAGCTGGTGCTTACTGAAGATATCAGAGCTGGCTGGGAAACAAATACAGAATGAAGTTCCTGTTTTCAGGAAAAAGGGCGTCTCTCACCAAACACTACCCTGCCCCTACAAGACAATAGCCTTTGTCAACTGAAGAATTCCTCAAAAGTTTTCCATGAGGAGTCAGCAGCTTTCTAACACTCACTAACCAGGAGAAGGCCTACTGTGGCATTTAACTGCAGTGGCCCCAACTAAAGGCCACGGCTGAGCTGCCAATCAGTGAGAGTTAAGAAGATGTAAACATGGGAAGGAAACACAACAGGATGGGCTGGAACCAAAATCCTTCCTCTTCAGCTTTCTCCACAGGTCACTGAGCAATCTGGGAGCGAGAAATCCTGAACTTTCTCCAACTTGGAGATTGACTCATTTTACTTCTAATTAAAAAGAATCTCAATTCCACAATTTGACAATGTTTGAACTTAACAAGAAGCCAGGAAGACAGACCACTGGATTAGTCTATGATTACACACACACCTGAAAGGGAGCTGTAGCAATTCTTTTCTCCTGAAAAGAATTGAAAACTTCTCAGACTGTACCCTAAATAGAAGAAGAGGCAGGATCCCACTTGGGAAAACATACAGTACTTTCTGTTCAAGATGCACAAGTCCATCCTTTAAACCCCAGTGTTCTCTTAGGGAAAGATGGTGTGGCAGAATGGATGGGGACTGGCCTCAGGGTCGGAAAACCCTGGGTTCAAATTTCACCTCTGAGATGTACTGGCTGTGGGATCCTGGGCAAGTCAATGTCTAAACGTCCTAAGCAACTCTCTAATACTCCAAGTTGCAGAACAATTGCTGATCTGTGCTGGGGAAGAGAATTTCATCCTGAGAGCAATCCATAGCAATGAAATCACAGCTCCATTTTACAGGGAAAAAAAAAAATTTCTCCCCACGATGATGGCAAGGGGACTGCAATCCTGAGAACAACATAATCTCAGAAGAATCAGATCTGCAGGTGACCCAAAGGACCACAGTGGGCATTACCAAGGACAACTTGAGTGTGAAAGGTGGCATAAAAGATATATCAAGGATACATATGACAAAAAAAAGGAGGTGGACTGCTCAAGTGATAATAGACTGAGAGTTGCTATGGAATTGACAGAGGTAATACCAAAGGACCAAAGGAAGGCTTCCAGTGGTTGGAGAGAGCCTATAAAGGCCGTCCCAAAGGATGAAAAGGTATAGAGGTCTAATGACTACTGGTAATGATGGAAGGCGTAAACTACACTGTGATAAGATCACAGAACCACTGATCTATGTAAGCTGTGAAAACCTGAACTCTCTATTGCCATTCTTTGACCCTTGATTTCACTGTATGTAGAAGCTGAACAATCTCCACAAAGCAAGTCAATACAATTCCCATGAGGTCAGGCCTCTGGGAGGGCATCCCTCCCAACCTAATGGCCTCAACATTGTTCTCTCAACCCTCCACCCCCTAAAATGGCCCAATGGATTAAGCAAATGCCTCATTCTGGGACAAGTCCATTTTTTCAAAGATACAAATTGAGAAAGGCAAAACAATAGCTATTTGCCAAGCATTTGTGTACCAGGCACCAAGTCAGGTGCTGGTGCATTTTCATTCAGTAAATCACTGAAGCCAAAATTGTTAGGAATTAACATCTGCTTCCTTCCTCAAGCTCTTAGTCACTCTATGAGTTTTGTTTGTTTTTTACTCCTAGTATAGCAAACCAGACTTCTACGATATATCTCAGACCCCTTAGTGGAAAGAAAGAGGAAGAACATCCAACATCTGAGATAAAGTGAGGCAATATGGCCTAAAGGAAAAACCCGCTGGCACGGAGCCAGGAGATGTGCATTCTATGCCACCCCACCGTCAGTCTGTGTGGCCTTGGACTAGCCAGTGCTCTTCTGTGGCCTCAGCTTCTTCCTCTATGTTAAAGGTACATAGGATTAGGGGACCTCAAAGGCCTGTTTTTATGTTTCTGCAATCAGTCAAATCATTATCACCAAGCTGTATTTATGTTACTGGTTTTGGGTAATATGCTCATAGCAGTCCAAGGTCTTGCTTCATCTGCTATGAACACTTAATTATGTGTGTCATAAAGTAAGAAAGACACTATTTAATTCAATTAAAGAAATATGTATTAGATACATACTGTGCATAGAACCCCGACCTAGGCACTAGAGAGAAGGGGCAGAACACACTATCTCTGCCCGCATTGGGCTTACAGGGGAAGGGGAAGCTGAGAAGAGGGGATGTGAGAAGCACACATTAAATAGGCATAATGCAAAGCAATCCAAGATATTACATACAAGAATTAGAGAGGTACCAAGAAAAGCACTATGGGACTTCCAGAGGGAAGAAGTCTCTCTTGTTGATTCAGGAGGAGATAAGATATAAGAAAAGGCTATCTGGAGGAGGCAGAGTTCCGTAAGTAGGGAAGTGGAGGGTGAAGAACTCAGGATCTGCGAAGAACATGAGCATAGGCCATTCAGCTCAATTCAACCAACATTAAATAAGCACCTACTTATAACAGGCACCATGGATACAAAGACAAAAACAAAAGAATTCCTGCCTTCGAGAAGCTTCCTTTTCTGGAAGCAATAAGGGTTAAATGACTGAAATGGAAATGCAGATTTGAAGATCTTCCCTGCCCCTAGGCCCTTTGATTGGCTTAAGAGACTTTGATTGACTTAAGTGACTCTGAGAACCTTCCTTGATTTGAAAATATACTCTGTCCCCTAATAGGCTGAATGTGGTCACATGGAGCCTGTGGTAGGAGGCTTGGTTTTCAGGAATGACCACACCTTGATGCTGTGTGATTGGGCAGTGGGTCAAGAGGGTGGTTACATTGTCTGAGCCAGGAGAAGACTATATAATCCCTGATTTGAGGCTTTGCTTTGGGGCTCACTTTGAGAAGTGTTGTGTGATTTGACCAGATGAGACTCTGGGAAGCTGTTGTTAAGAGCCCCCCGGCTTTGAAAACCCAGATGTTGATGCTTCCCTCTCTGGTAACTGTGATTTGGTATTGATGTAATGGTTGGACAGTTTGGAAGCCTGTCTGTTTGATCTGTTTGTTTCTCTGTTTTGAAACTACTGTCTGTATACTCTGAAGTTCGGGGTGCTGACCTTTTTCCCCTGAACTAGGTAAATGATATATGTTTGTTTGATTAAAGTGAGCTTGTTAACCCATTCTGAGTTGCTTTCCTTTACAAAAGCAGATCTAAGAACCTGTGTTGGCAGTCACCCTGGGGATATTGGGGTGCTTGCTGCTACAATGACTTGACCAGGGCTAGTGTCTGAGGCCAGATTTGAACTCAGGTCCTCCTGACTCCAGGGCCAGCACTCCATCCACAGTGCCACCTACTTGCCCCAGGAAGTTTATTATTATAAGAAAGAAGTACATATACAGGGAAGTAAACACAAAACAAATACAAGGTCTTCACTAGGATGATGGGAGTTAATACAAATAGAATGGGAGAAAATAGAATGGTCTGGATATGAAAGGTAAATATGAGCCATGAGTCCTGGTAAAATAGGACTAATGTTTTATTAATGGCAGAACTGGCAAAGTCATAAGGATGATTGGAATTCAGGGGAAAGATGGGAAATATGATTTCTGACAAATTTAGTTGGAGATACCAATAGGATGCCCACATAGAGATTTCCCACAGACAGATGGAAATGTAACTCAAGAGCTCAAACGACAACTCAAGGCTAGAAATAGGGACTTAGGAGTAATCTGGTAGAGGTGGTAGTCAAAGCCATTGGCATAAGTGAACATTTCAAGGTAAAGAGTACACAGAGTCTTCTCTAGTTTTTAAGAACAGAAACATAGAGGGCAACTACTATAAGGAACTTAGGAAAAACACAAAGAACAAATGAAGGGATGTTCAGAAAAGGAGAGGGAGAACCAGAACTATAATGTTTCTGAAACAACGAGAAAACAGTTTCCAGGAATAGAATTACTACTCCTGGAAACTTTGTTCTCAATCAATCAATCCATTGATCAACAAGCATTTATTTACTGCCTACCATATGCCAGGAGCTCACATTCTAGCAGGGGAGATAATTGTACATCTATAAGTACATTTGCATGATAATATAACAAGATGAAAACAAAGGTAGTTTGAGAGGGAGAGTCCTTGCAGTTGGTAAGATCAGGAAAGGCTTCATATGCAGGGCTTCTTAAACTTTTGCCACTCCAGACTCTGGTTCAGTTAGGCAAGGTTTCTTGGCATGGCATGGCCTGTAGGCATGCACAGCACAAAGTGCCCATGCTTTGTGTTCAGAACCAAGACTGCTGCGTTGTCTGATGCAACACAGGCAAGCACTGCCAGAAACACCTCGGATTCATTATGTCTTTGATTTTGAATTAATTTTTGGTCATTGTACGTTCAGAAACCATTTACTGATGCCAAACCCACAGTTTAAGAAGCGATGAAAGATGGTGCCTGAGCTGTGTTTTTAAAGGAAGAGAGGATTTCTAGGAGGTGGAAGAGAGGAAGGAGGGCATCCCAAGCATGGGAAATGGCTGGTGAAAAAGCATGGAGGTGGGTAAGGGGGTGCCTCCTGTGAGGAAAAGAGAGAAGACCTGCGTGGCTGGCTCACAGAATGCAAGAGGGGGAAGAATGCACGCGATGAGCCTGGAAAATAGGTTAGGACAAGGTAGGGGAAGGCTTTCAGAGTTAATGGAGGTATCTGCATAGGGATGCACTGGGGCTTACTAAGTAGGGGAATGACATGGTCAGATTTGTGCTTGAGGAAAATCACTTTGGCAGCTGATGAAGGAAAGTGTGTGGAGTACAACTGTATAAAGTGCTATAAAGAGGTCAGCAAAGAAGAAGAAATAAAACAGGTAATTACATTTGGAAACTGGGAGATTGTTGCTAACCTTGGAAAGAGAAGCGTTAGCAGAGTGGTAGGGACTGAAGCCTATAAAGAAATAAGGATAACGGGGGTAATGGGGGTAGACAACATTTACAAGAAATTTAGCAGTGGGAAGAGGAACGGTAGTAATAGGGTAGAAAATAACCTTTTTAGGGTTAGGAAATCTAGATAGATGATAGATGCTGGATAAATGGACAGATAAGATTGACTATATTTCTTAAGTGCCAGGTATAGGGCTAAGATGAGAAGAACACAAATACAATCAAGACAGACCCTGCCCTCAGGGAACTTATACTCTAATGGGGATGACACAACCCAACAAAAGGGAGCTGGATAGTAAGGGAGGAAGAGATGGCTGGGAAGAGAACTTGGGGTTCCAGGTAAGGTAAGGTAAGTCCACATATCAGAGCTGTGCCTCAGGGGTAGAGTCCAGGTTTCCAATGAAAAAGGAATGAAGATGATGGCCAGAGTGTAGGCAGTCTGGAAATAACTGGGAAGTAAACAGGTTTGGTGAAAAGATAGTGGAGATGGAGAGAGACAGGGAAGAGTGGGTGGGGCCAATTCCTGGAAGAGGCAAGAAAAGATGGGATCAAAGGGCACAGGAAAAACAATAAACCTGACCACACAGCACTTCTCTCTTTGAGATAGGAGGTAACAGAGATCAGGGAGGAGAAAATGGGTGATGATGCTGAGAAGTTTAGAAGAACAGCAGTGATGAGGGAGAGGCTGTGGGATGGCCGCATCCCTTGTGAAGTAGAAAGCCAAGACTTCTGCTGTCAGCATATGGAAGAGGGAGGAAGAAGCAGGATGGGAGAGTTGGCAGGGAGCAGAGAAGCCTCAGAACAATCACTGTGTGCAATTACACAGGCATGAATAAGAGCATGAACAGGAGAGGGTTCAGCGAGAGTTATGCATCATAAACTTGCAATGGGCAAAGCAAGCTCATTCTAAGATTACAGGGGCAAAGATTTAGTGTAGTAAGGAACTTAAGAAGCCATTAAGTACAACCCCCTTATTTTGTACTGCAGGAAACTGAGTCCCAGAGATGTTAAGTGACTTGCCCAGGATCACACAGTTAACAGGTATTTGAAGGACGATTCAAACCTGTGACTTCCCTACTGCAGGTCCAGTACTCTATCATATAGTCTTTCAATTTCATGACTCTCTGTAAGGGTTATTAATCTGAATTTCAGGTCCTTGGATAAATTTCAGGAAGTACATGAACTTGAATTGGAAAAAAATTATCTTTATTCTCACTAACCTTTAGTTTCCTTTGTAATTCTATGCATTTTATTTTATGCTTTTAAATGATGTTATCTGACAAGCCCTCCATAGACTTCAGTGGATTGCCAAAGGGGTCCTCACCACAAAAAAGGTTAAGAATCCCTGCTCTAGAGCAATGAGTGGCAGTGCTGAAGTTAGAGTGGAGTCAATGGATAGAAGGGGATGGGAATAGGCCATCAGGAACATTGAAAAGTCAGAGGGGCAATGGAATCTTGGCATCATATAGCTAGACCTATAAGGGACCTCATAAGCCATCAATTTACAGATGAAGAAACTGAGGTCACAGAGGTTAAGTAACCAGCCAAAGATCCTGCAGGTCATAAGCACAAAAGCCAGAATTAGAACCCAAAGCCATTGGACTATAGACTCCAGAGATTACTGTGTCACCCTGATCCCCTTTTCTGAGACAATGGTAAGTAAATTGTCAAAGTGGGAGGTCGTGGAATCAAAGTTCATTATGGAGATAAGTTAAGTCATAGAGACTGAGATGATCTGAGAAAACAGTGAGAGGTCAAGGGACTGGAGGTCATTCTATAGGTGAAGAATGGTTTTGTTGTACTTAAGACGGCAAGAAAAGTGGAAGGATGGGAGGGCGAGTTTAGAAAGTAGAATCTATTTTAAAATTTCTTTCAAATAAAAAAAAAGAAAGTAGAATTTCTAAGTTCAGGACCTTGGAGGTTGTGAAGTTCTGGGAAATGGCAAGTGATCCCTCTTGGCTGCAAAGGGAGGGTGTTGGAGTTAAGATAAGATTTAGCATAGTAAGGAGGTTAGAGCACAAATACTCAAGTGCTCATGGGAAACAACAGGGAATGCAGTTATTTCAGAATTCAAATTCTAGGGAAAGTTGAAAGAGTTCTTCAGTGGAAGAGAAGAGACAGGATGGTATCAACAGATTTAAGGTACTTCACATGAGGAAAAATTATTGAGGGATGGAAGTAGACAAAAGACCTGGAAGTGACAGGGGACCCTTCTCATCTGGTCTGGTGAGTTAGGAAAATTAGTAGAACAAATTAAGCAACCAACATTTATTAAATCCATATTGTGTGCCAGGAGCTATGGTAGGTACTAGAAATATAAAGATTTTTTTCTTTAAATGCTGTTACCTTCTATGAGCTTATATTCACTGTCCTGAATGGAAAGGACAGCCATGGATGGGGTTTCTTCAGTGGAGAAAATTGGATTTCATTTAAGGGAGGGAGCTAGAGTGTTGGCTGAAAACTCTGAGGATATAATTTACTAAGAATTGAGCAATGAATGACAGAGTGAAATGAACTAGAATTGTAGAGCCACAAAATCTCCTGTTAAAATCTGGAAAGGAACTTAGAGATTATCTAGTCCAATCCCTTAGTCTTACAAATGAGGAAACTGAGTTCCCAGGAAAGTTAAGTGATTTGCTTGTGGTCACACTGACAGTAAACCACAGAGCCAAAATGTGAATTCTAATGCTCTGATTGGTAAATTCAGCATTTTTTAAAGGAAAAAGTGGGCTGGAGTGGACTTAGAAAGGTTCACTTGCCAAAATAGTCTTCCACTAAACTTGTTCTTCACCCTCACCATGACCTCTGGAGACCCTTGGCTGACTCTTAGACTTCCTAATCTTCCAAGTCCCACACCTTGGCTTCACTTGCATCCATACATAGAGCAATCCTATTGAAAGCAATAACATCCAATGAAAACTGAGTGTCTATTATGTGGTAGCAAATCAGTGTTTTAGAACTGACGGTTAATGTCAACATCAGCCATATGGCTAACTTTGAACTTATCCAGATTATATATTTAAAATTGATATTTCCCCCTTTTACTTTAATTCTCAGACATTTACAGCAGCTACCACTGAGATTGAAATATAACCCCATTTTACCCTTTGTACTGAAGTCCTGATTTATACTTTGAGCTATCACCAATGTTGTGTTGTTAAGCCTTATCCAAGAGTTGAGATTACTAGGCTCAATAACAGACCACATCCAGACAGATGGATCTGATAGCTGCTCTTTCTTTTGCACTGGCTCATAGGGCAAGAAAATCTCCATCAGTCTTCTCAGTAGAAGCCCACACCCAGGACAGATTGGATAACATAAACTTCTGTTTTCTGTTGCTGAAGTGCCACACTTGCTTATAAACATCCACCTGCAGGGCAGACTTGGAAATGATTCTCTACACTGAGTCGAGGGAAAATGTTTGTTTGCTGAAATATTGGCAATACTTTAAAACAACCTGTCAGAACAGTCCTCCATTTCATCCAGAATGACTCATCTTCTGCTCCTGATTGAAAAAAGGGATTTACGACAGATGTGTTACGTCTTATATAAACGTGAGAAGAAAGTAGGCTGAAGATTAGCGGCATGTACTCCTGCTTCCCTAAAGCAGACTTTTCCTAATAAGTGGTTATTTTCCCCTTCTGATTATGTGATCAGTGCAGAAGGAAGAAAAACTAAATGATAACAGAATAGAATGAGAAGGAAGCACCCTTGGAGGTTATCTAGGCTAAACTGATTCATTTTACAGAGAAGGTACCTAGGGCCCATCAAGGTCAAAGTAACAGAACTAGGTGATGTCAGAGCTAAGACTAGAACTCAGGTCTCATGAGTCCTGATTCAGTGTTTTCTTCACCATAGGCTGAGTCTCTCATTCCCTTAGGTAATGTCTATCCTCTGTGCAAAGTCCTGGCTATATTCCCAAGTCACCATCAAGACCACACATGAAAACCTGATAGAAATCTTGCACACTGAAAAGCATGTTTGACTGGGAAAAAAGTCTGAGCATCTCTGAAATCCTGTGATTTGGGGAGTCAGAGGAGGCAGTGTGTTATACTAAACAAACATGAGGAGTGACAAGACCTGAGGTTCTGCCCTCATAAACGCACGACTCTAAGGACAATGAACATACTAGGGAGGCCTAACTTCTGGTTTTCCTGCCATGTCACGTCATAAAACTTCCCCCACATTACTTGAAAAATTCAATACTAAAATGTCACTTCTTTTTCCCACAGGGACTGGGAGCTTGTAGGCAAGGAATGAAATTCAGCAACGAAGGACACCTGTAAATGTTAACAAGCTGCAGTTTTGCCCTTTATGGAATCATAGAATTCTGGAATTTTACAAGTCAAGTCAACAGACATTACTTAAGCCCCTAATACATGCCAGGCACCACACTAAGACCTGGGGGTAAAAGAAAGGCAAAAAGACTGTCTCTGGTTTCAAGGAGCTCACAGTCAAGTGGGCAAGACAGCTATAGCAAGAACACACAGCTAAGCTGGGTATGGATATAGTGGAAATAATCAAAGAGGGGGAAGGCAGCCAGACTAAGGGGGATCAGGAAAGGCCTCTGGTAGAAATGGGTGATTTTTAGCTGGAACTTGAAGGGAGTCAGCAAGGTCAGGAGGCAGATGGGGAGGAATTCCACTGATGAGTGACAGCCAGTGAAATGCCCAGAGTAGGAAGATTAAGTGTCTTAACAAGGAGGCCAGTGTCACCGGCCTGCAGAATAGAGTGAGAAGTAATCATTAATGTCTGACAAAACAAACCGAACCTATTCCAAACTCAATACAGAAATCCCCTCTAAAGCTTTCCTGTCAAGAATCTGGCTTCTGCTTGAACACTTCCCCTGACAGAGAGCTGAGTATCTAACAAGGAAGCTCAAGCTAGTTAGGGGCATTTCTAATTTTTTAACAGTTCCTTTTTATAGTGAACCAAGATCTGCCTCAGTTTAACTTCAATCCACTGGCCCAAGAGCTGTCTTCTAAGGCAACACAGACTAAATCTACACCTTCCATCAGCCTTTTCCCAACCTCACCTCCTCCCTCCTACTTGTCTTCAAGTTCACCAATGCAATGACAACCATGGCTGAGTAACCCAAAGGAAAGTGATCAAGGGCAGCATCAGAGATGTTCCAGGAGCAGGACTGGCCTGTCAGAAGTCAGCACCTACAGGCAGATCTCAAAGGGGGGTCTCCAAACTGTTCTGATATGCCACCTCTAGAGCCCTAACACACATTCCACTGATTTGCCCCTAGAGAAAGAGAAGTTACTAAGAGCAGTATTCTCTGTTTCCTACTCAGGGATTAGAGTAGAAAGGGACATGAGAAGGAGTTCAACCCTTACAGATGAGGAAAATAAGACCCAGGGAAATGAAAAAATGTTAGAATCATCCCTCTTCCTACCTTGATGATCTCAACATTTGAGAAAAAATGTATATCCTCATTTAAAGAATTACTGCTGGTCAAGAGTAAAGAAACTAGATATCTGATGAGCCTGAGAATTACAGACTCAGAAAAAGTGTGTTATCAAGACCTGAGAAGATGAAAGGAATGTGGGGCAAGAGGGTCAAGGGCTGGGCCCCCCTCAGCCCATCTCTGACAGCTCCTGAAAGGAGAGGGGATGGCTGGCAAGCAATAACATAAGGGAAGGCTATGTTAGAGAACTAAAGCTCAGTTTTCATTCCTAGGATCACAGGACTGTGGGCCTGGAAGGCAAATCAGAGGTTATCTAATCTCATGTGCTCATTCTACAGATGAGGAAAATAAAGTGAAGTGACTTCCCCAAAGACAGGCAGGTTATGAGAACAAATATTTGAACCAGGGAGCTCTACTTCCCAAGACACCATGCCATCCACAGCTGTGGCTCTGATCTGGCCTCAATTCTTCACATCCTCCTTCTACCATCTCCACTGACATGACGACTCCTTATTCTTCTTGAACTTTCCAACAGTTCTGACCCTCAGGTCTCAATTCTCCAAATGGTGTTTTGGAGTTTCCATAGGTTTTGATGGTCAGTTCCTTCCCTGCCTCCTATAGATGTGAATAGTTGTGTGTCTGCTAGGTAAGACAACTGGTCAGTCTCTGTGTAGAGCTCATACAGTCATAGATCTGGAGCTGGAAGGCTCTCAGAGGTCTTCTAGTCACAGGATCATGGGATTTTAATGAAAATTTAGAGCTAAAAGCCACCTCAAAAGCCACCTAGTCCAACCTGTCATTTCACAGATTAAAAAAAATAAATGAGGGGGCAGAGCCAAGATGGTGGAGTAGAAACAGAGCGTCCAAGCCACTCTCCCCCCAAGACTACCTCCAAACTATGTAAAAGGGGACTCTGAACAACTTCTGGAACCCCAGCACCCACAGAATGACACAGAGAAGCTAACCTCCTGCTGAGGACAGCCCAGCAGCCCTGCAGGAAGGACCAGCGCAGTGTGGGCAGCACATGGATCCAAGCACAGGTCGTCCTGAGTCACGGTTTTAGCCCCAGGGCAGCAGGGCCAGCCACCAGCTGGAGGGACCCCAGAACACCAGCAGCTGTGGTGACTCCAGAATTATCAACATAGACATGCCTAAGACAAAGTGAGAGGTTAGTGCCCCATGGACTTTGGGACCAGTGTTTGGGGAATGCGCTGGCTTCCTCCCCTGGGGCTAGAAGCCTCTGAGGAGACACCCAATTTTGTAGTTTTCAGAGGCAGCTCCAGCTCCTGGCCTGTGAACTGTAGGGAGATCCAGTGATCAGTCTTGGGGGGTAAACGCTCTTGCTTTAACCTCCGTGGATCTGGATTGTGATCTGGGGTGGAGGTCGTTGGTGGGTTTCCAACTTGCCAGAAACAGAAGTTGCTCCCCCCCCCACATGTTCAGGAAGAAAGTTCCGGTCTGGCGGCAGAGCCATACTATGGCAACAAGCCCAAAAGTCAAGTAAGTGGCAACATGCCAAGGCAAAGGAAACAAATTAAACAGAAAAATGCAACCTTAGATTCCTACTTTGGGGGCAAAGAGGATCGAAGCATAGAGAGAGAGGAGGGCTGTGAGGTCAGAAGTACTGCTCCAAAAGCCCCAGGGGAAAACATGAGCGGGTTGCAGGCCATAGAGGACCTTAAGAAGGACTTTAAAAATCAGATAAGAGAAGTGGAGGAAAAATTGGGAAGAGAAATGAGAAGGATGCAGGAAAAGTATGAAATGAGGGTCAACAGCCTGACTGAGGAAAACAACACCTTAAAAAACAGACTAACTCAAATGGCAAAGGAGGCCCAAAAGAGCAATGAGGAGAAGAATGCCTTAAAAAGTCGAATTTGCCAGATGGAAAAAGAATCTCAAAAGTTCACTGAGGAGATTCATTCCTTCAGAGTTAGACTGGAGAAAATGGAAGCTAATGACTTTATGAGAAATCAAGATGCTGTTAAGCAGATCCAAACAAATGAAAGATTAGAAGGCAATGTGAAATATCTCATGGGAAAAACCACTGACCTGGAAAATAGATCCAGGAGAGACAATTTAAAAATTATTGGACTACCTGAAAGCCATGATCAAAGAAAGAACCTAGAAATCACCCTTCAAGAAATTCTCAAGGAAAACTGACCTGATGTTTTAGATCCAGAGGGCAAAATAGAGGTTAAAAGAATCCACAGATCACCTCCTGAAAAAGATCCCAAAAAGAAAACTCCCAGGAATATTATAGCCAGGTTCCAGAATCCCCAGATCAGGGAGAAAATACTACAAGCAGCCAGGAGGAAACAATTTCAATATTGTGGAAACACAATCAGAATAGCCCAGGACCTGGCAGCTTCTACACTGAGGGATAAAAGGGCATGGAATATGATATTCCAGAGGGCAAAAGAGTTGGGAATGAACCCAAGGGTCACCTACCCAGCAAAACTGAGTATTTTGTTTCAGGGGAAAATATGGTCATTCAGTGGAATAGAGGACTTTCAAGCATTCTTGAGGAAAAAACTAGAGTTGAATAGAAAATTTGACATCCAGATGCAAGAAGCAAGAGATGTCTGAGAAGGTAATCAGGGAAAAGAAATCAAAAGGAACTTATCAAAGTTGAACTATTTACATTCCTATATGCAAAAACAATAACTGTGACTGATGATAGCTTTCTCAGTATGAAAATAATGGAAGAAGGGTGTATGGTCATATGAATACATATATGAATGTGTATATATATGTTTACAGTTATACATGGATAGAGGGTATAGGTTGCATTTGTTGGGAAGGGGAGGATACTCAAGGGGTGAAATTATGAGGAGAGAGAGGAAAGTGGCAAGAGGAGATGGGGAGAGACAGGGTAGAGTAAAGTATCTCATGTAGAAGAAGCAAGGGGAAGTGGCTGTAAGGGAGGGGAAGAATAGGAAGGCAAAAAGGCAAAACCACATTCCCATTGAATTTGGTTCAAAAAGAGAATGACATACATATTAAATGGGATATCTCAACCTGCAGCAGAATAGGGGGAAGGGGGATGAGAGGAGGGATGATAGATGGGAGGGCATCCTTGGGGGGAGGGGAGGTTAGAAGTACCCACTATAGAAAAGGGACAGGATCAAGTAGGGAATGGACCAGGTGGGGGGTGGGATGAGTGGGAGGGAATTATAAGCAGCCTTGTACAATATATCTACTATGGTAATGTTTTGCATAGCTAGACATGTACAACATATATTGAATTACTTATCTTCCCAGAGGGAATGGGTGACAAGGGAGGAAGGGAATGGATCTGAAATTCGAGGTCTTAACATTAAATGTTTCAAATATATATATATAAATGCTATTATTAATACTCTTTTGCTTGTAATTGGGAGATAAGATGTGCAGGCATTGGGACACAGAGATTCACCTTCCTCTAATGGAAAGGGGGTATGGGAGAAGATATGGGAGAGGGCAGATTGGAGGAAGCGATATCTTGTGGGACTGATGTTCTGGGAGGGTAGGTAGGGGAAAAACGGGAGAAAAATAATTGTAGCTCAAAATCTGGCAGAAATGAATGATGTAAAACAGAAGTTAATAAAGCATTTGTTTAAAAAAAACAGGAAAGAAAAAAAATAAAAATAAGAAAAAAAATAAATGAGGCTGAGAGAGGCTGACTGACTTGTCCAAGATAATAGAGGTAATAAGTATCAGAGATGAGATCTGAACCTAGATCTTCTGGCCACAAAGCCAATGGTCTTTCCAGTAATGTTCTACTCTGATTTCTTCATTTAGGCTGACTGAACCTGATGTCTACCCTCTTTAGAGACAGACAGGTAGCAGAGCAGACAGAGTGCTGGGTCTGGAGCCAGGAAGACCTAAGTTCAAATCTAGCCTCAGACACTTAGCTGTGCGACCCTGGGCAAATAACTGTTTGCCTCTGTTTCCTCATCTGTAATATACAGGTAATAACAGAGCCTGTCTCTCAGGGCTTTTGTGAGGATCCAGTGAGATAATATTTGTAAAGCACTTAGCACAATGCCCAGCTCATAGTAGGTGTATATACATGCTTATTCTCCCCCTCTCTTTGGAAAAACCACCCAGATGATCTACAACAATCAGAAGGTCCTGAACAAATGTCCTGTGAAACACGAAACAAGCCCTAGGTTAAGTAGAAATATTTGCGCCATTCTCAAAGGCTATTCCTGTGGAGTATAATTCCTTGCAGGTCCTATCAAGCCAGACAGGCTTCCAATAGAAACATGGTGATGACCTAGACATTTGTCACCCAAAGACCACCCTAAAGGACTGAGCAAAGCCCAGAGAGGCTCATCCCTGGGGTGGGGGGAGCCACAGGCCAAATGATTTTTCTAATATGGTAGACTAATAATCAGGGACTATCTTTTAAGTTCACAAGTTCTGCCACCTTTGTGGATGGAGAGAGCTCTCACACTAACAAAATCAACAGTAATCTGGTTGTGGCAGCTACTTCTAACAAAGCTAGCTGACATATTTCAATTCTCTTGCTGAAGGCCACATTTTAAATTGCCCTTGACCCTAAGCAAAGGTGCTACTGTGTTGGTGTTCATCCCCAGCTCCAGATTCAGTGTTTCATCTCAAATGGGCCTCCATCCAAAATGCTGGGCTGCAGCTGCACAGACCTAGCTCTTTATTCCTACACATTAACAAAGGATGGAGAACTGGGAAAGAGATTAAAATCCGGGACAACATTCGTGAGGTCCCTCATGGCCTACCTAAGGAAGAGGCACAAAGAAAGGTTGTTTCTAGTTAGAAGGCTACATTGATATGCATGGACATGTGTATAAATACATAAATATACTCCCAGACATTTGTAGGTAGAGATGCCTCTCAAATATCCATGGTAATGATGGGGACAGGACTGGCAACTGGAGGAGAGCCAGTAAGTTCAACTTCCCCTCCTGATAAAACCTGCTATCAACACAAAACCCTCCAGGACATTTGAGAGCTATGCCATCTAAGAGAGGGAAAAGAAGAAATGGTCCCAAAGCTGACACTGGGTAAAAAGAAATGTGGCACATCATAAGTACAATCCATAGGTTGGATGTTATTGTTAACATGACTGAAATGATGGAAGTCAAAGAGCTTTGACAAAACTGAAAACACTGACAAAAATGAGAAAATTCTTCTTATCAGCCACAGTCCCTGAAATACTCTAAGAACAAGCAAGGTTCTATAAGTGAACACGCTGCATAGAGACATTACCGCACACTCCCTCAAAATCGCTGCCAGTAACTCCATGGGCAGAAGAGTCATTTGCCTTATGATCTGTTCCCTGAGGTTGCGTGAGGTCAGAATTTATAACTGGGAAGGTCTTGGAAATATGACACAGGAATGAACTTCTCCTTCCTCATACTCTCCTCCTATTACCTAGAGTCCCAGACACAGGACTAGAAAACAGGCTGGTCTGGCTCGCTGCCCAGGGGGAAGCTTTTTATCCATCTTCCACGGCTCATACTTTGTATGTTTAGATATACAAAGTGTGTATGTGTGTGTATGTATGCATGCATGTATGTATACGGTGGTTCTATAGCATGAGCCAAAACTACAGACTCCATTTACAGAAACCATAGACCAAGATCTCCCCAACACATATATATACACTACACATGCACATATGTACACACATATATACAAACTCACACATGCACATATAGAGGCTTCACAGGAGTTCTTGCTTAAGGTGAGCAATCAATCAATCAACCAGCATTGATTATGTAATTCCTCTATGCCAGGTATCATGCTGGTTACAGGGGATAAAACACAGTACATGAAACAATCCAAATGCAAAGATCTTACATTCCCTTTACTTAGAAAAGTATTCTGAACTCATCTGTATTACTGCCTGGATAATGGAGACTTTGAAATCCATATACACATCCATATGGATGTGAATGAGTACTTCTACATGTGTTATCAAATTTGGGATGAGGGCTCTTAAGTTTCTTGTATTTTAAAAAATTTTGTCTTTATAATATGTATATAGCCATCTTACATAAATAGACATACTACTCATTTGAAAATTATATGGGTTCCAGCAGAAAAGAATATAATTTTAATGAAAACTAGGGGGTGAAAGATTTTTGTATATCAGCATTATCTTACTAAGAGTGCTAGTTTACAAAATAAAAATAATTGATGAAGAAAGATATGAGTGATGGTTATGAGCCTTTTGCTGAGTTTTTGTAAAACTTAATTCATTAATAAAGAGGAAAAGGAAGAACGCTGGCATGTTTTTTCTCCCATTATTCAAACAGAATGGAAGTTTTCCCCAAAGGAAATTCTTAGGGTAAACTGCCAATTTCTGTTTTTCTGGAAAATCCATTTTTACAGCTTGACCTTGGTCTCAACCCATTCTGTAAAAATGGGATCTCACTCACTCTTGGTTTGTGAGTGACACTTCTTCTTTCTGCTGGAGGCTTTCAAGAGGGCTGCTGTCCTCAGGACTGCCTAGTTTTTAGGAGGTACAGTGGATGGTTGGAAGAAGCTGTAGATCAACAATATAGTCTTACAACTCATTGCCAGTTGGCAAAGGAAGGAATGACAGGAGCCCACTTGAGGAGAGAAGCCTGGGCTTACCTCAAGTTTATAAGACCCTATGACTCATCACAAAAACGTTCTTGGTGTTTCTGTAGCATGAGCTAAAACTACAGATTCCATTTACTGGAACCAAGACCAAGATCATACCAACAGTGCTTAGGAGCAACATCCACCTGTTCCCATCTTACCAACAGCCCCCAATGCTGCCCCACCATGAATTTCGACTAGTCATTCAGAATTCAAAAAAAATCTAATGATGGTTATGTCCCTTCCTATACATGGGGATTTTTTTGGTGGTGGTGGTGGTGGTTAGGATGGCTTATTTTTTTTCTAATTACATGTAAAAACAATTTTTAAATGCTATTTTGAGTTTTGCATTCCAAAGTCTCTCCCTCCTTCACCCCCATTGAGGAGGCAAACAATCTTATATAGATTATATATGTGCAATCATGCCAAATGTATGTGGGAATTCTTAAAATTGCTTTATGCTTTAAAAAAAAACCCATAACTGTTACCTCCAATTGAAAGAAGTTAAGTAAAGCATAACTACATGTTGCTCATGTCTGACAATATATGCTTCTTTCTGTATCCATGGGCCACCACCTATGTATGCTTCACTGACAGTTTACTGTCTTAATAAAGCAGCATGGTGTAGCAGAACGAACACACTGGCTCTGCAATCTGGAGGTTTTTGTTGTTGTTCATTTCTTTTGCAACTGTCTCTGACCCTTCGTGAAACCACGTGGAGTGTTCTTGGTAAAGATACCACTCCAGTGGTTTGCCACTTCCGTTATCAGCTCATTTTACAGATGAGGAAACTGAGGTAAAAAGAGTTAAAATGACTTGCTCAGGGTCATACAACCAGTAAGTATTTGAGGCCAGATTTGAACTCAAGAAGATTGGTCTTCTCTCTCCAGGTCAGGCACTCTATCTATTGCACTATCTAGCTTCCCCTTGGGATCTGAAGACCTAGGCTCCAATCTCACCTCTGAGGTTGACTAACTTTGGTAATTCTGTTCATCTTGCTGAGCCTCTGTGTCCTCATCTATAAAATGAAGAGTTTGGCCTACGTGGTCTCAGAGTTCACTTCTAGACCGTAATACATGATCCTACAATGAGTCAGGAGTGTGATCTTCAAAGAGGAAATTGTAAAAAGTGATATGGCAAGGTGGGGCTACTTGTGTGTTATTGTGAACCCTCTGAGTCATTTGCCTTGACAAGG
The DNA here is from genome assembly GCA_011680675.1 of Gymnobelideus leadbeateri. Taxonomy (NCBI): domain Eukaryota; kingdom Metazoa; phylum Chordata; class Mammalia; order Diprotodontia; family Petauridae; genus Gymnobelideus; species Gymnobelideus leadbeateri. Next base: position 268,482 of record WOXC01009227.1, on the reverse strand, counting down.
AGAGAGAATCAGTATATGTGACATTCCACTAGGCTCTAGTGACCAGAGCAACCCACGGCTGATTCTGTTTTGTTCCACGGGTGTTGCTTTCCTCTTTTTATTAAAAATACCTGAAGATATGAAAACACTGAGTAGCAGTGTTTTCAGAGGAATGCTCAGAGTCCTGAGGGTTTGAAATCAAAGCATATCGACTTACTACTTGTGACTTTGGGCAAATCATTTAATTGGCTACATCTAGGCTTCAGATTCCTTCTCTACAAAATGAGGAGAACATTGAGGAAAGACTAAATATCCTTTAATGTCCTTTCTAAATGTAAACCCATGGTCCCATATTCCCAATTTGGCCCTGTGTGCTCTCAGGAAGCTTAGTCACTAACTGCAGCTGGAGAGAGAGAGCAAAGATAATCTCTTTCTAAAATATCTTGAACCAAATGCTCCTTTTTCCCCCTAAGGGCTCTACATTAGTTCAAATCAAAACCTACTTCAGTCGGCTAAAAAAAAACCCAAAAAGGCTTTAACCTTCCAGAAGATTGAATGAGACAAAAAGACCTCAACTTATTTATTCCACACTGGCTTTCCTTCTCTTTGCCCAATTTTTTCTTATTATTTTCTCCCCCTCTTCCCACTTCAATGGATTGTTAAATGGGGCATCAAAGTCATTCACTTAATAAGGTGAAAGCTGAAACAACATCTCTTTGCTTGTCATTGACCCATTTCTTTTGCCTGTTGGCAGAAAGTAACTCTAAAGTACAATGTTTATTCCATCTTCTCATTAATTTATTCATTCTCCAAACACCTACTGGGTTTTCAGTGTACAGAGCAAAGAACTATCTAAAAAATACAATTAGAGATCAGAAAGAAAGAACACTGTATTTGGGTGGTTCCACTGTGAATCTACTGAATTCAGTACAGCCACTGGTTATGTCAAACACTGGACACATGGTCCCAGACAAAGCTATAAAGTTGCAAAATTTGTCTTGTCTCCATGTTTTCATATTGTTTCTCTACCATTCCTTTCCCCCACATATCCTTTCTTTGGGGCACTTTTTCCCTCTGGTAGGAAAATAAGTTCATAAGCCTCATTTAAACTCCAAAGTTAAGGCCTTACCAGGCAAGGCCACTTCCTTTCCAGGAATTTTTGCATGGAAAAAAAAGACCCCTGAAGAGGCTACATATTATATAGGCAAAATTCCAAATAAATATAAGAAGCTATTTATTTATTTATTGGGGGAAGAGAGATGCAATCAGGATTAAGTGACTTGCTCAGGGTCACATACAGTTAATAAGTATCTGAAGCTGTATTTGAATTCAGATCCTCCTGACTCTAGGGCCAGTGCTCTATCCATAAATACAAGAATTTAAAGGAATATACATGCATGTAAACACATGCATGTATGCATATTATGTTTTTTAACCAAAAAAATTTCAATCTTAAATGGTGGAATTTCAGGGAAGTATTTAGGGGATGAGAAAACTCTGCAGAGGCCCTCTATAATCACATCAGGTAGGTAGCTCTCAATTCCCCCCTATGCATAATGACAGACCTGATCTAATCCATATACTGGTAGTTAGGTGAAACAGTGGATACAGCACCAGATCTGGAGTCAAGAGGACCTGAGTTAAAATCCACCCTTAGGTCACTTACCAGCTATGTGACCCTGAGTAACTCAATTTCTCTCTGCCTCAGTTCTCCCATCGGTAAAATGGAGATGATGATAGCATCTACCCACCAGCATTGTTGTGAGGTAGTGTTTGTAAACCTTAATAGTGCTATATAAATGCTAGCAATTGATGTTAGTATTATAATTGTACATATAATTCCACATTTAACTTTGCTGGAATTTAGCAGCATGAACTATATGATCCCATTTAAATGTTCCTGGTTTTGAATTCCCTTAAAAACAAAAACAGATGTTTATGTCCCTAGAGCTTGGCTGTGCTCTACCAGATAAGACAGTTCGGTTTTGATGTTTCTTCTACTATCTTCTGAACTGCCACCAGAAATTCATGGCCTTGTGGTGATGATTTCTTTGGTGACAGCCACTGATGAATGACGATGTGGTAGCATCAGAACTCCAATCCTTTATCTGAGTCCCATGAAACTCACAGTGGAGTCACAATCATTCTGATTTTCCACTCAGTATCGCTTGAGAAACAATAAGTAGGGATTTCTTTCTTTCTTTTAAAGTATGATAGAATGATATAAACCATTCCTCTGGCAAACACAACACACAGCAGATGACTTTTCTGCATTCTCTGATCATTTGTCTGAACAAGCTCATTTGCTGGCCAGAAAATGCAAAGGCTAGCCTACCTGTGTTTGAGCTCAGTGCTTGATTTCACAACTTTAAAACAAAGTTAAGAGTAGTATATAGAGGCATCCCCACATGACCCAGCCCCTCATCAAGGTCATTCTGTAACAGCATCATTAATAGATTACTGAAGGGCAGCAAGGCGTAGAGAATAGGAGAATGGTCTTAGGTCCTGAAGATCTGGATTCAAATGCTACTTCTGACATACCCTGTCTCTATGACCTTTTACAAGTCAATCGACCTCTTCATTGCCTCTAAGACTACAAGCTACTGAAGAGTTGCTAGTCTATATTGGTAGGAGGTGTTTTACCCCAACCTGTTCCCTACACTAATGAATCCTCAACACCAATGACATCATAGATTCAAAGCAAGAAGAAAATATATATCACCAAACTTCACAACAAAAACCCAGCTAGACAGCAAGCACTCTTTGGCCAGTCATCCTAAGCAAGACCTGAGTATTGACATTTCCTCATCATTTTTCATTCATATAGAGGAAATTCAAATTGGGCCTGTGATGTCATTGGTTTGGGAACTGCCAGAGAGGAAACTCTCTCTTCCAAGGTAGATCTCCCAATATTCTACAACTTGACAGCCTTAGAGAGGTCAGGTGACTTGTCTAGGATCACACAGCCAATATATGTCAGAGGTAGGCCTTGGATGCAGGTTTTCATAACTCTAGGGTCAGCTCTCCATCCCCTCTACCATGCTGTCTCTAGTATCCATAGATTTATGTTGTCCCCCATATCCACCATTCTAAGGTAAAATCAAATCTTACCTGTGCCAGATGGTCACTTGGCTTGAAATCAGACTTCCCTTCGGACAAGCAAGGTCGATAATGGCCTGTGACTAGAGGAACCTCTGTGTCTGGCCCTTGGTCATCTGTCCGGTCATCCATGTCCAGAGTCTCTAGACGTGGACCACCCATCTCCATGAGGGTATAATGTCCATTCTCCAGCTCAGAGCCTTGACTGTTCCTGCGCTCCCCACCGTCCTTGCTGGAGGATGACCTGGAGATGACCCCAAACTTCCTTGTTCTTTTCCCATTCTGCACCAGACGGCTGCTGGGCTCTGAGGTAGGAGTTGCTTTGGGTTCACAGCTGTTGCTGTTGTTGCCATTAGAAGGAGGGAGAGGAGCCTTTCGCTTAATGCGTCGAAGCATGATTAGGTAGATAAAGCCGCCATTCCAGCACTGATCAGCCAGATAACTGCAGACAAAGAGAAGAGCTCATGAAAATCTCGCTAATGCCCAAAGCTAAAAACAGTTAGTAGGGACATTTATCCCTCCCCATGCTACCCCTTATCCCCAACATCCAACACGATATGCTTGACTAAATAACACATTTAGCCAAAAAATTCAAGTGCTTAAGGCTCCTTAAAAGGTTCAAGCAACCCATTCATTTAACACGAATAGCCAAAGTTGTTTTATATGAATGTGACTCAACTAGAAATAACTAACAAAAATAGTCTTGGGTCAGGTTCCACAGAAGGGCATAATGAAAATAAATCCAATCCTTGTTCATGATTGGGCCATGATAGCATAAAAGTGATATCACCGCCTAAACTAACTGGTACATTTAGTCCTAAATCAATCGAAATACCAAGTAATTACTTTATAGAACTAGATAGAGGAACAAAAGATCAAGAATCTCAAAATAAATAATGAAAAAGTGGGAATGAAGAGGCCCTAACATCACCAGGTCTCAATCTATGTCAAAGATAGTCAAAATAGTCAACACTACTTTACATTGGTTAAAAAAGAAAGAAAGAAAAAAGAAATTTGACCAATGAACCAATAGTAAGATCCAAAACCAAATCAAATGTAGTATTTGATAAGCCCAGGACCACCAATTACTATTATACCCAAATACAAAAGGTCACCAAAAATATGAGAAGATAATGGAAGGAGGTATCCTATAAATTGTAGTTAAAGGATAGATTTAACTAAAGCAGGTGATAAAGATGATTTGGGAAGATAATATGAACAGTTTTAACTACATAAAATTGGAGTTTTGCAGAAACAAAATTACTGCAGCTAAAATTAGGAGAGAGTTAATTGGGGAAAAGTCTTCGCAAGAACTGTTTCTGATAAAGTTCTGATAACCATAAGAACAAGGGCCATTTTCCAAAAAAGAAGCTGTCAAAGGATATGCATGAGCAAAAAATGAAATATGCAAGTTATTAATAACCATATGAAAGAATGTTCTGAGATACTTTTTTTTTTTTTTTGCTTTTTGGAGGGCAATTGGGGTTAAGTAACTTGCCCAAGGTCACACAGCTAGGTTTTTGTTTGTGTGTGTTTAAGTGTTTGAGGCCGGAACTGAACTCAGGTCCTTCTGACTCCAGGGCCAGTGTTCTACTCACTGCGCCACCTAGCCGCCCCTCTGAGATACTTTTAATAATAGAATTACAAATCAAACAATGCTGATGTTTTACCCTGTACCATCAAGTTGGCAAAGATTACAAAACATAAAAATGGAAAGTGTTAGAGAAACTGCAAAAAGAAAAGCATATTAAAGTACTGTTGGTGGGGCTAAAAACTGGTCCCACTATTCTGGCAAACAACTTGGAATTGCACCAAAAAAGTGATTAAACTATATACAACTTTAAACCCAACAGTACCACTACTAGATATACCTGGAATATAGTAAGAGCAGAATCAGCATTTTTTTTCCATCATCTACCTCTCATCTGTCTACCTCTGTACCTACTTAGCTATCTACTTATCTACTCCAAGAAGACCAAAGAAGAAAAAGTTGTATAAATTCGTATACATATATATATATATATAATGTACATAAATACACATAAAATATTTATAGTAGCATTTTTGTATTAGGAAAAAATGGAAGGAAAGAAGATATCTATCAGTGGATAAATGACTATAACATTGTGATATATTAATGTAATGAACTATTAGTGACTGTATGAAATGACAAATAGTAGGAGCTTGGGGAGATGTGTAAGTACTAAGAGTGAAATAAGAAGAATGAGAATAACTGACACGATGATTATGCAAATGTAAAGGAAAACACTGAAAGACTTCAAAACGGATCAGCAGAGTATTTAACATTGCTTCAGAGTGCTGAAGGCAGAGGGGAGGTGGAGGAGAAGCACAGAACGATGTAGACGTTTTCCACACACAGCCAGTGTGTTCTTCTGTCATGATTGTATTTATTTGTTATAATGGTGGGATCTATTAGAGGGGCTAGAAGTTACTGGGAAATGACAACGATATTAAAAATAATGCCTCAATAAAACATTTTTAAAATAAGAAAAAATCCAATCATAGGTAACACTAATAAATATTTCTAGTCTTTCACACTGCTTGCACTTTGATCATGCTACTGATGTAATTGAAGGCAATGCACCCAGAATGAAAAGATAAAATTTAATTGGGATAAATAATTTATCCAATTTCAGAATGGGGGAAAGTCAGTCAATAAATATTTATGAAACATCTACCATGTACCAGGTTGACTGGGATTCAAAGGAAGGCAAAAGGCAGTCCCTGATCACAAGGAGCTTATAGTCTAATGGGGGAGAACATGGAAATAACTATGTGGAAACAAGGTATATATGGGGGATACTCATCAGAGGGGAGTCTCTAGCATTCAGGTACAAAAAGGCAACTACTGTTCAGGTAGAGAAAAAAATACCTTAGGTATTTAGCTGGTAATAAACTTAATATCACCCCTAAATCCAGTATGGCTGCTAAAAAATAAGCTAGCAATCTTAAGCTGTATTAACAGAAATGTAATGATCAAAATCTGAGTAAATAATTCATGGTTAACAGAGAGAACAATAGTAACCACAGACCTATATGTCTTCTTTCTCCTCTATAGAAAATCTTTATGAAAGTAATTTATAAACCCATTTAGGGCATCCTCAATAAGGGTTTTAGCAGAGAACAAGCAGGCTTTTGTGAGCAATGTTCAACCAAGGACTATATCTTTACCATCTGACAATTAATTACTATAGAGGCAGCAAGGTGGTGCAGTAGATAGAGTACTGGGCCTGGAGTCAAGAAGACCTGAGTTCAAATCCACCTTTAGATAACATGTGACCTTGGGCAAGTCACTTAACCAGTTTGCCTTAATTTCTTCTTCATCTATAAAATGTGCCTATTTCCGAGGGTTCTTGTGAGGATGAAATGAGATAATATTTATAAAGCACTTAAAGACACAGTCTCTGGCACATAGTAAGCACTATGTAATCACTATTGTTATAATTATAATGTCAAAAACATAAAATCCCACTGAGTTTATTGTTTGTGGATATGAAAAAGCATTTGATTCAGGGGAACAAGAACACTACCAGAAAGCTTTTTTATGGCAATCTCTCACCCACACTTCAAGATCACCTAGCAGTCCTTGACAGATGTGACACCAAAAATAACGCCATTCAGAGATACTCTGAGAATGAACATCAGGTGAGGCATAAACCAGAGACATGATTACAAAAGGTGTCTGCACTGTGATCCAGAGCTTATGCAGGGTCCAGGTTAAAGAAGGATTTTCCCTGGACAGTGAAGTCTTCTGGATATTTCTGTCTGCAGATGACATCATGCTATTCTCATTAAGCCCAATGATACTGGGGAGCTTCTTAGAAGAGAGCTATAACCACTTGAAGGAGTCTGGCCTCTCCATCCACAGAGGAAAGACCAAGTAGCTGAAAACTACCTATTGCCCCCATTAAAGTATGCATTTGGAGGCACATGTTAGAGACTCTGTTCAAGTGTGTTTGTATGTGTGTGTATCTGTGTATGTATCTGGGGGTGTACAGGTGTTCAGGAAGGACTAGCACCTCTGCTATGAGGGCCTGAGCCCTTTTAGGGCTACTGATCCACCTTTGGTGTCCACCCTCATCCAGCTCTCACCTGTGGCTCCAAGAAGCAATAGGATACATAGCAGCCACACTCCCGTAAAATAGTCCTGGCAGATGGGATAAACCAGGGTGAGGGTAACTGATAGGCTGTCTGTGAATTAGGGGGATGTCTATCCCAAGCATGTAAAAACTTCCCTCAGCAGAATGGGTGGATGAGAATAATTTGTTCCACCAGCCATGAAGGCAACTGAAACAGCCACTGCTGAGCACTTAGAGATTGGTCAGATATCAAAGACACCAAGGTCATCCATTACATCCCCAGGGGCCATCAATAGTTGTCTTGACTTTTGTCCTGCCACTGGACTCTGAGGACTCTGGAAGAGAGGCAGACAACTCTGTGCAACTCCGCCTCACTAAAAACCAATTCATACAGAAGCCAAGACATCACCCCATGATATCACTGGTCCTCTTTGAAAACAAAGGACAAACAGCAGTATCTGTCTGGGACAGGCAACATAAAGGGCCAGTGCCCCTGATCCAGAGCTGAAAAGGAAGAAATGGGCATGCTGTACTTCTTTGGAAAAACTGACCCCAAACTTCCCACGAAACTGAAGGGCCATCTTTTCAGTACTAATACTTTACTAGTGATTTTATGCAACAGCCAGATGTGAACACCACTGCATTTGAAGAACCAAAAATAAATATATGGTGGATATTAGTAGGCTGCAACATATAATCAATAAGGAACCCAGAAGAATAGGAAGAAAAGAGGGGGTAGTCATGTGACAAAGGTAAAGGATTGTAGGTGGATAACCAGATATCTCCACTTATAGCCTCACATTGTCATGAGATGTTGACGGAGAAATCCCAGCACTTTGGGTCGCCAAGCTTTTGGGAAAACATGGACAAGAGTCAACAGAATGGGCAGGCATTTATGGTTTGAGATTTGCATCACTGAAGAGAAACTCCCACATCGATGAGATCATAGGTCTATTTAAATATCTGAGTAATGAGTAAAAACAAGGGAGGTAACTCCAGAGCAGAGGGTGGGGGGTTTTATCACATGTAAAATAATGTCTTGCCCTAAGTTGTATGTTTTAAGCGTGACACTAACAGAGGAAAGGAGGACATGACCAGGATAATGATGGGCATCTACACAAGGCTAGAATAGGAACAATAAAAAGCCAGTTAGAGGAGTTTGGGGTTCAATTCATATGGAGATGTTTAGCCAAGTGAAGAGACAACATGGGGATGACTGTCTTCAAATTAAATAGTTGGAAGACTGTTATGTACAAAGCCAGAATCAAGAAACAGAAATTTAGCAGAGGGAGATTTCAGTCCGGCTTTATAGAGAGCTAACAACCATAGCAAGCTACCAATAGAATTAGCACATTACCTTTATTTAGAATTTTACAACCTACAAAGCATTTCCCCCACCACAATCTTGTAAAGTAGGTAGCACAAGATTATTCGCATTTTACAAATAAGGAAACTGAGGCTGACACAGTAATGAGCTCCCCATCACAGGAAATGTTCAAGTAGAGGTTCAATGAGAATCTGTTAGGGAGATTATAGCCAGAAGTCCCTCCTAACCCTAATATTCTAGGAGGAAATACCTTTTGAAATGTTATCCTTTAAACTGTTGGTATAAAACTTGCAACCTACCCAGAAACTCTTGAGGGAGTTAAGACACATTAAGATGTAATTGGACGTGTACAAAATGGGGGGGGGGGAAGGCAGATAACAGGATAAATACAAGAAGAGAACAGTTTGCTAAGAATATTAAATGATAAAGCTGAAAATAAGCTGAGGTTGATGATGACAATAAAAATAATTCTTTCTTTAAAAAAGATGTAATTGGGAAATCTTTAATACAATAAATAAAAATACAATTCAACATAGATAATGTTAATTTGTGGTTTTCTACAGGGATTGGTTTTCTATTTGAATTTGCCACCACTGCTCTATACTACCCCACTGGTTTATAGCCACTCAAAACACCACCTTCCACCCTAGGAAGGTGGAATGTTTTATCCTACTGCCACTCAGGAAGGAAATGTTCCTGAAAATAATTCTTGGTTGTGGGACAGTGGAGATTGCAAGATGCAGAGATCTGAACTCAAGTCAAGACTCTGTCACTTATTTCCTGCATGACCTCAAGCAAAATGTTTAAGCTTAAACTTGTCTGTTTCCTCATCTTTAAAATAAGGGTGTTAGAGTAAATACTAAAATTCCTTTCATATCTAAATCTATGAGCCCTAATAATGAAAGAAGGGCTAAAATATTCCCCTCTATATAAAAATCTCAACACCTAGTCAAATATATACTGAGGATAGATAGGCCACCCAGGCCTTTAGCATATCACTTGCCCAGATGGCCAAATCCTAATGTAGACCCTATCTAGGCAAACCAGAAGGTGAGAAAGGAGAGATATAGTCACCTACATTCCCTTCCCTTCCTAAAAAAGCCAGGTCAGCAACTTTCAGCCCTAATATGACAGGAAGCAGTTCTTAGTAACCCTGGGGAAATAGCTTGGCCATTGAATTCTTGCCAAACCAAGCACATCAATGCTTTCCCCCAAGTGCTATCAAAAGACAGAAGTTACAAATTCACAATCCAAATCCTCATTAAACCTGTCTTGTTTCCTGCCTCCAAGTTCCCACAATCCCAGGTTCCCACACTGACAGTGCCTGGGGCCACAATGACTACCTCCAGTAAGTGAAAAGCAGTTAACGTTTCCTTCCAATGACATCAACAGAGCCGCTTTCCCTTTATGACAAACTCCTACTTCTGGGCACACCAGGGCTGCAAGCAAGGTGTCTTCTGCCAGGAAGAGATTAACATGCTGTCAGGGGAGATCACAGAGGCTTGGGTGCTGGGGCAGGAAGTGCTGGGACAGAAAGGTTGTGGGCTGGAGCCCAGGGACTAATGAAGTCTTCACCTTTGCAATCCATAGTCAGGAACACAGCTTCCATTACCCGCCCCCCCAGACAACTGGAAGACAAAGGATAGATGAGGCAGGAGAGAACCCATCTGCCTTTGTGTCTAACAGGATCAAAATAAAAAAATAAGTAACCTATGAAAAAATAAGGAAATACAAATGTGGCTTTTGAGGTTCTTTTAGATTACGATTCTAGGGCTGGTAGAGACCTTGAAAACTATTTGGTCCAACTCTCTAACTTTACAAATGGAGGAAGTGAACCCTAGGGAGATGAAATGGACTTGTCCAAGGTCACACAAGTAGCAAGTGGCAGAATCAGGATTTCAAACCAAGGCCCCAGGCTCCAAAGACAGAAAAAAGAGAAATTTCCCAAACATAGTGAGCCGAGATGGGATGGCATCTCTCAGAAAATGCCTGCTATTATCATACACATGCATACAAAAAATATAACAGCTCTGTGGGACATGACATGATATGATGGAAAGATTATAAGTAGAAAAGAAGATTAAGCTTGGCCCTGCTCCCAATGAACCATGTGATACTGAACAAGTTACAACCTCCATGAGTGTCACTGCCTCCATCTGTAAAATGAGGAGGCAGAACTTGGGCTATTAAGGGCCCTTTCTAGGGTTCCTGTCACCAGAGAGATCCAAGGAAAAGAGACGCAATCACTTGAGGGTGCTAAAGAAGGTGGATTTCAGAACCCATTTCAATATTGCTTAATACCTGCCAGGTCACTGGGAGAAAGGAAGTCCCTTCCTTCAAAGACCTTATAGTCTCCTGGGGAGAAGCAATACACAAACAGATATATCCAGTGCAAAATATATAAAGAAATTTGGTAGGGGAATGGCACTGGCAAATGGAGTGGTCAGAATGGGCAGACCTTATTTGAAGGTGGCACTCCAGGTGAGCCTTGAAGGGAGACAGTAATTCTCCAAGTAGTTCTCTCTGCAGGGAAAGTACACCAGGCATGCAGGTCTACCTCGAATGGGGATAAGAAATGCAATAGTGCATGTTGGGGAAAGAATGTAGGCCAGCCCGGCAGTAACACAGAGTTAACAGGACAGCAATGCACAGCAAGCCTGGGAAGGCAGGCTGGAACCAGATTTCAAAGAGCTTTAAATGCCCAACAGAGGAAGTTGTGTGTGATCCAAGAGCCAGTGAGGACTGGAGCTTTTGAGCAGGGCAATGACATGGTCAGATTTGTGCTTAAGGAATATTAATTTAGCAGCTTTGTGGAGGATGGACTGGATGGGAGGGAGTCTGGGGGAAGGGAAACCACTGAAGAAACTATGTAATAATGCAGACAGGAGGTGATGAAACCCTAAACAAGGGTGGTGGGCTGAGTATACAGAAGGGTGACAGATGAGAGAGACTGCAGTTAGATTCAAAAGGACTTTGCAACTGATTGGATAAAGGAGGAGAGGGAGTCAGCAGAGTCAAGGTTTCAAACCCCTCAGCCCCCTCCAACTGAGGGATTCTGTGATTCTGATTGGCACACTTCTAATCCACTTTAGGGGCAGCTAGATAGTACAGTAGACAGAGCACTGGGCCTATAGTCAGGAAGACTCCTCTCCCTGAGCTCAAATCTGATCTCAGACACTCACTGCCTGTGTGACCCTGGGCAAGTCCCTTAACCCTGTTTGCCTCAGTCTCCTGATCTGTAAACTAAGCTGGAGGAGGAAATGGCAAACTACTCCAGTATCTTTGCCAGGAAATCCCAAATGGGGTCATGAAGAATCAGACCCGACTGAAATAACTGAACAACAATATACCTTAAGAAATTTCTCTCAGCATCTCACAAAAAAATGGTGTGATCAACAAATAAATGTTAAATGAGTAGCAGCTATAATTCAGGCATGAGGGGAAGGCCTGGGGAAAATATTCAGGGTGCAGGAGGGGGACTTTCTGGAACTCCTCCAAAAACTCTACACAAATACCTTGTCCTGTCCCTATGTTTAAACAGAGCAGAGTGCCAGATGAAATGAAATGTTTTCTCCTTCAGGCTTCTCTGCTCTGACTGATACTTGCCTAGCATTAATACCAATGAGAGCCTCAGAAGTCAGTCTGACCTGTGGAGTCTTTTCAGAAGCTCATTTTCATGAAAATAAAGAAAAAACATAAGAAAGAAGTAACGGTGTTAGCTTATTATGGGATGGACAGTTGTCATTTGTCTAGAAAAGGATATATTCCATCATAATAAAACAGCCATTCTGCGCCTTTTGGAAGCTATAATTTGTTCTGGTCCCTCTGAATCTTCATGAAACCTTTACATCATAGCACACTAATATTGTCCATGGGGTTTTCTGGGCAAAGATACTTGGAGTAGTTTGCCATTTCCTTCTCTAGGAGATTGAGGCAAACAGAAGTTAAGTGACTTGCTCAGGGTCACACAGCTAGTACATTTCTGAGGCCAGATTTGAACTCAGGTCTCCCTGACTCCAGGACTAGTGCTCTAGCCACTGGGCCAATTAGCTGCCTCCTAGAAGCTATGATACCATAGTTCAATTCCTTTGGTTTTGTAAAATTGAAAATATTGAAAATCAGCCTCTATGATATTGTCATATTCTGTTTTTATAAGACCTCATTTTCCTCCTGTATCTCACCTCCTCCCCGTCTCAGCTATATGGTACAGTGGCTAGAGTGCCAAGCCTGGAGTCAGAAACACCTAAGTTTAAATCCAATCTCAGACAGTTTCAAGTTGTATGACCCTGGGCAAGTCACTTAACCTCTACTACTTCAGTTTCCTCATGTGCAAAATGGGGATAATAATAGTACCTACCTGCAGGGCTGCTGTGGGGGTCAAATGAGATGCTTAACACAGTGTCTGACACACAGTAGGCACGTAATACATTTGTTTCCTTCCTTGCTTCCCAGAGACCCATCCCTTCTAAAAAAGAATTACCATTTTTTTTAAAAAGAAAGTTAATATAGATCTCATCTTGAGAATTCTATGACACTATTGAGGTAATTAGTGACATGTGAAGGTGTAGAGAAGGTCAGGGTTCTTAAGTCAATTCCTATCACCCCCCCTCTGAAATGAGGTAGAATTTTTGATCTTCATGCCTATTTCATACAGACAAAGCAAAAGAAGTGGAGGTGTTAACTCGTTTATTCACAGTCATACAATGGAGCAATGACAGTTCTGGATCATAAATCATAGTTCATCAGAACCTGAAAATGACTTATATAAAAGAAATTTTCTTTCCCTCTTGGGTCCCTTTTGCTTTGCTTATAATTTTAGAAGATGGGGCAGGAAAAGGCCATTTGGGGGACAATTGTGGAGGCGGGGAGAGAGAAAGAAAAAGCAGATGGACCATAGGGTACTAAGTGGGACAGGTGAAAACTTCTCAGACTATATCCTAAAATCTAGCAAGGATTCTTGCGGGAAACTGAGTTTCAGTTTCCCCCTTCCTTCTTTTCCACTACTGCCACATCAGCATTAAGTCTCCTAGGACCCTTTCCCCCTTCTCTTGTTGTTGATCAGCATTAAGCCCTTTAAGGAATCTCTTAGGACCCTTCCCCCTTCTTCACTTTGGTGTTTGTCAAATAAGGATATGTACACTTGGATTGGCTATACCCTGTTTCCTTGTTCCTTTTGTGTGCCCAGACTGTAAGCCTACCTCCTAGCCACTGAGAGATAAGTGACGGGCTTCTTTGTTTTTTGCCACTGGAGAGGATTTCGCACTCAGATCATAAACCAGCCTTCCAGCCAATGGGAGTAAGGAATAACGGTGGGTGGGGGCTTGACTGTGTTAGGGTCTAAAGCCTTGCTTTGTCTTCTGTATAACACCTCATTCCACTGTTCTGCACTGGTGGAAGGGATGCCCTTTTCTCTGAGACATGAATAAAAACTTCCTGTTCTTATCTGGAGAAACCTCTGGCTTTTAATTTTGGGGTAGGGGATTTTTGGGGCCCCCATACCCCACACAGCACCAAACACCTAAGGGGCAGATAAGAAATGGAGCAAGACAAACCATCAGAGACCAGTTTTTGTGATTCTGATGACATTCTTTGCAACAGCAGTCTGTGCCACTGAAAACTGGTGGCACACTTAGGCTGCCAATGCTCATCTAAACAGCCACCAAATTGATTTTCTTAAAGCACGGGTAGGACTACAACACTCCTCTGCTCAAAAAGCTTCAATAACTACTTCATACCCTAGGAGAAAATACAAACCCCTCAGTTTGATATTTTCATCTCTTCATAATCAAGCTCTGGGGCCCAGAGAGGATCAAGACACCTACCTAAGGTAGGACAGCCAAGCAACATGCTGCTCCATCTCCTGACTCCAGGTCTTTAACTAATAAACTGTCTCCCATGCCTGGAATGTTCTCTTTCCATCTCAAAAACCAGGAATCCCTAGATCACTTCCAGGCTCAGCTCAGATAATCATCTCCTCCTACCTGAGGCCCTCCCAGATTTCTTTGGTTGGCACTGCTCTCCTCCCCCTAAATCACTTCCTGTCTTTTTTGAATATATTTGGTGTTTATGTATCATGTGCTTGCTGTGTCCCCCCAATAGAATGTAAACTCCTTAAGAGCCGAGGCGATTTTGTCTTCACGTCTCCAGTGCCTGGCACAGTGCCTTGTACTTGGGAGACATCTAATCAATGCTTACTGAATGAATGAATTGATGGAATGAATGAAACATGAAGCAGGAACTACCAAGTTGAATCAAGTATACATGAATCAATTTAGCCTGAACTTGTGTAATGGGGGATCTAACTATAATAAAACAGCATTTGCATTTTCAATTTCATAGTTCAGATCTTTGACAAATTCACACAGGGCTTTCCCCCAATTAGACTGAATGACAGCAGGTTCATTGTATTCTTAGGAACACAGGGGAGTAAATACAGAGTCCCGAGGGGACAATTATAGGGATGCTTTTATGACAGCCTCAGTACCTCATTCAACTGAGCTGCCAGAGGCTATGGACACAAGACAAAAGAAGCTAGCTTTACCTCTTGCCTCTAATTCCTCCTGCATTAGAGTTAATGGGAGGCTGAGAAGCAGTTTGTGGTTGCTTTGAAAATATGAGCAACCGACTTAAACCAAAGAGTTGTTTAAAGCTATAAATCTTTGCGTTCCCAGACAATAAAATGTTGAGAGGATCTGTTATATAGGGTGTCCCAGAGGTCTGAGAACAATCTGAAGCTCGACTAGCACTAAGACTTCTGGGATACCCTAAATTTATACCAACTAATTTCTCAGCTGGTTCTAGGCTAAAAGGTAAAAAAAATTGAATTTTTAAATCAGAAGATCTCAGTTTGAGTCTGAGCTCTACACCTTTCTCTTTCCTCAATCTCATAACAGCCCTGTGAAATAGTTAGTGCAGTTATTATTACAACTGTTTTGCAGATGAGGAGAGATGAACTGACCGAGATCCACCCAGCAAGTATCATAGACCATTCCTCATGACTCCAAGATTTTACATTACACTAGTCTACCTCCCACCATTTCAACAATGTTTGTAATTATCCCCCAACAAGTACATTTTAACCTCTCCTAGGACATCTGCAGTACTCTCTGCTTCCAAAGGCAGTTCATTGTCTTTCTAGACAGTTCTAATCATGAAAAAGTTTTTCCTTATTTTGAACAAAAAAGCTATCTTCCTGTAATTTCTACCCACTGGTCCTTTTATGCCCTGCAGGGCCAAGCAGAGCAAGTCTGAAGTAATTCCATACAATAACTCAGCAGTGATTGGAAGACCATTTTCTCTCCTTTCCTCCCTATCCCCTTTCTCTTATCCAGGTTAAGCATCTCTAATTGCTTCAGTCTGTAGGTGCCATAGTTTCTAGGGATCATCCTTGGTGCTGCACTCTGAATAGACTCCAATCTGTCTACATCACTTCTAATATGTGGTCGTTGGTATTGGACACATTTCTCTAAATGAGATCTAAGGAGGATAGAAACAGCACAGAGGACACGGAATTGAGGCAGGTGGGTGGTGCTGTGGGGAGAATGCTGGGCTTGGAGTCAAGAAGTATTCCGTATTCAGTCATTCTTCAGTCATGTCTAACTCTTCGTGATCCCATTTGGGATTTTCTTGGCAAAGATACTGAAGTGGTTTGCCATTTCCTTCCCCAGTTCATTTTATAGATGAGGAAAGTGAGGGAAACAGGATTAAGTGACATGACCAGGGTCACACAGCTAGTATGTGTCTAAGGCTGGATTTGAACTTAGAAAGACGAGTCTTTCTGACTCCAGGCCCAGTGCTCTATCCACTGTACCACCTAGCTCAAGAAGACATGAGTTCAAATCTTGCCTCAGATACTTATTAGCTTTGTGAACCTGGGCAAGTCAATTAACTTCCTTTTAGGACTCAATTTCTTCATCTGTATAATGGGTATAGTAAAAGCCCCTACCTCCCAGGGTTGTCTTGAAGATAAAGTGGGATAGTATTTAAAGGAATTTGCAAATCTTAAAGAACTATATAAATACTATCATCATCACCACCATCATGATTCGTTTCCTCTCTCTCTCTCTAAAATATACGTGAAAGTATATTATATGAATGTAAGGAATGAAGAAATGGGAAAGGAAATTGAGGTGTCCCAGAGGATGAATTGCAGAGATAAGGGACACTGAGCCACTTGCTGGAACTGAATCACAGAGGAAGCAAAGTACCCCCCACCACACACACACACACACACACACACACACACACACACACACACACACACACACACACCTTCTGGTTTCATAGAAGGCCACTCAGTTCAACCGGCCTCATTTTACAGATGAAGAAACCAAGGTCCAGATACGTGAAGTAACTTGTCTGATGCTACAGATGTAGTAAGGATGAAACACAGGATTTGAACCTGCAGCCCAAAGTATTGGTGAAAGTGCTGCACTAAGTCAAGAAGAACCACACTGTTGTTGTTGTTGTTGTTGTTGTTGTTGTTGTTCTTAAGGAGTTTTGAGAGTTCACAGGAAGAAGGGTAAATTGCTGCAGAGGTTAATCAGGGAAGGCTTCATGAAAAAGGCAACATTTGAGCTGGGTCTTGAAGAATGGGTAGGATCTCGCTGCTCAAGGGATGGTAAGTCATCCAATTTTGCTAGAGTATAGGACCACCACGAGGGAGCATTCTGAGATAAAGCTGTAAAGATTCTAAGATGGGAACTATGGAAAATTCTGAAGTTAAGCTGAGTTTTTGCCATTATTCAGTAAGAAATGGGGGTGGGTATTAAACATTTTAAAAATATAAAGCAATTTGGTCAGACCTCCATGTTAGGAAGCTCCATTTAGCAAGACTGACTAATTGTTGTTCATCCTTTGAATCTGAAGACCAGTGACATCACAGGTCTTGATTTTCACGTCAATTGGATTTAAGTGAGGCAGACTTGTGCTAAGTTGTCAGCCTCACTCTATTCCAGGGCCACTGAAGTCAAGTGGAAGGGCAAAAATCAAGATGAGCAGCAAGTCCCAGGCTGCAGTGGGTGACAGTGGCATCTTTGATGTCTGACCAAGCTGTGAGCACTTACAGCAGCTGCTTCAGCTCCCTTCGTGGCCATTGGAACAGCCTGTTCTCTTCCACCCATCCTACTGGGGGAAGTCTTTGAATACTTAAGGTAGACACTCCCCTAACTCACCAACCGATTTAAAGCCTGTCACTTACCCACAACCCGGGTTAGCCAGTGGGCTGAGATAGTTTTACAGGGTATGGCTGCTGCACATGTTCAGATTAAGTATGAACTGAAGAGGTAAGAGCAACCATCTAGGTAGGAGGAAATGAAGACCTGAATTAGTGTGCAGCTCATGGGAATGGACAAGAGGGAAGAAACAGAAGAAATATTAAGGAGATAATACTGATAGATCTTGGTGACAGATTAGATATTTGACCACAGCCTGCTATACCAAATGCGGCTCACCAGACACATACTTAGATGCTTAGAAGGATCTTTGATGTTATCTACTAATGGGGCTGTGCTCTGCCCATAAACCCAGTCTTTGCCTTGCCTTCTCTCTCTGTACACTTCCCATCCATGGCTTTCTTTAAATCCTCCATGGGTCAACCACCCAACACAATGGATTCCTCTGATTCTTTTGATATTTCAAGAATACCAGTACAGCATTTGGATCATCTAGTTAGACTCTTACTAAATGACCAGTCTACCCAGTTTAAAAATCTTGTCCGTCCTTGATAATGAGTTTTACTGCTCTTCTCACGTTCAAGTCCTCAAACATAGTTGTCGATTAACAGCTGGTTAAATCTTTACTGAATGCTATCAGAGTTCTTTTTTCCCTTAAACTTTTGAGGTTGTTCTGTAACATGTTCTCCTGCTTCTGGTCATTTTTTTTTTGCATTGGCTGATAAAAATCCTCCCAGGTTTCTCTGAAGTTGTCATTTCTAAATGCACAATAATATGCCATTATGTACACATACCACAATTTGTTCAGCAGCTCCCCAAGTGATGGGAACCCACTTTGTTTCTAATTCCTTGCTAAAAAAAAGTGTTGCTATAAATATCTTTGAAGTTATGGGATCTTTCCTTTTGCCTCTGACCTCTTCTGTCTGGAGTTCATAACAGCAAACTCAAATTTATTCTTCTCGGACATGAACATTGAAAGAGAGGCATGACAGTTAGCTTACAACATGCAGGTTATTTCTATTCCCTTCCTCCCACCCAACAGCAGCATCATGAGAGGGTTTCATCAGTGATTCACTTTGAGTAATGGTGACTTGTAAAAACCAGGCCACATAATACTGATTACAAATTAAGTAAATATTGAAAATGAACTTCTCTGGCCTTTTTCGAATGGTACTCCTTTAGACAGAGATTAGCATCAGGAAAGACTTAGAATCAAGATAGGTAACACCTCTAACCATCTGTGCAGCAGTAGATTAGGTACCATACCTGAAATGAGGACAACCTGGACTCAGATTCCAACTCAGGAGCTTAATTACTAGTTGGGCTACCCTGGGCAAACCATTTAAATTTTCCATGTCTCAGTTACCTCATATGAAAAATGGGAGAGGAAGATTCACTGGCCCCTAGGGTGATCTTCCAGCTCTCAAAGCTGTGATCCCAAGATGCTAAATTCAGAATGTCAGCTTCTAAGTCTGTAACATCTATCATGTATCTGCCTTCTATTCTCCTTCCCTAACTTCCCCTGATTAAAGTCCATTTCCTGCTGCAACTAGGCAGCATTATATGGTTCCTCTCTAGTACATAGCAACAGCTCTTGTCCCACTTCATATTATGAATTATTTGATTACCATCAATAACCAAAGGGATGAAAGCAACCCACATGGTCAAAGGAAAAGGTGGCCTGGGTTTCCAAAGACAAAGCAGTACCTGTTTTTCACAGTTAATCCTTAAGGCTCAAATTTTAAGTCATCCTCCTAAGGTGATTTAAATTCATGACCCTCACTAGTAGTGGTATCACTATACTGGGATACACACCAACAATCCCCACATTTACACTTAAAGCACTACATTGGTACAGTAGGATATAAGAACTCAGCTTTCACTATAACAAAGTATTAGGTTTCCACGAAGATTCATTTCCCGCCAAAGCTCTCAAGTTAAATTACTAAAAGCATTTCTAAGGATCCATAAACCTCTGAAAACAGGAATTTAGAAGCCAGATGAAGCACCACTCTTGGATTTACAAATGCCTGAATGCTAAGTTATACAGTGTTGCAAAGAAAGCATTTTGGAAGATGAAACTCATACAGGCTCTCATTTCTGGTTGTCTATATTCATATGCTCTCATGCCAGAGAATAGATAATAATATTTCTTTAGAAAGTTGCTGTCACTTTTGGGGAGCTACTTGAAAATAAGTACTCAGCCACCCAAAAAGGACTCACTTAGACTCTCCAACTATACAACCTTTGGTGAGTCAGCCTCTGGATTGCACTTCAGAAACTTTATTGGCATGGACACCAAGAAGGCTGTTGTCAAAGCAAACAGCCTCCATCTGTCCAAAGACAAAAAGACCTAGCACAGAGGAAGATAGCGAGGATCACACTGCCACTCCCTTCCTTCGCAGCTTAGACACTCTGCTCTGCTCTAAGGCAGCTTCTATGGTTGCTCTGTTATACCACCAAGTGGCACAGGATCTGGTATTTTCTTTTTGCCATAGTCACTGGAAATCATTCCCCACCGAGTAAAAGTGAACATTTGTCCCCAAATGATCTACTCCAAAGTGGTGGATGCCCACTACAAATGGCTGGTGTCTCTGGGCACTTAAGACTTACTTCGTAAGTTCTATTTATTGTAAGCCAGTCACTTTCCAAGGTACAATCCTCTGAAGCCTTAAACTGCTGAGGTGGGGGAATAAGGGTACAAATGAGAAAGCAACAAAGATGATATAACAGGGCCAAAGTACTCATGCCAACTCTGAGGAAGATTAAATTAATGATACCTTTTCCCATTCTACATTTATGTTGTTCAATCATTTTTCAGTCATGTCCAAAACTTTGTGACCCCCTTTGGGGTTTTCTTGGCAAAGATACTTGGGTAGTTTGCCATTTCTTTCTCCAGCTTATTTTATAGACAAGGAAACCAAAGTAAACAGGGTTAAGTGACTTGCCCAAGGTCACTCAGCTAGTAAGTGTCTGAGGCCAGATTTGAACTCGGGATGATGAGCCTTCCTGACTCCAAGCCTGACACTCTATCCACTGTTCCACCTAGCTGTCCCTTATTTAAAGTATACAATATTAACTGCAACATTTGCCAAGGTCACTGGTGATTTCTTCCTTAACAAAAATGAAATGAAAGAGTTGGGTTGAGACAATTTCAGAGGCTTCTTCCAGCTCCAAACCCTATGATTTATGACTTTTCAAATCAAAGCTTTACATGATCAAATCTCTCCTATTTCCTGGGGAAGCATTTCTTTTGATGGTTGATTCCTATTTGGGGCTATTATCATAGGCTGCTTTTCTCTTTGGTAAACCCCAAATACTTCTACTGCTATGTATAATGAACCTTTTGCTAACAGAATTTTAGAGTTTCACATACTTTTCATAGCAATTTTAACATTCTTGCTCTACATGAAACCAGAAGACAAAAAGAAGTTACAGATACATGTAATGATGAATCACATGATTTCTTTGGTGATACAGATAAAGGAGATGGAAGAGTTGGTTTTATCATTTGCCCAAAGACTACAACAACAAGAAAAATCATTTCAGGGGCACTTCCACTTAATCATTTCAAATTATAGTGCTTGTGACAAGCATTTGCAAAAAGACCACTATGTGGAGAATTGGGCTTATGCATCAATTAGCATCTGTTACTGAGGATAAGAAGGTAGAAAAGTTTCACCAAGAACTTGATAAGACTGCCCAGATTAAATCAGCATCTGCTTTAATACTTGGTGACTTTGATGAAAAAGGGGAAAAAAGGAGAAAAATACACTGGAAAAAAGTAATTTAGGAATAAGGAAGATGATAGACCAAAAGCTTGAAGAGTAGAGAAGCCTCAGTACTATTAATTCTGTTTTCAAGAGAGTTAGGAGGCCACTCAACAAGGGCAAGTACCAAACCACATCACACAAAAAAGTGAAACTGAAAACCTTCTAAATCTTAGATTAGAAGCTAAGGGAACTTTAACAGGATACAACTAGTTACCAATGTGAGTATAATTTAATAATCAGCTATTTGGGGATATTTTGATCATCACTCTGTTTATGAGTATAATTTAGTAATCAATTATTTGGGTATATTTTGATCATCAATCTCTTTAGAGCAAAAATAAAAAAATTAATTAGAATAAAGAATATAAGTGAAAAGATAGGTTTCAGATTTGAGGCAATTTCAACATGACCTATTAAAGGAAGCTGCTAGCAGCATGTGAAGAGGCAGCCATAGCATGTGATGAGGTGGGCACTAGGGAAAGCTGATCCACCAACCACTGGGGCCATTCCCATGCATATCAACACAGGACTGGGGATCTGTTGGAGTGGGGTAAGAGACAAACACAGGGCTCACGGCAGGGACAGCAGCTACTCCTAGGACTATCAACCACAGCCTGGAAATTTAGAAATCACCTATCTGAACTTCCAGGGACCAGGATGGCAGAGTGAACCCTGGCTGCTCTAATCCCCCACCTTCTGACCCTGAAAACACAGAAATTATTGCCCCAGAGCAAAATCCTTAAATAGTGGAACCAACTAAAGCCTTGGGAGTCCTAGAAGAAGGGCGTGGCTAAGGCTGTGCCTCAAAATGGGGGAAAAAAGCAGGTCACAAAGACAAGGACTTTGGAATCCTATGTGTGAAGAGCATGAAGCACCAAATTCAGGAGACAGCATTGACTCTACACTCACAGGTGAAGCCTCAAAAGGGATTATGAACTGGTCTCAAGCCCAGAAAGCATTCTTGGAAGAGCTCAAGAAGGACTTTAAAAACCAAATTAGAGACGCAGAAGATAAACTGACCAATACTTTTAAAATTACAATTGCAAAAATAGAAAAACAGTTCACTGAAGAAAGCAGCTCCTTAAAAAGAAAAATGTGTTAAATGGAAAAAGAAGTTCAAAATCTAACTGGAAAAAATAAATCCCTAAAAATGAAATCTGAATATATGGAAAAGGGGCTCCAAAAATTAACTGAGGGAAACAATTCACTAAAAATTAGAATCAGCCAAATTGAAGCTAATGACTCTATGACGCATCAAAAATCAGTCAAATAAACCTCAGAAATGAAAAATTAGAAAAAAGAGGTACAATATCTCAATGGAAAAATAACTGACCTGGAGAACAGATCCAGGAGAGATCATCTAAGAATTATTGGTCTACCACAAAGTCATGATGAAAAAAAAAGAGCCTGGACAACATCCTCCAAGAAATCATCAAGGAAAACTGCTCTGAGGTCCTAGAACCAGAAGATAAAATAGTTATAGAAAGAATCCACCATACACCTCCTGAAAGAGATCCCAAATTGAAAACTCCAAGAAATGTTGTAGCCAAATTCCAGAACTATCAGGTAAAGGAGAAAATACTGCAGGCAGCTAGAAAGAAACAATTCAAATATTGCAGAACTACAGTCCTACACACAGGACCTAGCAGCTTCTACACCGCAAGATAGGAGGGACTGGAATATGATATTCTGCAGGGCAAAGGAGCTCAGGCTACAATCAAGTATCAGCTATCCAGCAAAACTGAGCATAATCTTTCAGGCAAGGAAATGGTCATTCAATGAAATAAGGAATTTCCAGACCTTCCTGATGAAAAAGCCAGAGCTCAATGGAAAATACAATCTCCAAATACAAGACTCAAGAGGTACACAGAAAGGTAAACAGGGAAAACACAAACACAAACACACACACAACACACACAAGTTGTTATTTAATAAGAGCAAACTGTTTATATCCCTATAGGGGAAGCTGATCTCTGTTAATATTGAGAACTGTATACTTATTGTGACCTGTAAAAGGGATATAGATAGAGGATATAGGTATAAATGAACTAAAATGATGATAAAAAGCCTTATTAAGGGGTGCAAAGGGACCGAAGGGGGACAAGAGGAAAGGAGGAAGCAGAAAAGGGTAATTATGCCACACAAAGAGGCATAAAAACATACTATAGTAGAGGGAAAGAAGAGAGGGAGATCAATATTATATGAGCTTCACCCTCATTGGTTTTGGTGTAAGGAGGGAATAACATGAATCAGTTAAGAATAGGACTCTACTGTGAAGAGACATAAAACTTATCATAACAGAGGGAAGGAGGGGTGGGAGAGGAGCATTGTATGAGATTTATTCTCATCCATCTTGGTTCAAGGAAGAAATAACATACTACATTAAGTAAAAAAATCTATCATACCCTACAGGTAGTAGGAGAGGGAAGGGTTAAGAAAAGGTAGGGGTTAAAAGGGAGGGAAGAAGTAGTAAGAGGGAAGGGTTGGAAAAGGGAGGAGGGTTGATAGGAAGGGAATACTGAGGGAAGCAGTGGTCAAAAGGAAAATTCTTAAGGAGGGGAAGGGAGAAGGGAGAAATGAAAGCATAAACAGGGGAGGGAAAGACACAGAAAGTAATCATAACTGTGAATGTGAACGGAATGAACTTTCCCATAAAATGGAGGCAGATAGCAGAATGGATTAAAGACCATAATCCTACAATATGCTGTTTACAAGAAACACATTTGAAACAGGGAGACACACATAGGGTAAAGGTAAAAGGCTGGAGTAAAATACATTATGCTTCAGCTAAAGCAAAAAAAGCAGGGGTAGTAATCCTTATCTCAGATAAAGCAAAAGCAAAAATAGATCTCATTAAAAGAGATAAGGAAGGAAACTCTATCCTGCTAAAAGGCACCAATGAAAATGAAGCAATATCATTACTAAACATATATGCACCAAGCAGTATAGCATCCAAATTTCTAGAAAAGAAGTTAAGGGAGTTAGAGGAAGAAATAAAGAGCAAAACTATACTAGTGGAGGACCTCAATCTCCACTTCTCTGAACTTGATAAATCTAACCTCAAAATAAACAAGAAAGAAGTTAAGGAAGTGAATAGAATTTTAGAGAAGGTAGATCTCTGGAGAAAATTGAATGGGGATAAAAAGGAATATACCTTCGTCTCAGTGGTACATGGCACATACACAAAAATTGACCATGTACTAGGGCATAAAAACCTCACAATTCAATGCAGAAAGGCCCAAATATTAAATGCATCCTTCTCAGATCATGATGCAATAAAAATTACATGTACTAAAGGGCCATGGAAGGATAGACTAAAAACTAATTGGAAACTAAATAATTTAATCCTCAAGAACGAGTGAGCCAAACAAGAAATTATAGAAACAATTAGTAACTTCATTCAAGAGAATGACAACAGTGAGACAACTACCAAAGTTTGTGGGATGCAGCGAAAACAGCTATTAGGGGAAATTTTATATCTCTGAATGTATACATGAATAAAATAGAGAAAATAAAGATCAATAAATTGGGCGTGCAATTGAAAAAAACTAGAAAAAGAACTAATTGAAAATCCCCAATTAAATACTAAATTGGAAATACTGAGAACCAAAGGAGAGATTAATAACATTGAAACCAAGAGCTGGTTTTATGAAAAAAAAAAACAATAAAATTGATAGACCTTTAGACAATATGATTTAAAAAAAAGAAGAAAACCAAATGCTAGGGAAGGAGGCCTAGCCATACCAGATTTCAATCTGCATTATAAAGCAGCAGTCATCAAAACTACTTGGTACTGCCTGAGGAATAGAGTAGAGGAGTGGAATAGATTAAGTACATGAGACACAGCAGTCAATGACTATAGTAATCTACTGTTTGATAAACCCAAAGACCCCTGCTTCTGAAATAAGGACTCACTATTTGACAAAAACTGCTGGGAAAACTGGAAAATAGCATGGAAGAAACTGGTATAGATCAGTATCTTACACTGTATACCAAAATCAAGTCTAAATAGGTGCACAATCTAGGTATAAATGCTGATACTGTAAGCAATCTGGGAGAGCAAAGATTAGTTTACCTGTCTGATTTATGGAGAAGGGAAGATTTTGTGACCAAACAAGAGTTAGAGAGCATTATAAAATACAAAATGGATCATTTTGATTACATTAAATTGAAAAGTTTTTGTACAAAAAAAAGTCAGTGTAACAAGAATAGGAGGGAAGTGGGAAATTGGGAAAGAATTTTTACAACCAGTGTTTCTGATAAAGGCTTCATTTCTAAAATATACGGAGAATTGAGTCAAATCTACAAGACTACAAGTCATTCCGCAACTGATAAATGGTCAAAGGATATGTACAGTTTTCAGAGGAAGAAATTAAAGACATTTATAAGCATATGAAAATATGCTCTAAATCACTAATGACTAGAGAAATGCAAATCAAAACAACTCTGAGGTACCACATCTCACCGGTTAGATTGGCTAAGATGACAAAACAGGAAAATGATAAATGCTGGAGAGAATGTGGGAAAATTGGAATACTAATGCATTGTTGGTAGAGTTGTGAACTAATCCAACCATTCTGGAGAGCAACTTGGAACTATGCCCAAAGGGCTATAAATAAGTGCATACCCTTTGGCCCAGTAATACCATTTCTGGGCTGTATCCCAAAGAAATCACAGAAGTGGGGAAAAGACTGATTGGTACAAAAATATTTATAGCAGCTCTCTTTGTAGTGGCAAAGAATTGGAAGTCAAACGGATGCCCATCAACTGGGGAATGGCTAAACAAGTTATGGTATATGAATACAATGGAATACTACTGTGCTATAAGAAATGAGGAGCATATGGACTTCATAATAACTTAGAGAGAGACTTATATAAACTGATGCTGAGCGAAGAGAGCAGAACCAGGAGAACGTTGTACACAATTACAAACACATCATATGTGTGATGACTAACTTTGATAGACTGGACTCCTCTTAGCAATACAAGGGTAAAAGACGACTACAAAAGGCTCATAATGGAAACAGATATCCACAACCAAAGAAAGAACTACAGAGTCTGCAGATTGAAGCAAACTATTTGCTCTCTCTCATTTGTGTTATGTTTTGTTTTATAACTTCTTTTTCATTGTTCAGCCCATTAGTTACAATCCTTTACAACATGACTAACATTCAACATTAAAGTATTTGTAGAACCTATATTTGATTACATGCCCCTATAGGGTGGAGGGGGAGGAGACAGAGGGGGAGAAAATTTGAAACTTAAGAGATTGTGGAACTGAATGTTGTAAACTGAAAGTAAATAAAAAGACATCAATAAAAATTTTTGAAAAAGAAACTGCTGACACCAAAAATACAATGTGGATAAAAGAAGTAGTACTAACATAGACTATCACTATTTCTTAAGGAAGTTTTAAGTTAAATAATAGAAATCAATCACTACAACAAGGAGAGAAAAGAACCTAGAAAACACCTCAGTCATTACATATTCTATCTTCTTGACAAGTATAGAGATATAGCAGTTTATAAGCAACACCCGTTTATAATATAAACTCATTTGTAAAACCTCATAGAAGACAAAGGCAGAAGATTATGAGCTATTTCTATGTTGTTTATCCTTTCTCCTAGAAGAGGACTGCAACATCAGAAAGGAGATGTCACTGACTTGCAAATGAATTAGATTTAAGTGAAGGAGGACCGTGCAAAGTCACCCTCATTCTCTCACCAGAGTCATCTGGATCCAGTGGCAATGAGACACCATGCCTTTTTTTTTTTTTTTTTTTGCTTTTTGGAGGGCAATTGGGGTTAAGTAACTTGCCCAAGGTCACAGGCTAGGTTTTTGTTTTTGTTTTGTGTGTGTGTGTGTGTGTGTGTGTGTGTGTGTGTGTGTGTGAAGTGTCTGAGGCTGGATCCGAACTCAGGTCCTTCTGACTCCAGGGCCAGCACTGTACTCACTGCGACACCTAGCCGCCCCCCACACCATGCCTTCTTAAGCGAAGCTTTTTCCTAGGTCTCAGTTTGACTAAGGCAATGTCCATTCAGTGATTAAGGCTAAATAAAAAAAAATAAGGCAAAGAATGGCCTCTTTTACCTGGTCAAAAGAAAAAGAAAAAAAATCAATTTGGTAGAAGACGACCCTCAGGATTTCTGGCCAAACAGAAACAATTGCTATTTTATACTCACTCTGATAGTGAACAGTAGTTGAAAGAAAAAAGTTAACAGAAATCTTGTCAAGAGAGGCTAGGTTATACCAAAAGCATTGAACCTAAAGGAAAATAAACAAGCAAAAATAGAAAAAAAATGTGTAAAAATATTTTATGAAAAAATATCTTCTCTATCAATGACAGTGTAGCCACCATCAATGGATTCTAGCAGCACAATTCCCATTGTGTTTCATGAACTACCATATGTCACCATAAAATGGCACCAAAAAAAACAAAGATGGAAAGAGTGTCTGTACCCAACCACGTATATACAAAGAAGGTCTGTCCTGGAAGTAACATGATTTTGGGAGTTCTGAGGTATTGATTTTTATAATATGTCAGTGAGGAAAGGAGACTATACATCTAGAAAAAACTTTGGACCTTATTTCCAAATGAGAGACTATCAATATCAGTACCTAGAAACTAAATAACTTTTTTCTTGCCTCAAAAACTGACATTTATTCTGAGTTGGGTTTTTTTAAAATGACAAGGATGTTGATTCCTGCACTCCCTTCTTTCCCATCCCCTCTCCTCTCATCCCACACAAGCATACTGGGTGAAATCAAGTGAGGAAGGCCCTCAGATGAGGCTGGCCACATTAAGAGCAGATCCTCAACGAAGGTGTTATAAAAGGCCTGATGACTCAAACAGTAGTTCTGTCTTCCTCTGTCATGATACGGATGGCCATATCCTTATGACCAAAGCAATTTCCCCAGCCAGTTCCATGACTAGTTGATGGGAACCAAAGATACTCCATGCATCTTGTGCTCTGTGAGCTCTATACACTCATGTACATCAAGGCCTCTAGCCAGTAGGTCAGTGGAAATAAGCATCTGATGGGGGCCTGAGTGAAACTGAAACAACTTGTCACTATCATCATATCTCTCAAGAAATTTTGCCTGATTTTACCGTGTGTGTGTGTGTGTGTGTGTGTGTGTGTGTGTGTGTGTGTGTGTGTGTGTATAAAGACACTTTGCTGGAGGAAAACCCTACTGAATCAAATGCTTTTTACAATCAACAAACAGTAACAGGTGGTGGTTCTAATATTCATTATCCCTTTCAAGCAACTACGTGACTGTAAAGATGTGCTATGCCATGAAATACTTCTTGTGAAAGTCTCACAATTTTATCATGTTATTTCTCATCCATGTCCTCACAAATCACAAAGACAGTAAAGTCACAAGCATGCGGTTTTTGTTGTTGTTGTTGTTGTTTTGCTTTTTGGTGGGCAATTGGGGTTAAGTAACCTGCCCAAGGTCACACGGCTAGGTTTTTTTGTGTGTGTGTTAAGTGTCTGAGGTCAGATCCGAACTCAGGTCCTTCTGACTCCAGGGCCAGCATTCTACTCACTGCACCTCCTAGCCGCCCCAAGCATGTGTTTTTTTAGTCAATCCACCTTTGGGTGGATATTGATGAAGATAACAGCTCATGCATTTCATACATGTCACACAACGTCTCTAGTTTCCATTCATCTTGTTCCACACTTATAAAGAAGTGACAAATGCCTTCCAATATCAACTCCTCCTTCTCCACTACAATCCTGATAAGATCCCTCCCAAATCCCTTGGTCTCTTCCAGCCTGAGGGCATGGTGGCTGACAGAAATACCTCCTGAGCGCTGCCACTGAGTTTCTGGAATCTATCATAAATCTGGTCCTTAAAACTATGGCTTAACATATCACCAGCTTCATCTAGGACATAGGGAGGGGGAGGAGAAGAAGGGAAGGAAATAAAAACAGATAGAGCACCTTCTACATGCCAGGCACCATTCTAAGAACTCTGCAAATATCTCATTTAATCCTCAGAACAATCCTATGAGGGAGGTACTATTATCCCTGCTTTACAGTTGAAGAAACAAGTATCTTTGATATATTTTGGAGATAAGTATTGCTGGTTAAGCATGTCAAAAACACAGACTGGAAATATAACCACCTTCCATCTCTAAGAAATGTTTATGAGAATAATTGACATCCTTGATAAAATTATGATAAAGTAATTGTCAGGCTTTCACAAGAAATATTCTATAGCAGATCACATTTCTACAGTCACACAACTGCTTGAAAGGGATAATGAATATAGAAGCCACCCCACCACTCCCTTATTGTTTGTTGACTATAAAAAGCACTTCAGGGGCGGCTAGGTGGCGCAGTGAATAGAGCGCTGGCCCTGGAATCAGAAGGACCTGAGTTCGGAGCCGGCCTCCGACACTTAATCCGCACAAACAAAAACCTAGCCGTGTAACCTTGGGCAAGTTACTTAACCCCAATTGCCCTAAAGGAGCGGCTAGGTGGCGCAGTGAGTAAGAGCGTCGGCCTCGGAGTTAGGATGACCCGAGATCAGATCCGGCCTCAGAAAATGAGCACCCACGCATAAATCAAATGACTAGCCGTGTAACCTTGAGCAAGTTACTTAACCCCAATTGCTTTAAAAAAAAAAAAAAGCACTTCATTCAATAGGGTAAAATATCATGTGAGAGGTTTTCCTCTGGCAAAGTGTCTTCTGTGTATATACTAAAATCACGAAAAGTTTCTCGAGGGATTTGATGATAGTGAAGATTTGGATCAGCAATCCTCTGACTACTGATATCATATTTATTATAAAATAGGAGATATTTGTTGAATAGTGGAGCTTGCCACTGTCATGGTCACAACATAGTAGGTCTGCAACACTCATGGTCAGTTGGACCTTTCAAAAGTCTTTTTTTCTTGAAACCAACTATGTGACAATGCACTAGAAAATATATTTCCTGGTTTTTGTTTCTTTTTCAAAAAACGTAGAGCTTAGAACTTCTTGCTATGGTAACTCAATGTCCATTTTCCTCCCCCAGTAGGAGAAATATTTTCTAGGAAACAGAATATCTCTTGTCAAAGCACATCCCAAGAGAAAGATGACCAAGGAGTAAAAATTAAATTCCATCTAGAAATCACTTTTTGTCCCTTGATCAGTTCTTTGCAAATTTTATTGTGAAAATCTGGGTAGAATCCATCCATAGAAATGGGCCCTCCCAGAAGCTAGAGGTTTTTCCATGCCATCCTCTTCTTCAGATCCATTTGTGGTACACAAGGGCAATCTATGCTGTTCTGCTCAGTGGTTATATACATACCACCATAGACTTGGAAGGACAACATGAAGGGGAAGAATATTTTTTTTCTCAAATACTGCTTTCATCAAGCAAGCCCCAAAAGGCAGGCGGATGGAAGAGGTTGGGGGCGGAACTCAAGTCTCCCTAATGAGTTTTCTGTGGATTCCATTTATTAAAAGCAGAAAATGTAATTGCTGATATTTTATCTGAACAATTGTTCTTCGGTTAAGGATGGAATCAATTAAGGTCTCTGCCATGAAAAAGCAAGTAAATAATTCACTTAGCCAACCAACCCCAGCGGTAAGCTTTGAAATCACTATAGTACATCAACAACCCACAATCAACAGCCTACAAGTTTTCAATATTGAGGTTACAGAATTGAAAGAGTTTGAGGATACATCAGGATTTGTGGTTTTGACTAATCATCAAAGCTACACTGCACATATAGACAAGCCCATCAGTAACTCTAGTTATCTCTCTTTGCCCCGACCCCTTAGATTCTTTAGCTTCCTTCAGGTCTCAGCTCTGGAGAAGCCAGCCTCTGAGAAGATGCCTTTCCTGACCCCTCTCTCAAACTGCTGCTCTCTCCTCACTCAAGCTACGTTGTATTTACTTACCCTTGCCTGTTGTATCCCCCAGGAGGTTGTAAGCTCTTTGTGGACAGGGACTGTTTGGGGTTTTGCATCCTAGCATACACATAGTAAGTGCTTAATAAAAATATATTTTTTTAAAAATCTGAATTGTGGTAGAGATTACCCCCAATGCAGCCACTACCTTGAAATCCTACAGTGCCAATTTTCCAGAAAGATTCTAGTGATAGAACTAAACTCCTTAGCTTGGGGTTTAAAAATTCTTATATCAAAATTATTACCACAGACATTCAGTGGAACTATTCCAACTTTAAACTCAAAACAGTACTTTGAAGCAGATAAAAATCTGACATCCCTGTTTATATAATAATTACAATTCAATCACAAAGCCATAATTTTAAACCAGCAGCAGATTTCCTTCAAAGATGTTGACCAGACTTTTTTAAAAGAAAAAAAAACTGTTTAAACTGCTTTCAAAGTGTAATCAGAGCTAGAAATAAGATCTGCAGTCAGGACATCAGAGGGAGTCCTGTGCTGATCTCCACGGGCAGAGAAAGATAAAACTCACATAACATGTCCTCTACCCTCATACTGAGCACAGTATTTCCCAAACGCTCCCCCGAACTACAAAGGTACTTTGAATAGGTCTGGAAAAGTTAATCTTTAATATAACTGAAAATCTACACACACTCCTATGAGAAGGTTTTTTTTTTGGGGGGGGGTCTTGGACCCCTTTGACTGTCTGGCAAAGTCTATGGACCCTTTCTCAGAATGTTGTTTTTAAATGTATAAAATAAAATACATTGGATTACAAAGGAAACCAATTATATTAAAATACAGTTATCAAAATATTTTTTTAAAACTAGTTTTCCAATACTGGGTTAAGAACCCCTGCAGCCTAGAGAGAGGGCCTTCCATATGTGCAGCAGACCGTATCTCCCTTTCCCTTCCTACTTACATGGAATGCCCCATAGGCTGTGTTTTGATAGAGGAGAGGATTGCCTTACAGATTAAAGATAAGACTTCTCAAGACCATATTCTCCAAGCAAACCTCTACCCAACCCTGCTAAACCACAGGTTAGTAGTACACAGATATTTGCATGGGTACAGGCAGTTCTATGATAGAAGCAAAGGTCAAAAATAAGTTCTCTGTAATACTCTATACCTCCTCCAACTCACTCCCTATCACCTGTTCAACTTGGCAGTCTTGGCAACTGAATCCTGAGCTAGCTCTGCATAACAATTGGTAACACAATGAGAATCAGTTAGTAGCACAATGGTAACACAATGAGAAGCACCTACTATGTGCCAGGTACCAGGGTGCTAAGCACACTGGAGTATAAGAAAGGCAAAAGACAGTCCCTGCTCTCAAGGAGCTCACAGTCTAACAAGGGATGTCAATTATGCCATCCTATATTTACTTCAAACCAATACAACCAGAAGTGTGCTGGGGAAGGGGAGAGTCGTGGCAGTAGGATGTATATAAATTTGATCCTGAGGCTAAAGGCCTTTTGAATATATACAAAGTTTTGGCTATTTGTGAGCTATTTTAAAAATGTTCCCTGTCCTAATACTAGGACTAAACATGTGGGATGGGGGAAGACTAAAGATTATAATAATCCCACATACTCAGACATGATAGCAGAGGTCCATGTTTAGGGTTGGCATTCCCAGTAAACAACTATTCATAATTTGATATGATAGGGAAGGTACCCCTGAAGCCAAAGTCTCTCCCCTACTTATCAATTTCTAAAGTTCTACCATTAGAGAGTCAGTTTTTGAGGTTTCCCCAGTTCTCTTTCAATATAGAAATCTTCCTAAAAGGACCAAACAATAGAACTAATTCACATTTTGATGTTAGGGACTCACCATAAATGTGATTTGTGAAGGAATAAATATATCTGAGTAAGCAAGAAAAAGGTGAAAAGGCAAGGTAGGGACAGTGTTAAGGACAGACTCCATCGTTTCACAATGTTGTCCCAACAGTTCCTGCAGCAAGGAAAACTGACAAATTTGACTTTAGGGCCTCTTTTTGTCGACCAATTAGGATGAAATTTCTGAAAATTAAAGGTTAGTGTGAACAACAGAAACAAATGGGTGCCATTAAAATAACATCCCTGGATTCTCAAAAACTTCCTCTCCTACTTCTATCCATACCAATATACTCACATCAATACCCACACAAGGGAGATGGAAGGGTAGGAAATGGGGTCAGGAGGCCTTTCAAAGCCTGGTTACGCCAGTAGTATGTCAGTCCTAAAGCAGAAGCCCATTGGCTAGATTCTTTGAACTCAAAAAACATCCAGTAAATGTCTAAATGGTGATAAACCCATCTTCAGATAGAAATTGAAGCTCAGGAACACACTAGGACTTGACCTGGACCAGAAAATTTTGCTGTGGCCTTAAGAGACTCTTCAGGATCCAATTCTTTGGACTCCTTAATCAAGCTCAGCCCCTATGCAATAATCCTGTAAATTTCTGTTGTCACTGTTCTCAGTCTCCCAAATTACCCCTTAGTGTATGGAAGGTTCCTGTGTCATAGTAGATAACATGCTGCACTTGGAAGTCAGCAATCAGTCAATCAACAAGCATTTTATAAGCACCTACTATGTACTAGGGATTGCCTAGACACTGAACACAAAGACTGCAGTGATACAACACCTGTCCTGAAGGAATTCATATTTCACTATAGGAAACAATGTATACACATGTAAGCACATAAAACATAAATAAAGGTAGTTTGGGGAGTGAGGACATTAGCAGCTAGGGAGCTCAAGAAAGGCTCATCTTGATGGTGCTTGAGCTGAGTGGTGAAGGAAGCAAGTGATTCCAATGGTCCAGGGTGGGGGCAGGGTGAAGAAGACAGGCATGGGGAAAAAAAATAAGCACTTATTAAGTACCTACTATGTACCAGGCACTGTGCTAAGTGCTCAACAAATATTATCTCATTTGGTCTTCACAACTAGCCTGGAAGGTAGGGACTATTATTTATCCCTAATTTATAGTTCAGGAAACTGAGGTAAACAGAGGTTAAATGATTTGCCCAAGGTCACACAGCTAGTAAGTGTCTGAGGTGGGAAATTTGAACTCAGGTCTCCATAAGTTAAGGCACAGTGCTCTCTCCATTGCAGCACCTGGCCAGGAGGGGATACATTCTGGGCACATCAGACAGTCACCAAGGACCCAGCCTGGATTCAAACTCTGGGAATTTGTATGTAAAAAGAGGATAATAATAGTATTTACCTCACAAGGCTATTGTGAGGATCAACTGAGAAAACACACGTGACATATTCTGGAAACCTTATATTGTTATCTAAATGTGAGGTATTATTTTTTTTAACTACAAAGATGAAAGAATTTGAAAAGCAGTAAAAGTTGGCCAGAGTCGATCAAAGATTGAGAGAAGAGATGAACAAAAATCCATAGAAGGAGCAACTGGCTGGCTTACAAATCTAGTACTCCAAACCACAAAAACTACTTCTGTCCCGATCCCAAAGAGATTCTAAGAGGAATGAACACTGAAAAGGAAATCCAACCTTATCGGGGTGGATGATTTCCTTGCTTTCCATCTACAAAACAATAAAGCTTGAAGACACTCCTAATGCATTATATCACCACGTCTTCCCACAAACCACAAACGACCTTACATTTTACAGCTACTATTTAAGTGATATTTACAACTAAGAAGGAGAAGTTTATTTTTTTAATTTAATTAGCAAACATTCATTTTCTCTATCTCTCATTTCCCCCTCATTTAAAGAAAGGAAAAACAAAGCTCTTTTAATAACTGATATTTAAGCAATAGAAATTTCTGCATTGGCCATGTCCAAAAAAACGTATGTCTTATTCTGCATCTTGAGTCCAGTACGTCTCTGGCAGAAGGAAGAGATAACAGGTTTTACCATCAGTCTTCTGGAATCATGTCTGGTCATTTCATTGATCAGAGTTCTAAAGCCTTTCAAAGTTGTTACCTTTACAATGTTGTTATTGTATAAATTATTCTCCTGGTTCTTAAAGTCAGTATGGCTTAGGTGAATAGCACTAGAATGAAAGTTGACATTTTTTAAAAAAAATTTCCAGTTATATGTAAAAACAATTTTAACATTCATTTAAAAGATTTTTGAGTTCCAAATTCTCTCCCACCTTCCCTCCTCTTCCCCTCTAAGAAAGCAAGCAATTTGATATAAACTATAGATGTGCAATGATGCAAAACATATTTCCATATTACCCATGTTGTGAAAGAAAACACAGACCAAACCCTGCCCCCTGAACCAAGAAAAATAAAGAAAGTTTTTTAAAAGTATCCTTCAATCTGCATTCAGACTCCATCGATTCTTTCTCTGGAAGTAGATAGCATTTTTCATCATCAGTTCATCAGAACTGTCTTGGATCTTTGTATTGCTGAGAACTACTTAGTCATTCATTGTTAATCACTGTACAATATTATTCTTACTGTGTATAATGTTCTCTTGGTTCTACTCATTTCACTTTGCATCAGTTCATATAGGTTCCAGGTTTTTCTGAAACCTTCCTGCTTGTCATTTCTTACAGTACAATAGTATTCCATCATAATCATATATCACAACTTGTTAAGCCATTCCCCAATTCAGGCATCCCTTCAATTTCCAATTCTTTACCACCACGAAAAGAGCTGCTATATATTTTTTCCTTTTCCTTTGATTTCACTGGGATCTAGATCTAATAGTGGTATTGTGGGGTCAAAGGGTATGCACAGTTTTATAGCCCTTTGGCTATAGTTCCAAATTGCTCTCCAGAATGGTTGATCACTTCACAATTCCACCAACAGTGGCCCAATTTTTCCACATCCCTCCAACATATATCATTTTGCTTTTCTGTCACATTAGCCAATCTGTGTGTGAGGTAATGAGGTATGAGGTAGTGCCTCAGACTTGTTTTAATTTGTATTTCTCTAATAAATGGTGACTTAAAGCATTTTTTAATATGACAAAACTTACTTTCAAAACAGATACCAAGATATGATATTAGCATAAAGAAGCCAATATCTTTAGCATTAGCATTATCTCCCACTACTTCTAAGAGAGTATTTCTTTGCTTTCCCTAGAAGTAATCTACCTCCCTTTAGATATGAACATACGAACACACACACACACACACACACACACACACACACACACAAAACCTTCCCTCCTCACTGAGTAACCAAACCCTGAATTCATAACTCTAATTATACAATTCATTTAACAATCACTTATTGCCTACAACATTTCTTGTCTTATCATATATATAGGCTCCTTTTGAACCTTTCATCTTCTCTCAATTGTAAGCTAC
Source organism: Gymnobelideus leadbeateri (assembly GCA_011680675.1). Taxonomy (NCBI): domain Eukaryota; kingdom Metazoa; phylum Chordata; class Mammalia; order Diprotodontia; family Petauridae; genus Gymnobelideus; species Gymnobelideus leadbeateri. The sequence continues at coordinate 231,848 of WOXC01009227.1, read as the reverse complement.
CTGGAAGTTACCTGAGGGCAGGACTTATTCATCTTAGTATCCCCTCACTGAGTTTAGCACTATGTCTGGCACATAGCAGATTGTCAAGAAATATTGGATCATCAAGCATAGGGAAGTTTTTTTTGGTCTTTATTAATTTGTTTACTTTTAGTTTACAAGATTCATTTCCACAATTCCTTGAGTTTCAAAAGGAGGGCAGTTTCTTATACTCAAGCCAAAAGCATTCTATAGTCTTTTTTTTTCTCTTGGAGTGAGGCAGTAAAGCAACCCTTATTCATGGCAAAACAATTTTTTGGTTGGACTAAGCACAAGAAAAGTAAAAACAATTGGAGCATGTGGCAGGGAGGCTAAAACTTGTAACTTTTTTGATTTTGCTATAAAGATTCTGCCATTCACAAAACAACTCTTAAACCACTTTCACCCTCCTGAACAGCAGGAGGTGGCCATGAAGAGTGTTTGCAATTGCGTAGACAAAGAAATATCCTATCACCTTCAAATGTATCAGCTCACTAATATGGAACAATTACCTGTCCCTGAATGCAGTTGGAAAGTTGCCATGACAGAGAGGGAGGGAGCAAAATGCCCTAATAATGGGCCATTAAAGTTACTTTATTATACTGGGGTAAGGAAACTTGAAGTAAATGGTTCTTTCAGAACTTTAATTCTTCTGATCATGAAATAAACTTATCACTGAGTTAAAGAATAAGATATCTCTCCCACCTGTTGTCATTCTGTTTCTGGTCATTCAGCAAAAGACCACTACTAACTAGGCAGGCTTTGATGGAGTCATGATTTCATTCTGACAGGTATTCCTTCCATAGATAATACAGATCACAACCTTTCTGTGCCTTTTTAGACAGTGCAGTTCTTGTCCATGTCTTTTCATATATCATTTGGTCATAGAATTGGAAAGGACCTAAGAAGCCATCTGGTCCAAATAGCTACCCACCTCCCCCCATTTTACAGATGAGGAAAATGAGTCCCAAGAAATAATTTGCCCAAATTCACAGAGGTAGTAAGGGTCACAGGTAGGATTTGAATCCCCATGGTCTCCAGAGGATCATCCAATGCCCTAAAGGGTATCCTCTGGTTCTTTTACTGTCACCATGGAGTGGTGCCTCATCTGCAGGACTTACAATGGCCAGAGCACTGAATTAGGAGTTAGAGGGACCCTGATTAGAAACCTTCCTCAGCCATGTACTAACTTAGAGACCCTGGGGGAGACACTTAATTTCTTTGGGCCCCAGTTCCTCATCTGTCCAGTGGGGAAGGACTGGGTAAGGTGGCCCTGAAGATCTTTTCCAGTTCTTAATCCACAACCCTATAATTCTGTAACTTTAAAATCTGGGTAGAAAGTAAGGTTCCACGGAGAGGAAGGGGAATTGTTTCAGTTGTTTATAGGAACAATGATTCTTTCCTTGCGGCTATCCATCAGCAGTCTCTCTTTCTTCCTCCATGACTGGCTCACCTCCTTTTCCAGTGACTCATATTCTCCATGACATTTCTTATACTATCACTTGAAAAAAAGTCCTCCCCAGAAATGTACTGTTGTCTCCTTATCTTTCCGTTGCCCTTTGGGTTACTCAAAATTTTGAATTCTTCACAGATTGTGGGGTTTGATGATTTGCAGCCATATGACATCACCAGGAGAAGAGCAGTGTTGAAAAGAGGGGCTTTAACAACAGTTAAAGACTACTGAAAGTGCTGAATAATTTCCCACATGTGAGCCAGGACTTTGGTTTAATTTAATATTATTATTGCTTTGTTTGATTGGTGGTTATTAATGTCCTCTTGATGTCAAACACAAGCAGGCTGTAAATATTTTACTAATGATGATTTATAAATAAGAAGTGGCATAAAAATCAACAAGAGCGTAAATGGCTGGCAAAGGAAGTGCGCCCATAATAGAGGATTAATGGGACATAAATAGTTTGAAATAGTGTGAAAGAATGAAGTGAGATTTCCACTGCTGGGAGGAAGTACCCACAATGAGGAGATTGTGGAGACTAAAATAAATTGTTTTATTACTACTTGTATCACCTTCCATTTGTGTGTAGATAGCCTGGACTTTTTAAAGTGTTTTCTCGTAATTTATCTCATTTAATACTCTTGTAGCCTATGGCTCAGGATGGTATTCTGAGTTTACACTGACAGGGCTTAACTGTGGGTCCAGCTCCCAAGTCTCTGACTCCTTGGCTTATGCTGCCCTCCCTCCCAAAGTTACTCTGAATAAATCATCAAATACAGTTTGTATATACATCTCTACATATGGGTATTAAGGGGTCCCCATCTTCAAAAATATTTAACATTATAAATACATTTACTGAGTACAGGACTGCCTTTATTTCACCCTATAGATAACACAAAAGTAAAAAAAAAAAGAACCCATAAATAAACGCAGAAAACACATAAATGAACTCAAAATAGGACACAAATGGTCAAGATATTTATTCATTCTCTAGTGAATCTTTCTTTTAACTAGGGACCTAAAGCTCTTCAAACTTAAGGCCACCTTGGGCAATGGACCTCCCTTGAAAGGAAAGGAATATGAAGCTGCTAGAGCAGTAAGTCACACTCAAGCATTCCCGCTAATATGTCTTTCATCTCACAGAGGCCTGTACACACATTCAACCTTATGATACAAAAATATATGGGTTTTGGAATCCCCACACAGAAAAATACACTTGAGCTTGGTGGATGAACAATCCCTCTCTCCCATCAGATCCAGGCCATCTGAATAACTTGCTGGGTTTGGTCCCAAAGACTAGATGAGGAAATTACCTCCCTCCCATCTTTGCAGAGATGGAAGATTGACTATGGGCATAGACTATATATAACATGTACCATCACACTCAGTTGATATATTGGTTAATATTGCTGACTGCTTTTTGTTCTTCCCTTCTCTTTCCTACCCCCATTCTGGAATATTATGTGAAATGAAAATAAAGCAAAAAAATAATAAAAGATATCAATAAATATTTTAAACAAAAAAAGATCTTTGAAGTGGGTACTTGAGTTAGTTCTTTCTGCTGTGCAGAGTGGGACAGAAAATGAAGACACAAGCTTTGACCCAAAGGATGTTCAAATTTCAGTTACGGAGGCAGGTTTAGGGGTAGATGTGATCTTACAGTACTCTTCAAATCACACCATGCAGGTACCTCTTAGACTGCCTATGTACCAGTTAAAACATGGACCTAATAGAAGTACATAAGCCAAATTCTGAGAACATTCATAGTGTGTGAGAAAGATTTATGTTAAACTGCTTTATCTTTGGGGATGTAGCCTCTGGGTAACTGGAAAGAGCACTGAAGTAAAGTATCATGAAGCCTGGGTTCCAGTTGTGCTCTAGCAGAAGTCACAATCTCTGTTACCTAAGTTTGCTCATCTGTGAAATGTGACTAATTATGGGCTGTTGTTAAGGATCAAATGAGATCATGTATGGAAAGCTCTGAAGCACTAAAGAAATGTCAGCTATTATAATTTGAGCATAAGCAATTTTTCAGAATAATTTCTCTGGCTGAGATGAAGCATTATTTCCCCACGTCAGCTATGGATCTCCAAACAAGATCTGTTTTCAGAAAAAGCCAGTATCAATTTGTCTCTTGATGATCAAAATTGTGCAACCCAAGTTGTTTGTATCTCTCTGTAAGGCATTATTCTTCTAACGCAAACTAACCAAAACTCAGTGAAAGCTGAATGAAGCTGCCAGTATTGGGAAAAGTTGAGTTTCAAATACTTTGGGAGAGGTGGCGAATAGAAGACCCATTAATTGGTCACTTGGCTCGAATGATTTTTAAAGCTGCCACTAAAGCAATTGATTCTTGCTTGAAGAAAAAGAAGAATCATTTAAGTATGGTCAGACCCAGGTTCACAGCTCAAGAAATATAAAGAAATGCAACCAAGTGATTATTGATTAAAAACTACTCATCCTAAGTCTGAGATTACCCAATAGAAATAGTTATCTTTAGGGAAAGTTTTGAAAAAATAGATACCTATGGTCATTCTAAGTTGTGAATATTTTTGTAATTATCAAAATTCTAAGAGGTCCCAAAAGTCAAATTCAAATAATTGAAAAGCCAATGCCGGTCCCAGAGAACATCAATAACAAAGCATATATCCCTTCTTACAGCAGAGAGGTGGGGGACTACTAGTGAATAGTGTTGCATATGTCATCAGAGTCAATCACTGCACTGAATACTTCTGCTGAATAATGATTTGGTATGGTGGATAGGAGCATCTTTTTTCTGGAAATTACTGTGATTTAAAGACATAAGGCATCAACAAAATGTATTTTGGAAAAAAAAATGAGGAAGTACTAGACCAAGAATGCACATATATAAGATCTCAGAGTAGTAAAGAGGCATGTTGGTATTTGAGGCAAATTCAATTGAAGAAGAATAGAGAGGCAGCCTGTCCTTCATCAAGTTTGGCCCCTTGCTAGGGTGGGAAAAGTGTTAGTTAGAGGGATGGTAGATAGCAAAGAAGGAAGCCACGGTGATACAACCTGGATACAACAATGGTGGTTTTAGTTAAAGAGAAGGAAAAGGAATGAAGTTATAGTAACTAATAAAGTAAGTGTGGCCTACTCCTACAGTGTCAACTCCACGGGCAAAGTCTCATTTGCCTCATGCTAGTTTCAGCTCTGATCAATCACAGAGAAGAGAGAAAGACAGAAAATTTGAGCTAAAAGAATTAAAGATTTCTTGGAGTTCTAAGTTTTTTGATTCATTGAAACGGCCCTCAAGTTTGAGCTCAACTCCTCACTCTGTGGCCTGCCAACAACTGGACAGGGTTATGTGCCCCTCAGCTCAAATGAGTCACTTAACACAATGTCTAGCACATAATAGCATTAATAAAATGTTTGCTGACTTGCCCTGAAACGGCATATCACCATCCAAACTGATAACCAGTGACAGGAAAGAGAAAGAGCACATTCACCTGAGGAAGAACTTAGCCCAGGAAATAAAATGCTATGATCCAAATCTAGAGCCCATGACTGAGGATCAATGGTACAGCCGGAAAGTACACTTCACTAATCACAAAGTCCTATAGCGAGTGATCTTGATGGAGATTTCTGTCCATGGAAATGCCCCAACCCAATGTCACATCTCCAAGACACACCAAAATAGGAATAAATCCACTTCCAGGTACTGTGACCCCAAAAATGCTCACATAGTCTTTTAGGGTTCTTTGTTCTGGTCTTTGTCTGGCCAGATTTTTCTGGACCTTTGAGTGATGTTACTATGCCAGAGCTCCAAGTTCATTTATCCAGCCTCATGTACAGAATGAGTGCCTAAGTCAGCCTTGTAAATAAGTCCCAGCAGTTTACCAGCCAACACACTTTCTCAAATTCAGTGCTTCATGTCTTCCCCTACAAGCACAACAGCCAAACTTATTCATGAAGAGTAAGTCATGGGAATAAATGTGTCTTATGTACTTACACTGTAAGAAATAGTCAAAAGGCAGACAGCAGAATCAAGGAAGAAGAAAAGTAAATGGAACAGAAGACAGATAAGCTATATAATAAACTATAAACTGTATATTTAAGGCTAGAAGATTTTGAGCTAGAAAGGACAGTAGAGGTCATCAGCTCCAAGCCCTTGATTTTTCAGATGAAGAAACCAAAACCAGACAGTGGTCTGATTTGCCTAGTCATACAGCAAGAAGGTGCTGAAAATGCAAAACCAGGTTTTCCTGACTCCCCGTCCAGCAATCTAACCATCATACCACGCTGCCTCTCAGTCCCAAGATGACTGAACATCTGCCAGAGTAAAATATCTAATGTTCCAAAAGTCTTAAAATTTAAAGCCTAAAACCACATTAAGACTTTTGGGATGTCCTGTATACAAAGTCCCTGTTCATTCTCGTTGCTAGTTAGCCTAGAGAAGAGTTGTAAGGGTGACTAAATAATTCTCAGCTTAGGTTTCCGAGTAGCCCAGAGATTGCTTCTAAAGTAAAAGCCCAGTCAGAAGGCCAGTTTGTATCCATCAGTCCTTCTGGAGCTGTGAATGGCAACACTCAATTGAGTAAAATGCTCCTGGACCACAGAGGCTGCCCAGGCCCCTGAATAAGAGCCTCCATCCACTCACACACGAGCCCCCACACTTACTTATCCCAATAAGTAAGCTCATTTCACAGTGCTTAATTAGGGATTCACGAAGATGAAAAATAAACAGTAGGCTTTCCATCCCCTCAGTGCCTAAGAAGCCCAAGTGCCAGGGAAATCATCAGATCCAAGATTAAACCAGCATACATGCCTTAGCCCTCGGATTTTCCTCCATTTTTCACATTCTTTACCACCTTCAGGGATAAACTGAAGTCCAACAAGTGCAGGCCTGTCCTGGGGGTTGCTCCCAGGACTTAGACTTAGAACCAAAAGCCCTTTGGCTCTCCTTCCCCACCCCCAAACCCCTCCAGCCTGGAGCCTTCCCAAAAAAACAAGAGGCAACTTTCTGCCTTCCCCTCCAGGCCTTCTTTTCTGAAGCTGCCAAAAAGTTTCTTGCATCTATTACAGTCAAACTCCTGTGCTGTTTTTAAAAAGCAATTGGCTTATTGTCAGCAATGAAACCCTTTCCCTGGCAAGCAATTTCTGGGGGTCTAATCAACTGGCTGCCTCTTAGCAGGATCAATACCAACATGGAACACGGTGAATATAACATTAGACCTACGTCTTGGCAGCCAGACCCTCACTTCCAAAGGCTATCTTGGCAAGGATCAGACTACGTCTCCAAAAGAGGGAAAGAGGTCAGGATTTACTCCAGAAGAGAGGCACTGGCAGTCTATTACTGAAGGCTTGGTGAGAAATTCCATGAGCCACATCATGGTGCTATTCCAATGAAAGCATGCCACCAGCCTGCACACACATTCTCCCCCAATGCCCTGGAGTGGGAGCCACTCATGCCTAAACAGCCCAGATATGAGGAAACAAATATCTACTTTATTAATTGGTAAATCTCCTCCATTTGTAGGATTTCAGCGGCAGTCTTTCAATTAAGGATGCAAATCTTGAGAAAAAACACCATTCATTTATTTATCTAAAAACACTGGAGCAGGGCAAGCCAGTGAAAAGAGCATTCACCAGGTTTGGAGGCCGTGCATCCAGTTTCAGCTCAGCTTTGCCACCTGTGTAATCTTGGGCAAAACACTTAACCCCCTACAATGTACTCATCACTAAAATGAGTGGTTTGGCTTGCTGGCCTCTGAGGTCCCTTCCAGCTTCAAATCTAGAGCTCTGTGATGCCACCAAGTACCCAATGCATACAGAATAGCTGAGAAGGGAGACAGAAAGTTGAAGTAAGAGATAAAATGAGTTTCTTGCTCTCATAGAATTTATAATGCAATGAATATTGTTGACAAAAGCATTTAACTATAATACACATTACATAGGGGAATAGAGGGGGACTTCACTGAGAAGTGACAGCATCATTTTAAGTGTATAATCATCTTTAAAATAGTAAAAGTATTACATGGTAAGTACATTAGTGTAAAATAAAGAATTATGTGGGATCTTAGGCAGCAGGTTGTTACCCACAGGGGGAAATGATGAAGGAAGGCCCCCTGGAGGAGGTGGCTTGGGTTAAGCTTTAAAGAAAGATAAAATTGTTCAGCAGACAGAGGGAGGCAGTGGAAATCATTCCAGAGACAGGAAGCAGTATCAGAAAAGGCACGTAGGTGGGAAAATTCAGGGCATGTTCAGGAGATAAAGTATTTCCTGAACTAAAGTCCCTGAGTTTGAATGTAGAGGAGAGTGCGTGGAGGACAGTAATATAAAGCAGAGCTGGAAAGATAGGATGGTCTCAGGTTGAAGAAAGTTCTCAATATTAAGCATCAGTTTTGCCCTTACTCGATGGCCAATAGGGAGCGAATGAAAATTTCTGAGCAGAGGGGTGACCAGAGCATTATTAGATCTGTGATCCTAAACACTAACCTGACTCTGGTGCCTGAAGCAGACCATTAGACCAACACAGATCAGGAGAAAGGAATTAAGCAACAACTTTGCTCTTCACTTCACAATGGGTTAATATTGGCAAAGTGCTCTAAAATATGAGCATTGGTTTGGGAGTGAGGAGAGGGAAAGGTTGTATCAGAAGATTATCTTTGCTCTGGCTTTCTAGATTTCTAGACAAGATGTGAGGGGGCCCAATCATTGCCCAGTGTCTCAGATGTGCCCACTGTTCTAATACTTTGAGAGGCCAGTGGATCTAAAATCAAGCCACACATGGAAACACCTAAGTTCTTTGCTGATGACTGTTTCCCAAAGCCACCAACATGGAGTGAGCAGGCAGAACCTGTTTAGCTAATGCATTCCGGCAGCACTTTGGTTGGGGGTGTGGGACTGGGAGGTGGGGGCAGGGGAGGAGTAGATACACACTGGGGGAAGGCTCACATTTATGCTTTAAAGTAATTCCTCTAAGTGTTAAGAGGAACACATTTCTGCCAGTCAGTCAACATCTGACTCTGCCTGTCAGGGGTTATATTGTGCCAATTTCCAGCTTTGTTTTCATCTTCTAATTTGGAATAAAGAAAAACAGTTTCTAGATCACTTAAGTCTCTACCCACTCCATCAAAGGCCAGCGCAGTTTCTGGAAAATTAATGTGTGCCCTACTTTGAGGAAATTTAAACAGACTTTTGCAAACAGAGGAATTATTCTGAGTATGCTTCATTTTACAAAAAGATTCACCAAAGCAAGCCACACACACACATACTCTCTCTCTCTCTCTCTCTCTCTCTCTCTCTCTCTCTCTCTCTGAAAAAAGCTACTTTTAGTGCCTTTAAGGATAATCTGATTTACATATTTTATAGGCATACTTTACATATAGTGAGGCACCTCTGAAGTTAGATGCAAATTATTTGGATCTTTTAAAACAAATATTTACATGGCTCTGTGGGTGCCAAAGTGCCAAGTTACACCTGGCTCACATTCCTGGGGTCACCTGTGCCTTGACATCACCATACAGATACACAGTTACATGGAACTGAATTAAGGAAGTCCCCAAACAATGTGGGGCATGTGTCCCAGAAAGGGGGCAGGAAAGGACTCAGATATATAAAGTAGCAATTGCCAACCTCCTTCCTTCTTCTCGTACATAGCAATACAGAAGTGGCACTATTCTATGAAGACTGAATTTTTATCTCCATATCTTCCTCAACAACTTAAATTTCCTGCAGTTTCTCAGGATTTGCAAGCTGGTTTCCTCACAACAACTCTGGGAGGGAAGCAGGGCAGCTACCCTGACCATTTTACAGATAAGAAAGCTGAGGCTCAAAAAGTTTCAATAACTTGCTGAAGGTTGCCCAGAAGATGAGGGTCAGGGTCGAGACTGAAAATCAGGCCACTTAATGCCAGATGCAGCAATCATTTCAGTGTGCCATGTCAGTTAAGGAGAAAGTTCATGAGGAGAAAGAGAGAAGAGAAAGGAGAGAAAAAGGAAAGGGAAGGGAGGAGGGGAGAGGGAAGGGCAAGAAAGAAAGGAAGGGAGAAAGAGAAAGAAGTAGAGGGAGTGGAGAGAGAGAAGAAAAGGAAAAGGGGGAAAGAGAGAAGAAGAAAAAGAGGGAGGAGGAGAAGACAGAATCATTAGCTAAAAAAGACAATGGTCATAAGTGCTTTTTGGTAACAGAGAAAGAAGTTTCTCTTCCTCTGTCACAGCCTTGGAAATCCAAAGCACCCTTTCACATTAGGGCCTACTCTGTTTTCTCTGAGCAGCCACGTCCCACATCACCACCAGCAAGCTCATAAATCTCATTCGAATGTTATGAATTCTCAGCTGCTGTTCAGGGAGTGAAGTCTCAAGTCCCAGGCTGGTCTCCAGGTGAGTTGCACAAGTTACGCAAATCAGGCTTCTGTGTTTGAAACTGCACAGTGTACAGGAACAGCAGGTTGCTTAATCTCTAAATTTGGAGCCAATCCTGTTCCAAATCAGGAGAGGGTACCAGCCCCCACACGGCTCACCTGGCTGATTAAACCCTTGGACCCACCCCTCCCAGCCCTGACAACGTGATGAGGAGTATGGCTCATCCTCTCTGCTGAGCTCTCCCCAGCTGTGACTCCCATAGGGCCCTCCCCTGATGTTTTCATCCTTTCTCAGTGCTTTCTAACTGCTACACTATGTCCTACCCTCGACCTCCTTCAGGGATAGACCTCAGGGTCAACATCCAATTTTGGAACAACAAGAGGACACACAGTCCAAAGAACCTGGAAAGAAACTGATTTCATGCAAGTCTTTTTTTCTTCCTGGCTTAAAAGCTGTCATCTCCTTACATAAACCATTCTCGTGTTAAAGCAATTCAGTCAGCAACAAAGCCACTGCAGCTACAGACGACATTTCAGTTTAATATAAAAGCAACTGTGCTTCCACAGTGAAGGTAAGAAGCCTAAAGTTAAACATGACTGACATCACAAGTTGTGTGTGTGTGTGTGTGTGTGTGTGTGTGTGTGTGTGTGTGTTTCCCCCTGCTAATCAAAATAGAACAATGAGAAAGATAATGTGCTTGGGAGAAATGCACATAGGAATACATCAGGACAGACTGGTGGAAAGGACACCATATTTGGAATCAGAGGCTAGGAATTCAAATCCTGGCTTATGACCTGTATGGTTTTGGGCAAGTCCCTTCACTTTTCTGAGCCCCACATTCCTTATCTGTCAAATAAATGAAGAGGTTAGACTAGATAATATCTATAGGCCTTTCCAAATCTCAACCCAGTATCCTAAAGTGAAATGAAAAGCACCAGGGGAAATGATTATGTTGTCTTAAATTTGACATTCCCTCAAAGTTTGGCTCTTTTTGATGATTTACAGAAACACCTTTCTTCTGACTGACAAATCCAATGCCCTCAACTTGTCTAAGGTTGGTCAACATTCAAACAGAGGGCAGGCAAAGGGAGGATAAGGAAGCGTGGTTCCATGGAAAGAACACAGAATTTGGAATCAAACGTACCAAAAAAGCACTTGTTATGACTATTGTCATAGATTCAAATGTTGGCTCTGCCACTTACTACTTGAGCAAATCACTTAATCTCCTTGAGCCACAGCTCTTCATCTTAAAAAAAAAATCATTAAATCCCCATCATTAAAAAAAAAGATATTATGTAGTACAATCCTTTCCAGGTACTTCCTAGCTCTAAATCTACACTCCTATAAAGAGAGCATGAAATGGCAAACAATTTCTAACCAGTTCCTAAACTATTTGGCAAATTAGCAGTGTTTTGGGACCTATTTACCTGGGTAAAACATGGAACTTTTTAACATACCCATTGAGTTTTAACAGCATGGAACATCTTATGACAGGAAATAAGGTGTGGGGGTGAGATCAATCTTACTCAAATAGATAATTCCATTTTATTCTTGCTGATTGGCAGAGGAATAAACTCTCATTTTATAAGTCTATCTTTGCCGGATCTAATGGTTACGAGCATTAGGAGGCCAAACACTGAAACAACCAACATCAGCTCTTACAAGTTTCTGGAGCTAACCCCAGTGTCTCTGTTTACCATGCTTAGATGGTCACCATTAGAAATAATAAAGATGATGAGTCAGGCATGAATGTCAGGTCAGGATCACCACAACCAGGCACTGGAATGCAGCCAATCCAGCCACTTGTTACAAACAAAAACCGGGCTGGATGGATGGCAATAAGATCCACACAAGACAAGTGTTGATAGCAGAGAAAAGAAGAAACAGCACAAGGCACAGTGAAGGACCAACCTCAAGCAATGCAGTCTAACTTGAGAACATTAAGCAAATCCAGTGGAATGAAGAAACGTTTCAAAAGCCCATGCCCTTTGACCCAGAGATTCTGCTGCTAAGCATAAAGTGAGCTGGCCACTCTCCATAGTCCTCCTTCACTTAAATCCAATTCGTTCACAACTCATGGCATCACCTTCCTGACATCATGGTCCTCTTCAAGAATGAAGGACAAACAACAATTGCTAAATGTATGGCCCAATGAAGTCAAAGACACACAGAAAAATCTGATGTATATCAAAATATTTATGGTAGCATTTTTTGAGTTGGCAAAAAACTGGAAACCAAGTAGATCAATTGGAGTAATAATCAAACAAATTATGGTATATTACCTTACTATGATATGAAGAATATAGAAAGAACATGGAAAAATTTGTACAAGTGGTCACAAAGTGAAATAAGTAGAACTAGGGAAACAACACACAATAACTACAACAATGGAAAAAGAGAGAAAAAAAAGTTTAAATGACCAAATTTGGCCTGAAGAAGGGAAAGCAATTCCCTCTCCTTTTTGCAAAGGTAGGGAACTACTGGTGTGAAATATCAGAGATAATATTGAACTTGACTGACATGTTGGTTTTGCTGAAATGGCTTCTTTTTCCTGCTTTCTTTTTTGGTCTTTTATTATAAGGATGGTTCTTCAGACAGGGGAGTACATAGAATATATAAGGGAATGAAGGCAATGTAAAAATAAAATATTATCAGTTAAAAAAAACAATAAAAGAAAGCCCAGGGGTAGAAAAACTCTGAAATGATATGTAGGGCTGATCTTTTTGAGCAGAGCTACCATCTCATCCTGGAGGCCAGAGCGTCACAGTCCTTAACAGTCGCTGCCAAGCTGAGGACAGCTCCAATGGACCACACCTGCTCACGTGAATAAAAATTCTATTACTGAAACCCAGCTCTCTAATTACACTTAGCACTGAGCACACCCTGAAAATAGATGATTTTTTTGACTCGCAACATTGCTGATGAGTTTCATAAACACCCCAACCACTCTTCCTGCAAGTTTGCCATTTCCAAAGCAAAGGATCAGAGATCACAGAGATGGATGGGACCTCTGACACTATTGAGTCCATCCCTATCCCTCTCCCCACCTCTCATTCTCCCATTTTATAGATGAAAAAAACTGAGAGATTTAGTGACTTGTCCAAGATCACAGAAGTAGTAAGTGTCAGAAGTAGAACTGGAGCCTGAGTCCTCTGATATCAGAGGTACTTGTCTCTCTCCTGTAGCATACTGCTTCCTCCAAGGCAGGTCTATCCTTCAGGACTATCTATGACAGTGGAAAGGACCCAGAATTCTCTCAACATTCTTTATTCTACTTCATCTCTTACTGTGGATCCTAAACCTGAACAATGAAAAGGATGCTTCTGAAGGGAAGCACAGATGTTCAAAATCACTGCTGAGTCCTTAAGTGACCCAAGCTTCAGGGCAAACAGTGGAGTCCAGCCTGATGTGCTTTGTCCTCCACCTCCAAAAGGCAGGGCCATCCTCCCCACCAGTTTCCTAAACTGTCTTAGTGAAACACTGGGCATCCCTGACTCATTTCATAGTCATCTCCAATTCCCAACACAGAGGCAAGATTGTGCTTTAAAGCAAAAAGTCTAAGTGCCGTCAGCCTACACCCTGGGTCCCAGTCATTCTCTGTTTTCCAGCCCTGGCACAATCACCTCCTCTCTCTCAGGACTTGACAGAAAACTAGTCGCACCTGGTTGGCTCCAAAATGCAAAAAGCTAGCGAGATCCCTGCCTGACTCTCCCAGCTGAAACAGAACAGAGTTAACCCATCTCGGGACAGTGTCTGCAGTTCATTTAACATTTGCCAACTTGCTGTAAATCTTAACTCGGATATTACATACACGTTTAAGAAAAAAAGGAATAGGGAAAAGAAAAACTAACTTGTCATTTTGGCTTGTGAATGAATAACTGGCCGTATACTCCACCTGATTATCTCTATCTTTGGTAAAAGCGTGTGCTGGCACAATTCAACTGGAAGCTGTGTGTTCTGTGTAGCTAATGCATCCTACATTTCCCATATCCCCCGGTGCCCCCCCAACACACACACACACACACACATACACCCCCTACCTGCTGCCTGAGTCTGTACAGGTGAGTGTCCTCTGCTTCCCATGAGCCACCACTTGAGAGAAACAGGCCCCAAAGTTTATTTTTCTTCTCCTTTTCCCTTCAGCAATTAAAACTCCAGCATTACTTACTATCAAGAAAAAATGTGAACCATGCAAGTGAGCTACTCTGGGCTTCCTGTCAGCCATCCATGCTTCTAGGGAACATAAGAAAAGATTCTTCACCAGTCAGTCCCTCCCTCCTTCCACCCTCCTCCTTCACCTCCTGTACTCAGGAGCCCCACCCACAGCACTCAGATCATTTTTCATTTATGACTGCTTCCAGCTAAACTGTGTTCAGTAAGAGAATTAGCCAGCCTTGGCTCAGCCAGCTTCTTGGAACCACGCTGCTAATAATTGCTCTAATTCACAGGGAGTGCAGGGGGTAAGAAGTACATCCTGGTAGAAGGAACCCATCTTTTTTTCCCTCAGTAAGCATGCTGCAGAGATTCCATCTGCATAGGACTCCCACCTTTGCAGTCAAGCCAAAAGCACTCAGCTGGGACCATCCTCACTTAGACCAACACCATACCATGATTTAAATTACAAAGTGCCTGCACACACTTTCTCTCATCTGAATCTCACAGAAACTCTGGGGCAGGCAGTAGACAGCTCAAATATTATCATTCCCATTTTACAGGTGAGGAAACAGAGGTTCAGACAGGTGACCAAAATCGTACAATCAGCAAATAGAAGATCCAGGGCTCAAACCTAGTTCTTCTGACTCCAAGTTCCAGGATTTTCTAGCATCTTACACTCCCTAGTGACTCATACCCCTTGATAAAAGAATCAGAGAATCTCAGAGTTGGAAAGGACCTCAGAAGCCATCCAGTCTTACCTGTACCCCACTGAGAATCCTTTCTATACCACTGATGACAACTGACCATCTAATTTCTAACTGATGACTTCAAAGTAGCCCCTTCTCCATTTAGACAGTTCGTACTGTCCTCCATAGATCAAGTCTGAAGACATTTGGCCTAACACATGCAAGAAGCAAAACTGTGCATACAGAAACATGTGTTATCAGATGGAAAGCTTCTCTGTTGGATCCCTCACAGTAAAATGAGATCATGCTAGATTAACACAATGATCATAACCAGGAACTCATAGAAAGAGTTAAATGGATAAGGTGGGCTATTTTTCATGCAACCTGACTAGCACAGACACAAAGAACAGGATCGATTTTCTTCTTTTTAACAAAAACTACAGATTCATAGGACTTGGAGCTGGAAGCTGCCTTAGAGGTACTCTCATTTTAAAAAACAGTCCCCATTTTTCAATTGAGGATACTGAGACCTAAAGAAACTAATTAATTTGTTCAGTCATATGCCTACACCTAGAACTCAAACCCAGGGTTTCTGATTCCAAACCTTTTATCTACTACATCTACTATAGTGTATTGCTTCATTAACAAAAGCTGTTATAATTCACTGCATTCCAGAATCCAACCTTTTCAGGCACTCACAGAATGCTAGGAGGAATGATCTAGTCTAAGCTCCTCATTTTAAATTTGAGGAAGCTGAGGCCTCTCTGCAAGTCACCTGTCTGGGTGTCTTCCAGTTCCAATAGCAGAGCTCTTTCCACAAGCCCATATTGTCTTTTCTTTACCCCTAAGTTCATACTTCCTACCACAGACCAGAATAGGCAAAGACAAGCAGTTTCTTCCACCACGGAGTTTCACGCCCTGCTCAAATGTCAACAGTCACAAAGATGATGCAACTTGACCCTTGAAAACAGTTAGTGACCAAGGAATAGTACATATAAAAAAAATAGGCTTCCAGAAACCAACACACACACACACACACACACACACACACACACACACACACACACACACACACACACCATCCTGCTTCCATTTAAGCCTGAATGAAAATTAAAATAGCACAAACAGAAATCCAAAGTGGGCTTTTCATGTTCACTCGAGGACATGTGCCTCCAAAATCCATGGTTCTTGCTTAGTGCTTACATAAGTAAAGCACAGAGTAGCAAAATCAGAGGGAAGAGTGGTTTACACAGGATTGACAAATCCCATTAGCAACTGCGCATATTGGGAACAAAAGACCCATATTCTTCCACATCCTCATTTAGGCCCTGTTTCCACGACGACCAGAAGAGGGCCTATTCAATCATTAGTGTTGAAAAAAAAAATTTTTAACCACACAAACCTATCCAGTTTCCCACATCTATTTCATATTCTTTGCAATATACCTAGATCTTCTCCATGAATCCCATTGAAACATTCTGATTCTAAACTACCTATTGGGGTTTTATTCTTTTTAAATTTCTCTCTTTATTTGGTGGACATGAGACAAGATTTTCAATGGACCTTATTTATTAGCACTTGCTGAAGCAAATTGAATCCTCTTCACCAGAGGGCTTGGAATGTCTCATGAAGAGGAAATACCATAGATTTTCACACCCGCCAAAAATGCAGAACGAATAGACTGAATAAATTATGAGAGTTGTTTTCTTCTTTTAGCTCCGTTTCCACTTGCCCAGGTTAACCTAGTTGCCATCCATTTCTCCGAAACCTCAACAGATGTGGATTCACGTGTATACGGGAACCACCATGTTCAGAAAAGACAACTCACATAATTCAATGAAGCTACTTAGTATTATTATGCCTCAAGGAAGGAAAGTCCCATGTGTACAAAAATATGGACCAAAAGGCAGCACCTTTCTACTGGAAAGAGTAAGTTTGCCCATTGATTGGGGGAAGGGGATGGCTGGAAAAAAAAGTGGTGCATGAATGTAATGAAATATAATTGAGCTACAAGAAATTATGAAAGTGAAGAACTCAGAGAAATTTGTATCACATCATTCAAATCCTCATAACACTTGCATGAACTGATGCAGTGCAAAATGAGAACAGGGAAAGCTATTTATAGGATAACCACAATGCTGTAAAACAAACACACACACACACACACACACACACACACACACAACCAAAAAAAAAACCCACTGAAAGATTTCCAAACTCTAATCAAAGCAATGACCAATCACGACTTCAAAAGAATGATGCTAAGCATGCCCCCCCCCCCATTTTCCAGTAGATGGTGGACTAGAGGTGCTGACTGACGCACACTTTTAGACCTGACCAATCAATGTGTCAATTTGTTTGGTTTGGCTACACTTGCTACAAGAAAGAATTCTATAGTGCAGAAAAGAGAGGGTAAATTATGGTATTTGTATGTATTTAAAGAACCAATAAAACGTTTTTAAAAGGCAGGTGTTTTTTTCATGCTTAACATCTCTTGTTTTTCAGGGACCTCAATCAGCTTTCCAGGAATCACAACAATCCACACATTATCCCCAAAGGAGAACACAAGTAACCTCCTTTTTGTACATTAAGCAACTGCAGTAGAGAGACAAAATTACTGGTAAGTAAACCTTATTCTTTTCTGATACCGAGAGAGAGAGAGAGAGAGAGAGAGAGAGAGAGAGAGAGAGAGAGAGAGAAGAGAAGAGAGAACAAAGATAATGTTAAATGTTGTCCCTAAACCTAAGATCCAGTTCAACAGACCAACCCACATTTTCTCTGGGTCTAGACATTCATCATCATGATGCTTCGCCTAGAACAATTTATTCCTCAAACCCAGAACTTGACCTCTGCTAGCATTTAGAGCTAGGTAGAAAGAAATTGATTCTGTTAAAAATATATATTTTAAAGGAAGGGGATTGTAGGTCTTGGCCAACCTAGTGTCCTAAAAAAGGGCAGTTTACTTTAAGAATATTCCCTCCAATAGTAGCTTACTAAGGTATTCTGTCATGAATTGATTGCGTGACTTTAAAAAAATTATTTTATCTCTCTGCTGCAGTTCTCTCATCAGCTGGGTAATGACCAAGGCCTTGCTTCATAGAATCATAAATTTAGATCTGGAAGCAAATTAGAGGTCATTTAGTCCAATACTCATTCTATAGATGAAGAGACTATGACCCAGACAGGTTAAGTCGCTTGCTCAAGGTCACACAGACAAGAAGTGGTAGAACTGGAGTTTGAACTCACTTCTCCTGATTCTGTTTCAAAACCAGGGATCTCCTCAAAAGCAATGAGTGCTACATTCACAGAAACATAGCATCCTGGGAGCAAAAAAGATCTCAGAGATGATTTTACTCAACAGTCTTATTTTATAGATGCAAAAAGCTTCAGTTGAAAGAATTTAAGTGACTTGCCCAGGTCACAAGCATAGAAAATAGCAGTCAGGGTACATACATGGGTCCTATGTCTCCAGATCTAACGTTCTTTCCCCTTTATTAGTCTATGCATTTACACAATAGCCCCACTTTTATTTTTCAAGATAAAAATTTTGTTTTAGTAAAAAGGGAAGTACATTTGAAGTGAAGATGCCCCAGGTTCAAATCCCAACTGCTATCACCTGTATGACCTTTGGCAAATCATTTAACCTCTTTGGGTCACTCCTATGGAATGAGCGAACTGGACTAAATGACCTTTGAAGTTCCTTCCTGTTCTAAATCTATCATCATGAATATATAATGTAAGATTGAAATTATAAACTTTCAAAAAAATTCTAAAATGAGAAAGAAATGTATACTGTAGTTGCCAATGACAAAAAACAAAACTCTGATAATTGCTGCTCTTTGAATCTATTGGGATCACAAGTCCTGCCTCCATCTTGCCCAGAGCAAAGGCAAGTCCTGGAAGACAATGGGAGGGTTTAGTTTGAATGATCTCTGACATGACTTCCAGCTCAACTTTCATAATTCTGATATACTATTTCACTGTGTAATAGGGTTAACGTACTGGGCAAGGTGAGAGTTAGCACAGGTGATGACCAACATTGCCCCATGCTGGTTATTTTCCAAATTCTAGTCACCAGTAATAATCTGGTGACTCACGATAGAATTCAGATACAATGATGACTGTTCTGTGAATGGAATGGTAAAAACGGCATCTGATGCATGCCAAGGACTTCATGGAGCAACAGGTGAGTAATAGTAACCCAGAGTTAGAGAGCTCAGCCCTGAGAGCAGAAGGAGGCTGGGTTTTTTTTTCCCAGTTTTGTCTCTGACCCATGTTCTTGAACCTAAGGTAAATCAACCAACCAATAAAGCAGCATGTCTCTCGATGTCTCATTTTCTAGCCACAAAATGGAGCAAAGGCTGCTTGCCATGGGATAACATTCATCGAGTTACTTGGGAGCCTCAGGAGAAAGGACTAAAGTTTCATGCCCCCTCCCTTGAGCCCTACCACCCACTGTCAGCAAATGGCCAAAAACAACTCTCAGAATTTTTGAAAAGCAAACAAGGTGCTCAGTTTGTTCCCAGATTTGATGATGGAAGATGATGATGATGATAGGCAAAGACAAGGGGAACACCCTTTGGGCTTGTGCAAGCAGGGAGAGTTTAGGGCTGCAAATTAGGAGACGGGCTCCCTTCCAAGTCCTGCCATCCACATATAGACACAGATGTGATAAACACCCTTTAGAAACAAGGAGCTGAAAAAGCAGCTCTGGTTCCTCCGAATCCATGACTGTCTGTCTGTTTCTGCAGCACCAGTCTCATCTGGCAGGGCCCACCTGAAAGGCCTCCATTTGACAGGCTTTCTTGACCAATCTGGCCCATAGTGCTCCATCCCTCTTATCTAAACTCTGACAGTGCTTCTTGCCCTGATCCCTCATTTGGTCATTTAATCAAGGACTGACTCAAAAATGTTACTTAGCTGTTCTTTAGGAGCATGTCTAAAAGAAGAGGATCAGCTCCAAGAGCGAAGTAGCGGCTATTTATTTCTTTATAAAGACCTCTTCATCTAGGGCAGCCTGAGTATACAGGGAATGCTCAAGAAATAGTTGTTGAATGAATAGCGAAAACTCTAATTGACAGCACAATGCACCATCTCCTTTTCAAAACACCCAGGTTTTCCCAGTACAGTTGTAACAGGGATCACTTGGTGAGCCCCATTATACAGTCTTTTAGTTTTGTACCCACTTCACTTCCTCTTCTTTTAGTTTCTCTTTTGAAAAGGTCCCTCCTTAGAATTTCCTCTGACTAGGAGTATTCTCTCTCCTCCCCTGTACCCCATCCAGCCCCCTGACACTGCCCCCTCTCCCCCTAGCTGCAAGACCTTTGCTAGATTTCATTGTCTTCCTTCCACAATCTTTATTTAAGCTTCTTCTTTGATTTCAACCATTTCCAGTATGAGGAAGACATACGAGGTCTTTCTTACTTACTTAGATCTTCCTCTAGTCAAGTGCCATGTCTCTTAAGCTCTGACTGCTCAACTTTATGTCTTGCCCCACTTTTATCAGACCACAGCCAAGACCCATGCTTCTTGATTTTCCAGTAAGAAGCCACTTTCATAATGGATAGAGAGTAGGTCTTGGCCACAGGACAGCCTGAATTCCAGTCTTCCTGATACACACTGGCTGTTATGACCCTGAGAAAGGTCGCTTACCTTCCCAGAATCTGAGGGATCTCTCTAAGACCACAAGTTGTAGGGCAAGGTTCCTTACACATTTGGAGAAGTAGTTTCCCCTATTAATGAACACAAGTCTCATCTAGGATGCTTTTAAAAAGAAGCAACCTTGGGGTGGCTAGGTGGTGCAGTGAGTAGAGCACTGGCCCTGAAATCAGGAGGACCTGAGTTCAAATCTGGGCTCAGACACTTAACACAAAAAGTAGCCGTGTGACCTTGGGCAAGTTGCTTAACCCCAATTGCCCTCCAAAAAGAAGAAGCAGAAGAAGAAGAAGCAGAAGCAGAAGAAGAAGAAGCAGAAGAAGCAACCTTGAGGAGGAGCTGAGAAAGTGGCCAGTAGTATATGACATCCTGCCCACCTTCTAGTCCCTGAGGCTTAAAACTATCCAATGAATAGTTAAGGAATGTTCCTACAGAATAGCAGAGGATGCCAAAGCCAAGCAGGATATAAGGGCTGCACCCTATTTCATTTCAGCCCACTTGCAGCCTCAGTTCTGCAGCCTCTGAATTACTATTTAATAACGGGACTTGGGTTAGCATGCTTATAAAAGCAACATTTCTTTTTTTTTTCCTAGGTACACTTGGAAAAACAAACTCAATCACAGAGCTGATTATCTCAGGAAGAGGGAATTCTAACTTGGAGAGAACAGGAAGTCTCAGTTATTTATATTTCAGAACTGCACACCTCGGCACATTCCTTGGGAGAACACTGGAAAGACCCCAGTCTTCACTGAAATTCCCATCCCTATTATGAGCCTATGGCACACTGTTAGTTGGCAGCCTAAGGACAGACTGCTAACTCTCTTAGTTCGGAGAAAAGCTCCTCGTCCCCACTTATAGCCCCCTCCCCATGGTCATATTGCGGGTATTGTCCACTTTTCATAGGCATGCATGAGCATCATTTGTCTAACTAATCCAGGCCCCATCAACAAGTGAATTGACTTTTGGAAATCTTGCCATGGGACACAAAATGATATGATCCCTAGATACCAGGCTTTAAGACCTGGTGTTAATTTATATCCAACTGGCTGAAAAGGGGCATTAATGAATGATAAAGTCTTTGTTAAGCATTTACTGTGGGTCAGACAGTGAACTAAGTTTTGGGGGCCCTCAAAGAGTTTACATCTTAATAGGGGATGACAACATATAATGAGGAACTAGAGAGAGAAGTAGGAGAGGGTCATGAGCTGCATGGTTTAGAAGTGGTTTGGAAGTTCTGGTTCTTGGCAAGACAAGATAAAAATTCACCTCTCCAAGCCCAGGGACCCAAGGGCAGATTCCACATGATTCAAGTGGGAAAGGCCGGAGGAGAATGGTTGAGGAGGAAGCTGAGAATAGCAAATGATTAACCATCCAAGAGAAACTCTCAGACAGAGGCACTAAGAAAGAGTGAATGAAATAAGACTTGCATGAACTACAGACCCAGATACACAAAGAGGCACATTTCGTAGCTTAAGCAGTCACCCATTCTTCTTGGAATGTTCCAAAAAAAAAAAAATAACAAATGTACAGAAGAGACACTGTGGGCAAAAGGAGACAGCAAGTTTAGAGAGGGAAAGAATTCCTTTTCAAATGGAGCATGCTCTGGTCATCTTCCCTCCCACCCATTGCGCCATGTTATTAAAAATGGGAAAGCAGAAAATGTGTTTGACTTAATCATCTACAAATATAACTCAACATGACAATGACTTCTCAGTCATGGCTTGTGGATTCTGCTGGTTCTAAATCCTATGAGTAATTTTAAGGCAAGCTCTTCTGGTCCTCAGCCCTAGGCTTTAGCACCATTTTTTATAATGCAATTTTATTTTATCATCAGTTTCCAATCCTCTCCTTCCCACCTCCCCTCCTCCCACCCAATGAGAAAGCAAGAAAAACAAAACCCATTACAAATACATATAGTCAAGCAAAACAAATTAGCCATATCCACATTAGCCTTTTCCCTTTCTCTCCCAGCCAGAAAAAGGAATGCTTCTGTCTGTACTCTATAAGTAAGTCCTCCACCTCTCTATCTGTAGGGTGCAGCATGTCTCATTACTACAGTTGGTTCCATTGTGTGGATCAGAGTTCCTAAGACTTTCAAAATTGTCTTCACAGTACTGTTGTTTTGTAGAAATTATTCTCCTGATTCTGTTTCACTGTTCATCAATCCATACAAGTCTTCCCAAGTTCCTCTGAAACCATCCCCTTCATCATTTCTTACTACACAATAATATTCCATCACCTTCATACACCGTAACTTGTTCAGGCATTCCTCAATTGATGAGTAACTTCTCAATTTCCAATTTTTTGCCACCATGAAAAGAACTAATATAAATATCCATGTACCTATAGTCCTTTTCCTTTGATCTCATTGGGGTATAGACCTAAGTATCATTAGGTCAAAGAATACACACAGTTTAGCAGCTTTTTGGCATAGTTCCAAATTGTCTAGAATCATTGTTGAAGGAAAACTTCCTGAGACCAAGGTTCATAAATATCTGTATATACTACAGAAGGCATCTAGAACACAATGGATATGAGGCTAACATCAGGCCTTCGGGATCTATTTTTTAGCTATTTCCAAACATCTTCATCGTGAGGTGCTCCCTACCCATAAATAGTGCAAGCACCCCACTCTCCTCAGTAGAAAACTGGAAAGATTCGGTTCTCCTTTTCTCGTGTTTCCATTAATGAATTTCTGGACCTTTGGTTTTGCCAAATAAGATGACAGACACACACAGACACACATACACACACACACACACACACACACACACACACACACAGAAAAAGACAAAGAGATACAGAGAGTGAACATGCTGGTATTTGTATGACTTTGGAAAATCAAACATCTCTAGGGCTCAGTTTCTTCATCTCCTAAATGAGGGGATTAGACTAGATGACCTTTAAAAACCTTTCTAACTCAAAATCTATTGTCCTTTGGACAACTTTTTAAATAATTACAATAATAATTGCAATTAGCATTCACATATAAGGTTTAAGGTTTGAGAAGCCCTTTACTTATGTTATCTCATTAGATCTTCAACAACACTGGGAGGTAGGGTCTATTATTATCCCCTCTTTATAGATGAGGAAACTGAGGCAGACAGGTTAAATGACTTGCCTAGGATCACATGCCTAGCAAGTGTCTAAGGCTGGATTTGAACTCAGGGTTTCCTGACTCCAAGGCCAGCACTCTATTCATTTCGCCACCTTCTTGTTAGTGAGCCAATCTGAACTTTGCTTAGCTAGTCCCCAGAGAAGATACATATCACACATAACAAGGTCCACAGTCTAAACCAGGGGTGAGGAACCTGCAACATTATTAGCAAGAACTTACTCTCCACCACCAGGGTCTTCTATTTAGAACCAGCAGAATCCACAAGCCATGACTGAGAAGCCATTATCAAGTTGAGTTATATTTGTAGATGATTAAGTCAATAATAAATACTCTTGATGGGAATTGGGAATGTCATCCCAATTTCTGTTTCTTTACCTCCTTTGATCTTGTTACCCAGTGGGAAACACTGAAGTATGATTAAAATCTCAGGCTGAGATTACAAAAATCACTCTTTCACAGCTGACAGCAGTCATGTTAGTGCCCAATCAGAGCTCTGTCCATCCTCTCCACACCCACCCAATCCTTCCTCTTTCAGCCCTCCTGGGTCAGCCCCACTGTTGCTCATGGATGAAGGGAAATTATCACAGTGTTCCCATCTGCCAATGCTCAGCTCAGAAGCCAAGGCAACTAATTCTATCTGATCAGCACTAAACACCAACAGCCTGGCAAGGCCGGTTGTGCGGTACAGCAGGAATACTAGTCTGACTTGGGTCAGACAATCAGATCTGGAAAAATGGTTCTCTCTGGCTGTCGGAGCTGGAAGCACAAGCAAGGCCAGATCGAAGCATGAAACCACAGGGAGGGTCAGTGGGGGAGAGCCTCTAGCCACGAGCTCCTGGCACCTGGCCCTCTCCAGCAACACTAACTTCCTGAAAATAAAGCTCCATTCACTGCCTTAAACTCAGGCAGACTAGAAGAAGGCAACAGGGTCACAATGAAGGGGGGTGGGGTGGGTGAGAAATGATAATAAAATAGTAAAATCATTTCAAGGCAATGTTAAAAAAACCCCAACAGATTTATAGATTTAAGACAAACAGGAACCTTAGAGGTCATATAGGCTAAACTCCTTTCATTTTACAGATAAGTAAAGTGAGTGGTTCTGTGGACATCGTGCCAAGCCTAGAGTCAGGAAGACTGATCGTCCTGAGTTCAAATCTGATCTCAGACACTTACTAAATGGGTGACCCTGGGCAAGTCACTTAACTCCATTTGCCTCAGTTTCCTCATCTGTAAAATGGGTTGGAGAAGAAAATGGCAAACCACCCCAGTATCTTTGCCAAGGAAACCCCAAATGGGGTCACAACGAGTTGGCTACAACTGAAACAAATGAACAAAAAACCAAGTATTAGAGGGGTTAAGTGACTTGCTCAGGGGTCACACAAGTGGCAAGGTCAGAATTCTAATCCAGATGCTCTAACTACAAAGCAGCATTCTTTCCACTGAATCATAATGCTCCCAAAAATTGAGTAATTAAATTCAGCTCATAAATCAACACAGAGATTAGAACAGGGATTAGGAATGCTTGGCTGTAACCCTAGTTCCACACAACAGGCCTCAGTGCTCTAAGACAGGGATTCTTAAGCTTCTTGGGGTGGGGGGGTTAAGGGCCGTGTGGCAAAGCCTACTGGTCCCTTCTCAGAATAACACTAGCTAGTGTTTATCCAGTACTGTAAGGTTTGCAGAGAGCTTTACAAATGTTATCTCATTTCATCCTCACCACAACTTTGGGGGCTAGGTGCCATCGTTATCCCCATTTTACAGGTGAAAAAACTGAGCACAAGAGAAATTAAGTGACTTGCCCAGGGTTACACAACTAACATCTAAGGCTGGATTTGACCTCTAGCCACTATGCCACCTAGTGGCATAAAATAAAATTTAAAAAATTTTCATGAATAAAATACAATACATGGGATTACAAAGGAAATCAATAATAGTACAATTATATTCATGAAATCCACGATTCAAAAGGACCCATGATGAAGCAGGCTATCCACCTCCCAGTAAACTAGCAATAGATTTAGAATGTAGAATGAGTTTTGTATTTTTTGGAGGTGACCAAAGAAGGAATGTGTTTTGTTTGACTATACATATGTTACAAGAAATTTGTTTTTTCTCCAGTGGGGTGGGGAGTAAGAAGTAGAGAAAATAGATTTGTTAATTTTTTTAAATTTAATTTTAAAAAGAGAAGATTTTACTCCATTTGCAGAGGTGAGAGGTCCACACATGTGGCACATTGCATATATTTTTAGACCTTTTCAATGTATTGATCAGTTTTGCTAAGAAAAAAATCTTTTTAAAATTTTCAAAAAATAATCTTTGTCATATTGGATGGCTCTCTGGGAAAGGGACAGAGTATAAGATGCTGGAGAAATTTTAGTGATGTAAAAAAAAGATTAAAAAATTAAAATTGCTTTTAAAAATAGCACCTACACATATCTAAAGTTACTCCCAGACCTGAGGTTAAGGAGCCCTGTCAAGACCTTCTTTTAACATCACTTTCACTGAGAACGTGAATATTACCACATCACTTTTAGAAGGCGAGGAAGAGAACCTAGCTCTTTTAAATATCAGGCAACACTGCATTTAATCCTGAAGTTGAGAGGCAACCAGTGCTTTGGAAAAGGGAGTTACATGGTCAGATCTGTGCTTTCCTAATATCAATATACCAACTCTACCAATAATGAATTAGAGAGGAGAGGCTAGAGTCAGGGAGACCAATTAAGAGACAACAGTTCAGGAATAAAGTGAAGTGATAAAGGCAGCCAGGTGAGTAGAGAGAAAAAGCGACAGATCTGAAGGGAGACTCAGCAAGATTTAGCAAATGATTAGAAGATGGGACTATAGGGAGGAAAAGAGTCAAGAATGACTCCGAGGTTACAAAATTTGGCAAGCAATTTACTAAACAGCCTGATTGGGCAGCTAGGTGGGCAGTGAATAGAGCACTGGCCCTGGAGTCAGTTGGACCTGAGTTCAAATTTGGCCTTAGACACTTAACATTTACTAGCTGTGTGACCTTGGGCAAGTCACTTAACCCCAATTACCTTGCCAAAAAAAGAAAAATATAATCAGCCCGATTAACAGTTGGAGGAAGGGGGGTTAATTATAAACAATCCACCTTTAGTTTCTGGTTCTACAATAGTTTTTACCCCCCATGTAAAATGCATTTACCTTGGGCAGATGCATGAGTAGCCATTTCCAAGACGGCTCTCTGTTGTCTTTGCTCTGATCATTAAGTTATTCTATTAATAGAGACAAATGAGCAGGGTGAAGGATCCCCTCTCCCTGTCAGTGATCAATCATCATCTTTAGCATCAGTCTCCCTGAGGTTTCGACAGAGCCAATAGCCAATAGCAAACCTAATGAGCTCCTTCAGAGCAGAGATTACTTCATTCTTTGGATCAGCATCCTCACTGCCTAGGAAACAGGCGCTTAATAAATGCTTGCTGATCAATTGATTGACTGATTAATCATAATCAGTCTGGCAATTGCTCCTGCAGGCGCCAAAGCCACAGCTACTGAAGACCCAGAAAAGAGAGTCCCTGGCACCAAAGTCCTTGGCACTGTCAAATGGTTCAACATCAATAACCGATAGGATTTTATCAGTGTAAATGACATTAAAGAAGAAATATTAACATTTGCTTTGCAGTTATACCAGCAGGATCATGGGACTGCTTCAAACTCCCTGGTGAAACCTTCCATACGTTGTCTCCTCCTTTAGAATGTGAGCTCCCTGAAAGTAGGGACTGTCTCACTTTTTTCTTTGTCTTCCCAGCACTCACCACACTGTTTTGCACCTACTAAACACTTAATAAATGCTTCATTCATTTATTCGTACAAGAAGTCATGAATATAACACAGGAGTCTCTAGAGACTGGAAGACCAGTGCTCCAGCCAAGCTGGGAATCTGGTTTGGGAATCTCTGGATACGCCTCCTGTCTTGTTTCTGCTGAGAACACTCTCTACCCCATTTTATGTGACATTGCTGAAACCCTGCCCATTTTTCCAGGACCATCATAAAGTGCCTCCTCCTTCAACAAAACTAATACTGATTCACCCAACTGAATGTGACTACTCTCTCCTCTAAATCTCAGTGCCTTCTTTATGGCATCTACCCTATTATCTTGTGTGCTAGTCATTTCTGTAACTGACTCTTTCCCTACTACTGAAATGAAAATTCCTTAAGATCACAAACTGCATCCTATTTATCATTACATCCAGTATCTTGCACAAAGGAGGGAGTCAATGAATTTACTGGACTTCATTCAAAGTACTCATCTTCTCAAAACTAAAAATCAATCCACAGGTGCTTAGAGGAGGAGGAGGAGGAGGAGGAGGAGGAGGAGGAGGAGGAGTAAGTGGTACAGATCTTACATTTTAAGATTTCTAAAGAGTTTCATCTATTTTGATCCTTGCAATGCCCTTGTAAAGTAGGTGCTGTTATTATTCCCATTTTATGCCTGAGAAAATTGGAGAGGTTGAGTGACATATCCCTGATCCTACAAGTTGTAAGTGTCAGAGGTGGGATCTGAACTCAT
Source organism: Gymnobelideus leadbeateri (assembly GCA_011680675.1). NCBI lineage: Eukaryota > Metazoa > Chordata > Mammalia > Diprotodontia > Petauridae > Gymnobelideus > Gymnobelideus leadbeateri. The sequence continues at coordinate 203,907 of WOXC01009227.1, read as the reverse complement.
ATCTCCTCCCTCAAAAGCTAGTGATCTTTCCACTATACCACATTGTCTTCAGTTTCTGCATTTGTAAAGTGGTAATGATAACATTTGCTCTTCTTAGCTCAAAAAATTATGACAAAGGTCTTTTGTAAAGTATTATGTTGTTCAGTTGTTTCAGTTGTGTCTAACTGGGGTTTTGTTGGCAAATGTGACCCCATCTGGGATTTCTATGGCAAATATACTGGACTGATTTGCCATTTCCACCTCCAGCTCATTTTATAGATGAGGAAACTGAAGTAAAGAGGGTTAAGTGACTTGTCCAAGGTCACACAGCTATTAAGTATCTAAAGCCAAATTTGTATGATGAATCTTCCTGATTCCAGGTCTGTCACTCTATCTACTGTACCATCTAGCTACCCTTAAAGAACTATATAAATGCTTATTATTATTAATACAAGGTCGCATAAGATGTGGCCCCTATTCTTAATAACAATAATATAATAATGATAGCTAGCATTTACATAATACTTCAAGGTTTTCAAAGTGTTTTTATCTCATTTGGTCCTCACAACAATCCTGAAAGGTAGGTATTATTATTATCCCCATTTCACAGGTGAGAAAACTGAGCCTGACATAGGTTAAATGACTTGCCCAAGGCCACACAGCTAGTGTCTAAGGTAATATTTGCACTCAGGTCTTCTTGACTCCAGGTTCAGGGCTCTATCCATGATGCTACCTAGCAGTCAAGAAGATTATAACCTAGTTGGGAAGATAAGACCTGAAAAAAAATCACTGCCACCACAAAGGAGTCAAAGATACCTGCAAAATAAAGCTGGAGGCAAGAACTAGGTAGCAAGCCAAAGGAGAGAAAGACTGCTGCTGGCTGGAGGTAGTCAAGGAAAGTTTCATAGGAGAAATAGAACTTGACTTCAGCTCTAAAGGAAGTCCTTGTCTCGTGATCCAAAGGACTCCCTTCTCTGCACATAGCACGGCTGAGGGGGAGCTGGAGACAACTACGATGTGACCGGCCTGTCCTGGCCCCTGGCGGCTGGCAGAACACGAGGCATATGACCCGCCAATCCAACATGACGGCTGCTGTCCTGCAAACTTTGGGCGGTAGAATCTTCTTCTGCTCTAGTCAGATGATTTGTGCTGCCCAATCAAAATAGAAGTCAGCCAAATTCATCATTCCACTGAGAGGGAGGGTGGGGCAAAAGAAAGCACTGGATCTGGGGCCAGAAGATGTAGGCTTAAATCCGGGTCCCCAGGTAGCCTTGGGCATGTCTCCTTCCCAGTGGGCCTCAGTTCTCACTTTTGAAAAAAAAAATAGTTTGGGACTGGGGGAAGGAACTTAGAAGGTCCCTTCCAACAATAAATCCTATGGCCCTATAAAGTTTAACTAAGGGGGAGACAAAGAAGCTAGGTGGCTCAATGGATAAAGCGCTGGGCCTGGAATCGGGAATACCCGAGTTCAAATCTAGCCCCAACATACTTACTAGGTGTGTGATCCGAAGCAAGTCACTTAACCCTCTTTGCCTCAGTTTCCTCATCTTTCCTCATCTTTAAAATGATCTAGAGAAGGAAGATGAGAAACCACTCCAGTATCTCTGCCAAGAAAACCCTAGATGGAGTCACAAAGAGTAAGACATGCCTAAAATGACTCAACGATAGCAAGGCAGAAAGTAATCCCACAAAATCTTTGTTTTGCTTTTATTTTTTTGCTGTTGTTTTCAAATAAAAGAGTTGCAACTAATATTTGTTAAAACATCAAAAAGTACTCACAGTTCAAATTCTCCCATAGTGACAACACCTGCCTGGCCAGCACTTAGCACTGCCCCTGGCCCCCAGTAAACACTTAGTAAATGCTTACTCATTCATTCATCTTAGAAGTACTTTCCCCAATGAGATCATTTTCCTTCAATACTTATGACATAAATTCTAGCTGGGCAGGGTTAATCACTGAAGGCTATTAAGGAGAAGGCAGGTCTGGATTTGAACTATTAGCTTTAGAAGAATAGGGGCAGAGTTCTAAGACAATCTCAGTCTGCAGTGATCTCCGTTTAGGACAGTGCACCACTCAGCAAATTAGGGTGAGCCTGGGAGCTAGAAAATTTAAACTAGGTGTGAAACCAAAACCAAAATCCAGGCCCTTGCCAAGGGAAAAAATGTGGAATGTGTCGCCACTTAACACTGGCAGTCAGCTTTATCAGGCTATAGAAATTCAGACCTCAGCATATTACTGGATACCAAGCTAAATACAAGTCAAATATGTAACCAGTATCCCAAAAAGCAAATGTGATCTCAGGTTGCTCTAATACAAATGTAGTGTTAGAAATGGGAAGGAGGGGCGGCTAGGTGGCGCAGTGAGTAAGAGCGCCGGCCTCGGAGTTGGGATGACCCAGGATCGAAACCGGCCTCAGAAAATGAGCACCCACGCATAAATCATGACTAGCCGTGTAACCTTGAGCAAGTTACTTAACCCCAATTGCTTTAAAAAAAAAAAAAAAAAAGAAATGGGAAGGTGATGGCCCTGCTTGTTTTCTCCCCCCACCCAGACCACACCTGGGATAGTATCTTCAGTTCTGGGTTGACTTTGACAAGCTAGATGGTATCTACTGTTTTGCAAACTTTAAAGTGCTATGTAAATATTAGCCAACAACAATAACAGTACATTAGAAGGGTGGCTAGGTGGCACAGTGAATAGAGCACAGGATCTGGAGGTCAAATCAGTCTCAGACACTTAACATTTGCTAGCCATGTGACCTTGGGCAAGTCACTTAATCCCAATTGCCTCCCCCACCACCCCCAAAAAAGAAGCAACTTCCAAGATGCTGTGAGGGACATTTGTTTGGCCAGAGTGCTCTGAACTAATAAATAACTCTTACACAGTCTCCTTCAAGTGAAAGCAATCTATGGCATCTCATACTCCTTACTAAGCTAACCCCCGTTCTTTCTGCCCCATCTCCTTCCCCTCACTCCCTCCTCTCCTTATCTCCTTTTCCCTCATGACTCAGTTTGCTAGGGACACTGCTCAGTCCTAGTACTAGCACTTAACACTAAAAACCCTGTACCCCATCTGTTAACTGCAGGACTTAAGACTATGCCTCCTGGGAGTACAGTGAATAGAGCACCAGCCCTCGAGTCAGGAGGACCTGAGTTCAAATCTGGCCTCAGACACTTAACATTTACTAGCCGTGTGACCTTGGGCAAGTCACTTAACCCCAAATGCCATGCCTTCCCCCCTCCAAAAAGCCAAAAAAAAAGAAGAAGAATATGCCTCTTTCCTTTCCTTCTACCCCACAACCTGCTAATGGTCCAGTGCGATTAAAGAGCATCCTTCTTTTTCTGATTTAACTGAGAAAGGACAGAAAGGAGAGAGGAAAAGGGGCAATCAAATGACAGCTTGTAACATAACTGGATGCAGAATTTTGTCCTTTCAAGGTACCTTTCATCTTTGTGATTGAGAGGCTTCACTTAGAATCATATAAAGCTCTGCAGCAGGAGGAACTCGGCTCATGCAAAAGAAGCATTCAACAGCACCACAGAGGAAGCTGTATCCTACGTGGAAGTCTCTTTATGAACCACAAAACAATTAGCTGTTTGTTTTCTCCCTGTTCCCACAAGAAGAATTTCTCTTAATAACTGGGGAGAGGTTTCCCACGGACGTGAACAAATGGTGACTTCCAGGGCTCTAATAGTATCTGAAATATCATGAAAACACAGATAGAAGAATGTGCTCAGCTAGACTCCAACAAAAGAAGGCTGGAATGGTGGTGCGGTGGTGCAGTACAGGGCGCGAGAGATCCAGGAACCAATCAAGAGAGTGGCTGAAGGAAGAGGCAAAACCTCAATCATTGACATCCTAGGAACTAAAGATGGGTGATTATTTGGACAGCTGAAGTCACACACTGCACAAGCTAGGAATGTGTGCATATAAGGAAATACACACAGTAAATAAAATGGAAGCCGAAATTAAGGATATGGCTGCTGGGGGTGGTGACAGTAATAATCGTAGTAGTAGGTAAAGCCATAACCAGGGTGAGGCAATCAAGACTTTGTCCCAGTGCACCCAAATTAGGGGGCACTGATGACACTTCTGCTCCTTAAGCAATTAGTGGCATAGAAAAAAAAACAAACTGACGTTGGTGAGTAAATAATTAGTAAGAATAGGAAGCAAACAGATGTGTTTCCTTCCCCCTCCCACCAAAGATGAATTCCACTTGTCCTGTCCCAACAGCTACCTCAGGGTAGTCCTAGGATCTCTATCTATCTAAATTTGTGTTTCAAAGTTGATTTGAGGGTATGCATTGGGCTGTCTGCCCAGAGACTAAGATTGCTAGTTACAGCTCTGTTTGTAGGAAGACTAAGATACGCAAGGCCAAGTGCACTCCTGGAGGGCAATACCTGTATGGTCATTAAAGGACTGCAGGGAAAGCTACTGGTTGCCATGCTCTAGGTCAGTCTCAGATTCCAATAACAAATATTAATTTCTGCAAACTGACCCCTCTCCCTCCTGCTTCTTGCTCCTAGAGAATGCTTTATTTCCCATTTTTGTTCACTTGCCTTTCAATTTCACTCTTTGCTGTCCAGGTTCTATCACCTCAGTGAAAGCCACTAGCCAAGTACTCAGTGGTTTTTGTGGTCCCCAAATTCTGCAGGTTTGACTGAAAAACGACACAGGGGAGGCCAAGAATTCAAAACAAAATGTTCAATGGGCCACCGTGTGTCAAAAAGAACTCTAACGTCAGCATGGGCCATTTCCCAGCAGGGCTCCCAGCCAGGCCAGCCACTGCTGACTGCATTTACACCGCAGAGCTAAGCACGACATGGTCTCATTGAAATCATTCCCATTCTGGTGGAGGGCTGTTTTCACATCTGGGGAAGTCACGGCATGGTCAACAAGCGTAGGTAGGGGTAGATAAGCCATTTAGCAAACAGCCTGCTGTCACTCTCAGCTGCTTGCCACCATGCAGAATGAAATCATTCTCTGCCTTCACAGGAGCTTGATTCCCTCCCTCCCCCTTAACATCCTGCAACATCAGGAGGAGTCAAATATCACTTGATCCTGTTTTTAAGATGACGAAACTCAGGTACAAATTCCTACCCATCCAATGACTCCTTCCTGGCCTCCTTGGGCAGTGCACTGTCTTCTTTCTGGCCTGTAAACATGAGTATCCCCCAAGGATTTGTCCTGGCCTTTCCCTCTAAATCAGGGGTTCTTAACTTTTTTTGGTGTCATGGATGCCTTTGGCCATCTGGGGAAGTAACAGAACTTTTTATGGAATAAGGTTTTTAAATAATTGAAGGGAATGCTAAATTTCCATTACAGGTTAGTGAAGATCAAGACATAATTTTTTTTCCCATCCAAGTTTAGAGTCCCCTAGAAATCTATCCATGGACCCCCTGGGGTCCTTGACTACAGGTTATGAACTAATGCCCTAAACTCTCTACCTTAGTGATAATCATCCTTTCCTGTAGGTTAACTTCACATCTCTAAAGAGATGACCCCCACTGTGCTAGGAATCAGGAAGACATCTTTCCAAGTTCAAATCCAGCCTCAGACACTTACTAGCAAGTCACTTAACTCTGTTTGTCTCAGTTTCCTCATATATAAAATGAGCCAGAGAAGGAAATGAAAAACCACAAAAACTCCAAAATGGGGGCATGGAGAGTTGGACATGCCTGAAACAACTGAATGATGAATCTATCCCTCAAAATCCATTCTCACACCTCCTGTTGTCTGCTTTACATGTGTCTACCTGGGTCCCCACTACCTCAAAACTCACTCAGTTCAAAACTCTTCATCTTTAGCACAGAAGTCACTGCTCTACTTCTAAACAGACCAAAGTTCATCTGTCACCTGATGTCCTTAACATCATCCTATGCACATAGCTTGGGATGATCTTGGCAACTCCCATCAGCCCGTGGCAGCAAGTCTAAAGGGAAGAGTCCCATAACTTGAGGTAAAGAAGTGTTCTGGTGACCTTGGGATCAAATGGTGACATCATCTCACCTCCTCCAGGAAGTCTTTTCTGATTGCCCTGGTCAGGAACTGTCTAATTCCTCAAACCTCACCCAGCATTTGGTTTTATAACTCTTTAGAATGCGAGCTCCGTTAGGGCAAGAATTATCTTACTTTCCTACTTGCAGACCCAATATTTAGCACAGTGCTTTGCACAGACTAAGTGCTCAATAAATCCTTTATTCATTAATTCAACAGTACTCCACAATTTTTCATGCTATCTGTGCTTGGACTGTATGTATCCCTTCTCCAGGCCATAAGCTCTATGAGGAAAGGAACAGTTATTTAAATTTTGGCTCTCTCCCAGCACCTAGCAGAAGGCTCTGCACATAGTAGGTACTCAAAAAATGTACATTATGTGTACTCATAGTTATTAAACATTTTGCAGAAAATGTGTGCAGGTAGAGTTTTTGTCACTGGCATGCTTATCTTTTCTGGAATCATCCTAAACACTGTAAAGGCGGCTAGTGGCTCCTCGGATAAGATACTGAGGCTGGGATCAGAAGACCTGAGTTCAAATTTTGTCTCAGTCACTTAGAAGCTGTCTGACCCTGGTGAAATCTCCTAACCTCTAGCTGCCTCATTTCTCTTAACTACCATATAGTATCTACCTTACAGGATTGCTATAAGGATAAAATGAGATGATAGTTGTACAAAGTGCTTAGAACAGTGCTTGGCACATAGTAGGAGCTAAATAAATGCCTACTCCTTTCTCTGCTCCCTCTCTTCCCTTGCTAAAATGAAATTAGCTGTATATCTAAGATCTAATATTCTAACCAAGTGGCCTCTAACCATGTGGCCTCGAGGCTACATGTGGCCCTCTACGTCACTTCACAGAACAAATGCTTATATTAAAGGGATCTGTTCTGTGAAGTCTGGATTCAGTCAAAGGGCCAGACTTTGAGACCCAGAGGGACACATGTGGCCTTGGGGCCTCAGGTTCCCCACCCCCTGTATCTAACCCTAATAATGCCTACCTAGTAAAACACCACACACTTCACAGACATTAGAAAATACTGACCTAGGAGCAGGTAGGTGGTGCAGTGAATAGAGCACCAGCCCTGGAGTCAGCAGGACCTGAGTTCAAATCCAGCCTCAGATACTTGACACTTAAGTAGCTGTGTGACCTTGGGCAAGTCACTTAACCCCAATTGCCCTGCCTTCCCCTCTCAAGAAAGAAAGAAAGAAAGAAAGAAAATACTGACCTTGATGGATACCTCAGTCCTTAGTGATACTTCATGTATCAGGAAACTGATTTATCCTCAAGCCCACCTGTTCAATACTGCCCCCTGCCCATCTCTCCTTCATGCCACCCCCAGTGCTCTCTGGACCTGTAATTTGTCTCTGCCTACTTAAGAATGTTTTCTTTCACCTGTGCCCTCTGGGCTTTTATTCTTCAGCTAATGTTTTCTACATTTACACTTAGGCTTGGAATCTTATGCCAAAGAGTGAGAGATGGTGAATCCCCAGTAGCTCCAGGAGAAGATAAAGTCTGACTGAATGAGTATAGTCTTGCAAAATTCACATTCAAAATGGAGGAGGCCCAGAAAACATGGCGAAAGGTAACAGATGGCATAATCCCACAATAACATGGCACAGAGGCCATGCTTGCTGGGCTGGAATAATGGGTGATCTATGGAGGTGGAGAATACATAGCTGCAGATGCTGACCTACTGTTCAGCATGATTCAGGTGAGCAGAGGAAGTTTTAGGACTAATGCCAATCTCAGCTAGTAAGAAGGGAAAGTATATACATGCATGTAAGTGCTCTCTACATTTATGTGTCTGTCTGTCTGTCTCCCTTTTTCCCTCTGTCTCTTTCTCCTCCCCTTTCCCTCTCTCTTCCCTTTATCCCCTCGCCCTCCATCCTCTTTCTGTTTCTCTTCCTTCTATTCCCTCTCTCCCCTCCTCCTTCTCCCTCCCCCTTTTTCTCCTCCTTTTCCTCTCCTCTCTTTTCCTACTCTCTTCTCCTTTCTCTTCCCTCTCTCCACTTCCCCCACTTCACCCTTCTACCCTCTCTCCCTATAGGTTATAACAATATGATTCCTCTAACCCCACAGGTAGTACTGAACCAAACATCTTACCTCTTCCGTACAGATAACATGAATTCTCGATATAGTAATGTCCCTAAAGGCAGTGTAGAATACTGAACCTTGGAGTCAGGAAGACCTGAGCTCAAATCCCACCTTTAACACTTACTAGCTGTGTAACCATGGACAAGTCACCTAACCTCTCTGAGCCTCCGTTTTCTCATTTATAAAACAAATGGGAGAGGCTAGATTACAACTCCCCCACCCCACCACAGTCTTCCAGCTCTACCTCTATGGTTCTCTAATCTCTAATAGCAGGTACCAAGACTACAATCCAAGCAGGGTCCCACCCCAATTACCTAGTTAATGAAAATCTATTCTTACCCTTCCTACCAGACATTGTAAGGGCTGTGCACTTTTTAAGTGCAAGGCTCTCCATCTGGAAAATGCCTAGGGACCACCAGAAAATAAATGGGAAAAGGCTTTTGCAATTTTGTTTCCAGCATCAATTAAAAAGCAGTTGCCTGCCTCCCTGAATTCAACCATCAGACTTGACAAGCATTCGTGACCAATAAAACAACACATACAAACCCACATACATACTAACCCCAACCCATCCCCTCTTCCCACTTTCTTTTTTTTTTCTTTTTCTTTTTTTTTTTTAAACAAATACTTTATTAACTTCTGTTTTACATCATTCATTTCCGCCAGATTTTGAGTTACAATCATTTTCCCCCCATTATTCCCCTACCCACCCTCCCAGAATAGCAGTCCCACAAGATATCGCTTCCTCCAATCTGCTCTCTCCCATACCTTCTCCCATACCCCCATCGACGTTTCCATTAGAGGAAGATGAATCTTTGTATCCCAATGCCTGCACATCTTATCTCCCAATTATAGGCAAAAGAGTATTAATAATAGTATTTATATATATATATTTGAAACATTTAATGTTACAACCTTGAATTTCAGATCCATTTCCTTCCTCCCTTGTCACCCATTCCTTCTTGGGATAGAAGTAATTCAGTATATGTTGTACATGTCTAGCTATGCAAAACATTATCATAGTAGATATATTGTACAAGGCTGCTTATAATTCCCTCCCACTCATCCCACCCCCCACCTGGTCCATTCCCTACATGATCCTGTCCCTCTTCTATAGTGGGTACTTCCAACCTCCCCTCACCCCAAGGATGCCCTCCCATCCATCATCCCTCCTCTCATCCCCCTTCCCCCTATCCTGCTGCAGGTTGAGATATCCCATTTAGTATGTATGTCATTTTCTCCCTGAACCAAATTCAATGTGAATGTGGTTTTGCCTTTTTAGCCTTCCTTATTCTCCCCCTCCTTTGCACCCACTTCCCTACATGAGATAGTTTACCCTACCATGTCTCTCCCCATCTCCTCTTGCCACTTTCCTCTCTCACCTCATAATTTCATCCCTTGAGTACTCTCCCTTCCCAACAAAATCAACCTATGCCCTCTATCCATATATAACTGTAGCCATATACACACACATTCACATATGTATTCGTATGACCACACCCCCTTCTTCCATTATTTTCATAGTGAGAAAGATATCATCAGTCACAGTTATTGCTTTTCCATATAGGAATGTAAATAGTTCAACTTTGATAAGTTCCTTTTGATTTCTTTTCCCTGATTACCTTCTCAGGCATCTCTTCCTTCTTGTGTCTGGATGTCAAATTTTCTATTCAACTCTGGTTTTTTCCTCAAGAATGCTTGAAAGTCCTCTATTCCACTGAATGACCATATTTTCCCCTGAAACAAAATACTCAGTTTTGCTGGGTAGGTGACCCTTGGGTTCATTCCCAGTTCTTTTGCCCTCTGGAATATCATATTCCATGCCCTTCGATCCCTCAGTGTAGAAGCTGCCAGTTCCTGGGCTATTCTGATTGTGTTTCCACAATATTGAAATTGTTTCTTCCTGGCCGCCTGTAGTATTTTCTCCTTGATCTGGGGATTCTGGAACCTGGCTATAATATTTCTGGGAGTTTTCTTTTTGGGATCTTTTTCAGGAGGTGATCGGTGGATTCTTTCAACCTCTACTTTGCCCTCTGGATCTAAAACATCAGGGCAGTTTTCCTTGAGAATTTCTTGAAGGGTGATTTCTAGGTTCTTTTCCTTGATCATGGCTTTCAGGTAGTCCAATAATTTTTAAATTGTCTCTCCTGGATCTATTCTCCAGGTCAGTGGTTTTTCCCATGAGATATTTCACATTGCCTTCTAATCTTTCATTTGTTTGGATCTGCTTAACAGCATCTTGATTTCTCATAAAGTCATTAGCTTCCATTTGCTCCAGTCTAACTCTGAAGGAATGAATCTCCTCAGTGAACTTTTGAGATTCTTTTTCCATCTGGCAAATCCGACTTTTTAAGGCATTCTTCTCCTCATTGCCCTTTTGGGCCTCCTTTGCCATTTGAGTTAGTCTATTTTTTAAGGTGTTGCTTTCCTCAGTCAGGCTGTTGACCCTCATTTCATACTTTTCCTGCATCCTTCTCATTTCTCTTTCCAATTTTTCCTCCACTTCTCTTATTTGATTTTTAAAGTCCTTCTTAAGGTCCTCTATGGCCTGCAACCCACTCATGTTTTCCCCTGGGGCTTTTGGAGCAGGACTTCTGACCTCACAGTCCTTTTCCCGCTCTATGCCCCCAAAATAGGAGTCTAGGGTTGCATTTTTCTGTTTCCTTTGCCTTGGCATGTTGCCACCCAATTGCTTGACTTTTGGGCTTGTTGCCACACTATGGCTTTAAGGCCAGCTAGAGGAATTTTCGTCCCGAACGTGTGGGGGGCAACTTCCGTTTCTGGCAAGCTGTAAACCCACCCACAACTTCCACCCTAGATCACAATCCAGATCCAGGGAGGTTAAAGCAAGAGCGATTGCCCCCCAAGACTGATCGCTGGATCTCCCCACGATTTGTAGGCTGGGAGCCGGAAATGCCTCTGAAAACTACAAAATGGCGTGTCTCCTCAGCGGCTTCTAGCCCCAGGGGAGGGAGCTGACGCATTCCCCAAATACAGGTCCCAAAGTCCATAGGACACTAACCTCTTACTTTGTCCTAGGCAAGTCTATGTTGATAATTCTGGCGTCTCCACAGTTCCTGGTGTTCTGGGGTTCCTCCAGCCGGCTGCTGGCCCTGCCGCCCTGGGGCTAAAACCTCGGCTCACGTGGACCTGGGCTCGGCTCGGCTCCTGAGCTCTGCGCGCTGCCGGCTCCCAGACCACTGCGCTGGTCCTTCCTGCAGGGTGCTGGGCTGTCCTCAGCGGGAGGTTAGCTTCTCTGTGTCGTTCTGTGGGTGCTGAGGCTCCAGAAGTTTTTCAGAGTCCTTTTTTACATAGTTTGTGGAGAATCTGGGGGCAGAGAGGCTTGGAGGAGCTGTTTCTACTCCGCCATCTTGGCTCCGCCCTCCCCTCTTCCCACTTTCAAATGTTGTTCTGCTCTCTGCCAAAGGAACCACCAATAAAGGCCCCTGGAAAAATAGAAGACTCAAAACCCAAAGTTAGTGAACAAAGGCCTGATCTGAAGGCGCACAGGAGGGAATGTTTGCCAGGCAGACAGAAGGGAAGCAGGACTGTGTGGAGATAGGAGGAGGCCAAGGGCTCATTAACCTTTCTGCAGACTGGTTTCTTAAATCTGTTTTTCTCCCCAAAATGTCCAAGGTGAACAAGATTTGTGTCTCAGCAGAATGCAGCTTGGAAAATTTAAAAGCCTAAGTCAAATGCTCTCACATTTTCAGTCCCGAAGCCTCTAAACCATTCCAGTCTCTTGCCTGGTCCAAGTGGTCTGCTCATTGCTTTCCAGCTCAAGGCTAGAAATGCACTTCTGATCAGAGGAAGAGCAAAGCCTTCTACCGAGAGTAAAGTACGAGCCAACTCAGTCTCCAGGCTCACATGACCTGCCATAAAAGAGAAGGGGTAACTCACTCGTGAAAGGAGGGGCCAGGAGATACTGAGGCACCAAGAGACAGATGTCTATTCAACTCTCCCTAACCAGAAATGTAAGCAACACAGTGGGTGGTTGGTTAGCTTAGGCAATTAAAAACACTACACCAAGGAAGCCAACGGTTTTAGCTCACTTTTGCACATATGTCAATTAGCTTTTTAGTCCAGGAGTTCTAAACCTCAGTTCTGTGAATTTTTTTTTATTTTAAAAATTATATTTCAGGGGCAGCTAGGTGGCGCAGTGAATAGAGCGTCAGCCCTGGAGTCAGAAGGACCTGAGTTCGGATCCAACCTCAGACACTTAACGCACACACAAACAAAAACCTAGCTGTGTGACCTTGGGCAAGTTACTTAACCCCAATTGCCCTCCAAAAAGTAAAAAAAAATTATATTTCAATATAATTGGTTTCCTTGTAATCCTATATAATTTATTTTATGCTTTTAAAAATGTTATTCTGAGGGGGTCCATGGGCATCACCAAAAGACAAAAATGGCCAAAGGGGTCCATGACACACACAAAAAATGAAAGCCCCTGCTCTAGTCCTTACCCATAGAACAGACCTCCAACCCCAGCCAGTTGTCCCCTTACTGTGCGCGTGTCATCATGAATGAGAGAAAGACTATGAAAGGCATGGGGCCACTTTGGATTTATCCTATCACACCTTCTCTTCATCATTGCTCAGTTCTGGTCTGAGTGTAATGAAATAGTTGCTTCTTGAAGTTAGAGAGTAGGCTCCTTGAAAGTAAAGAATGTGTCCTATATAATACATCTGTGTATCCTCCTATGACACTGGCCACCCAAGGGGCACTTAATACATCTCAATTGGTGATCTGAGTTTCTACCTGAAGAACTTTCTAGGAAAGTAAGAAAATGACTAATCAGTCAGACACTTAAAACTGCATGGCAGGGTACTTCAGAAAGAGAAGGGAATTTATCTCTGTGCCCTTACTTCTTGCTTGTCCGTGAGTGAATTTCCCAGCTAGATTCAACATCATTTCTCTCTCCCTGTCCTACATTCAACTAAACTCCAACTTTGTGCATTCGAATGCCCATGAGGCTTACTGTAAATATTTCATGCCTCCTATACAAGAGAATGCAGAATTACTGAAACTACTAGACTCAATTCATGTTTTGCTCCACTGACTTTACATGGCAACTCCAGATGGGAAGGGGACTAAAAGGCTTCAGAGGAACACAAGATGTGGGTCAGGATCTCTGCACTGCCTCAGTCTCTAAACACTGACTAAAAAGAATTCTGTCACTTAGAGAACAAGCTGTTATTAAATTACTCATCAAAATCCTGACCTTCAGCTGCTCAGCTCCTCCCCAAGCCCCAGACGAGATGATTATATACAATAATGGGGAAGAGTAAGGACTGGATTAAATGACTGATTTGCAAATACTGAAGACAGTGAATTTAGAAATCTTTAGATGTCCAACACCTTAACTGGAAGCTAAGACCCGGAAAAGGGAAGTGATTTGCTCATAATCCCATAGTTATTTAATGTCAGACCCATAACTTGAACTTGGATCTCCTGAGTCTCTATCCACTATGCTACTTCTAATTTACATTTGGTTTGGAGATGCACCATATTTTCTCAAGTGTGTTAGCATAGTCAGTCTCTCTATTGGCCCTGAGACTTGATTGTAACTATCTAGCAGGACCCTAGTTCCCAGAGGAACTGTCCTGCAATTGAGGGGGACTCACACTTTCTTTCCTTGCTGTGTAAGTTCCATGTGCCCTGCCCAGGGTCAGGGGCTTTGGTCACTGGCTCAAGACAAGCTTCTTTTGTCCATGCTACTTGGAGAACAGGGTCCTATTGTAGGGTCCTTCTGGTCAGGGAGGTCTGGTCAGTGATCCCTGGAGGGTGTGTGTGTGTGTGTGTGTGGGAGAGGTCTTGTATTAATGGCAGATCAGCCATCCTGTGTCTGAAGCACAACAGCACCAGACATTTTCCCTGCCCCCTTCCCACCACTGACTTGGAGATAGGCAATGGTTGAATTGGGGAAAATTAACTGTGATCACCACCACACTGGTCTGAATAGTTTCTTTTTAATTTGCCTAATGCTGACAAAGTTTCAGAATTACCCCTCAACTTGTACAGTGTGAATATAAAATTGTCTTTCCAAAACGAGATCCCCCTGGTAGGAGCTAAGTCTGCATAAATTTGAAATAATAGTGTAGTAAATTCTCAATGATAAAAAAAAAAAGAGTTTTCTATGTTTTGCAGTTTTTTAGGGTTTTGCCACTTCTAACCATGAATTTTCCAAGGATTTCAGCTGAGGATCATGTGGCCTTGGAGAAGCACTGATCAAGGCACTCTGTGGTTGAACTGCTATCCACCCATGAGCTACAGTCATTGGAGCTTATGTCACTGAAATGTAATAAAGGCCATCTGGATCTGGTTTAAGTTTGGGCTCTCAGGAAGGGGCTCGAGTGGGAGGACAGGAGTAATAATCTAAGCAAAACCAAAAATTATTTGCCTGCCTATTGCTCCTGAATGAATCTCTGCTGGAAAATAAACATACATTGTAAGGCAAATGGAAAAGCCAAGAGTTCAAAGTAACCAAAGAAAGACAAATTTTATAATATTCCAGACAACTTTAACTCCAGTGACACACAGCATGAAAATTATGGCCATGCTAGAGAAAAAGATGAAGAAGCCAAACCAAAGGACCCCCTAAATTTAGGATTCTTCATTTTAAGATACTCGGTCTTTGACCTATCTATATTCCTGATTTTTTTAAAGCATCTGTATGAATGAAAAATAAGAAGGAAAATAGCCCACAGTCCTGAACCAGCTGGAGTAATAATGGCCTTAGAACAATTTGATCATCATAACACAATTATGATTGAAATTCTAAATGAAGTTAACAAGACGAAGAAATATAGAAATTCTTCAGATGTTCCAGATCTTCATACACATAACATTTGGCTTCAATATGCTTATAACTATGGAGAGGGTAGTACAACCTCTACCTTACAAGGGGTGGGAGTGGGGGGAAAGAAGGGTTCAATATTTAATTAGCAACTTATAATATAGGCCCAAACCCATTAAAATGAAATTAAAACTTCAAAAAAAACAAGATCATATTAAAAATACATACTGCTGTAAAGAATATTTTAGTTGGGGTTGGGCATAAGCTAAATCAAGGCTAACCAGTCATTTCTTCACCTTAAGTAACTCATCTTAACATAATAGAACTATAACACATGATACTGGGAGATGAGGGATTTTCCCAGAATACTGTGAAAGTACATGACCTTCAATATATACAGTCAGTCATTAGTGACTGTTTGAATTCAGTTATGACAACTAGGTGGCACAGTAGATAGAGTGCTAGGCCTGAAGTCCGGAAGACTCGTTTCCTGAGTCCGAATCTGGCCTCAGACACTTACTAGCTGTGTGACCCTCAATAAGTCACTTACCCTGTTTGCTTTAGTTTCCTCATCTGTTAAAACGAGCTGGATAAAGAAATGGCAAATCACTCCAATATCCTTGCCCAGAAAACCCCAAATGGGGTCATGAAGAGTTGGACACAACTAAAATGACTAAACATGGACTATTGCCATTGAAGTACAAACCTTGCCACCACTCTGGGGGATTTTGTCCGGGGGGGGGGGTGTAATATATGTGATTACAATGTTTTTCTTCTTCTCTTTTTGTGGGGGAGGAAGAGGGGAAAGAAGGGATGGGAAGGGCTGCAAACAACTAAGGAAGATAATGGAAGTCTTCAAGAGTGCCTAAGGAGAAAAAAATCTCCTGATTACTCTTAAGTCCTGAGAGCATTTGCTACCATATTACCAAGCATCTTCCAGCTTCCAAGCCTTAACCATCCTCAGGAAGGATGCTGACCACTCTGCGGCCTCTAAAAGGAGTGTTTACTCCATTTTGTCTAATTTCAAATATCAAGCAACTGATTTGGTTCACAGACTCAAAAAGACACTATAATGGATAGGGATATCCACAGCTCACCTTTAATCAGTATGCAGAATTCATACACACATCATGAGATTTTTTTAAAGACCATATGTTCCTGTCACCTTTAATCACTACTTCTATGACCTCATTTTGTTTTCTCTCTTTGTTGTCAAGGTTTTCCTTAGCAATACTGAGCCAAACTAAATTTTATCAACTAAATAAAATGAAATACAAATAACTGGATGATGTTTTCCTCAAAATAATTTCTTTCCGCCCAGACCTGTGATTTCAGCTGTGTAAGGGGCTCCCAGGTAAGAAAATTCCCTTTGCCAATACACATCAGCCAAACTGTCCTACAAAGCTGCCAGGGACACCAAGAGGCTGTGACTTATCCAGGATCACAAAACCAACACACAGCAGAGGCAGGACCTAAAACCCAATTCTTTCTGACTCTGAGACTGAAAGGTTCTCTATTATGACAAGCTCTCTTTTGACAGAAAAAAAATTATTTTCTCTAAAGTAGGCAAGGGAAGGGCAAAATAGGATTTACTTGATGAATTCATTTTAATGTCACTTTTGGGGGAATGAGTTAAACACACAAAATGATGGAATCAAACTAAGACCAGCAGGATCTCTGCATCTATGAAGGATGGAAAGGTAAACATGAAAGACATGATAGTTTCTAGTCTGTATTCTTTCTTTTATGCTTCACTAAAAATAAATGGATCAGAAAGAGTTAGATACGGGGAAGTACAACTTTTGCTTTTGAAGGTAGTATATCCATCACTCAGGAATCCTGACAGCTTTCCTAAGTGATAAAGCATAGGCTTCTGAACAATAAGGGAAAGAGGGTGTGGCCATTTTAAAGGCCAAGAAAGCCTCAGTTGCTAAACTACTAATAGAGAGAAACATTAGGTTAAATAAAATACCTCCCATAATGAGAGAAGCAGAGAGCCAGAGGTAGAAAGGGCAGTGTAGTCCCAGCCCCTAATTTTGCAGATGAGAAAACCAGGGCCCAAAAAAGATTAAGTGATTAGCTCAAGGTCAACAGACATCTAGCATGGGCAGGATCTGAGCCCAGGTCCTCAGACTGGGGAGCCAGTGTTTATTCCACTGTACCATGCTGGTCTTGTGTTGTCTTTACATGAAAATAAAGATTCTTGGTGACTCTGTCAAATGGCATTAATCTATATAGATTAATGCCATATTGATCTATATAGGTTAATATAGATTATCTATATGCCCCATATAGATAGGCACACAGCTAAAACACTGCTTTTTCTCATTGGGACTTTAGGGGCAGGACTTATGGGAGGACATGAACAAGTCTCACCAGAGCACAGGGAATGGATGGTTAGTTGTCTACAACATCACCAGAGGAAGAGTTTACATTAATGACAATGGTAGCTAACATTTATATGTTGCTTTAAGGTTTACACAGTTCTTTACAAATATTAGTTCATTTTCCCCCTGACAATGACCTTGAGAGGAAGTTGTTCTTATTATCTCCATCTTACAGATAAGGAAACCAAGGCAGACAGTGATTAAGTGACTTGCTCAGGGTCACATAGCTAGGAAATGTTTTGGGTAGGATTTCAATTAAAATCTTCCTAACTTCCTGACTTTCTACATCAAGAGATTGAAGACAGATATAAGACTGACAATTCAAAGAAGAGACAATTCAAAAACTGAACATCCCTTCCAGAGAAGGGGTGGGGGTTGGTTCAGATTTGTGATTTCATCCATGTAGAGAACTCCTTGTATAGAAATTTTATTCATGGCAGCTAAGGGCACAGTGAATACAGCAACAGCCCTGGAGTCAGGAGGAGCTGAGTTCATATCCCACCTCCGACACTTGACATTTACTGGCTAGGTGACCTTAGGCAAGTCCCTTAACCCCAACTGTTTTGACTCCAAAAACAAAGAAAAAGAAATGTCATTCATTAATGTAGAATAGCACTTAGCCTATAGAATAAAGTCTGAAAAACTAACTTACCTAAAGCCTTATAGCTTACCTGTGCCAGAGGAAGGGTCGTTAGAAAGAAGGCTGACTCCAGAGTCAGAGAACCTGGGTTCAAATTTCTATTACAAGCTCTATGACTCTGGGCAGGTCACTTAACATCTTTAGGTCTCAGTTTCCTTATCTGTAAAATAAAAAAGCTAGATTTCAAGGCTTCTTGAACTTTTTTCACTCAAGACCCCTTTTCCTGTTTCAGCAGCATTTGTTGGCATTGTGTGGCCAGGGCATGTGCAGTACAAAGTGCAAAAGCTTTGTGTAAGGAACCAAGGCTGCATGGAACCCGAGGATGCAACACTAGCAAATGCTGCCAAAAACACTTGGGACTCATTACACGTTCAATTTTTAATTAATTTTTGCTCATTGTGTGTTCAGAAAACTTTTACTCTTGCCAAATGTTTCTGGGGTCCTGACCTATAATTTAAGAAGCGCTGGACTAGGTGGTGGCCCTGTGGTCCCTTCCAGATCTAGATTTACGATCCTATGATTTGAATTCAACAGAGGGCTGCCCATCAAATGGTCAAAACCAGGACAATTCAAACACTTGCAGCATGAAATAATTTCTATGGGCATGACTCAACTGATTAACTTTGTACCTGGCAGAAAACAAACCTTAAAAACCAAACCACACAGCAGAAGATTCTCCAAATTCACTGTAGGATAAAAATGTAGAATAAGGATTCAGTGGATAAATGTTCCAAAACAAAAATGTCTATTTTACATTTTCCACAACGCCTGCCAACTTTATCAAACGAGTATCAGGATATATTGTGTATCAGGCCTCACCACAGTAGCTTTAGCCCTGGACTGTGGCTAGTAATGCCCTGAGCAGATCCCCATTTGCTCTTCCTTCAGCCCTGCACAAAGCCCACGCCATCAGAAGGCACCAAGGATTTAAGTAAAGGCATTTGCCATGGGCCCAGGAAGCTCACAGCAGGAAGACACCAGCACCATTTTTAAAAAGAGGCACTTTTGCAAAAGAGATGAATGCCCAGAGAAGCAGCATGGGGTCGGTTTAATGCCATTTTAACTAGGGATATACTGTGCTGAAAAATGCCAACAACTTCCCATGTCAGACCAAACCTGGCCCTGAAGAGTAAAAGTACGGGCCAAGAACAAAGAGGGAGATTTCATTAATTGGCTTAATTAAGCCAGAAGTAGAAAAGCAGGCCTAGCCCACGAAAGGGAAGGGAGATGGGGAGAGAGGGAGGAGGGTTCAGAGCTCAAGCACAAAGGAGGCCACCTGCAGAGCCTAAGAAGTTGATTCTGCTTTGTAGTTCTTTACGCATTAAGCAGGAAAAGAGGACACTAATCAAAACTCAAACTTAACTCCCTTAGATCAAGGGTGTCTTAGTTGCACAATTTTATAGGCTGGCTCAGAAAGACAGACAGCACACTTCCAACATCATCTAGTCATCTTCCAAACCATAATTCTAGCCTCTATCATCAGTGAATCCCTCCTGCAACACAACACTATGTGTGTACATCTTTGGTGACGCTTATCACAAGCCTTATGTTAGAGACTTTATCTCCCCAA
Source organism: Gymnobelideus leadbeateri (assembly GCA_011680675.1). Classification (NCBI taxonomy): domain Eukaryota; kingdom Metazoa; phylum Chordata; class Mammalia; order Diprotodontia; family Petauridae; genus Gymnobelideus; species Gymnobelideus leadbeateri. The sequence goes on along the minus strand of WOXC01009227.1, from coordinate 184,439 downwards.
TGAGTTTATAAACTACTGGGGGGCAAGAGCCTATCTTCCGCAGCTTGGCACCCACTACACACAGTACCTAATATAATCTAGACACTCAGTAAACATTTGTGGAATTAATGTTGTTTATCCTCATCTAGGGACAACTAGGTGGCACAGTGGATAGATCACCCAGCCTGGAGTAAGCAAGATCTAAATTCAAATCTGCCTCTGACACATACAAGCTGTGTGACCCTGGATAAGTTATTTAACCCCTATTTATCTCAGTTCCTCTATTGTAAAATGGGTACACCCTGGAGAAGGAAACAGCAAACTACTCTAGTATCTTTACCAAGAAAACCCCACGGGGTTGCAGACAGTCGGACATACATGAACAACAAGCTCCACCCTCATTATTATCGAGCATTTATATAGCACTTTAAGGTTTGTAAAGTGCTTTACACATGGCAACTCATTTGATCCTCACAACAACCCCTAGACAAAGGTGTTATTAATACCCCTATTTTACAGAAGAGGAAAGGGGTTACTAGGTTAAGTAACTTGTTCAGCATCACACAGTTAGAAGTCCCTTAGGCTGAACTTGAACTCAGGTCTTCCCTGACTCCAAGTCCCACACTCTATCCACTGGTCACATAGCTGCCTCTAGGATTAACCTGGTTCTTCTCGGACTTAAAATATTTAATAGTTAATTGAGATTCCCTTCAATTCAGAATTTGTGGGAAAAGTCACAAGAATCTGGGATCCTTGAGAGAAGGGACTGTTTCTGCTTTTCTTTATATCCAGAACCTCTAACAGAGTCTGGCATAGAAGCAAACATTTAGTAAATACTCGTTGACGAACTGCTTCCATTTTGCTCATGGTTCTCAACAATTAAGTTTAGAATGTGAGATAACTCTGGATTGTTCTGTTTTCTTTTTGGTGTTGAGAAGCATGCTGAAAAAAGTGCTGAACTTGAAATCAGGAGAGTCAGATTCAAATCCTGTCTTAGACACTCACTGGTTAAGTGACAGTGGGCTCTCTCTGGGAGCCTTCATTTCTTCCACTGCAAACTAGCAATGTTTCTTTCACTACCTACCTCAAATAATTTTTGCAAGAAATCAGTTTGTAACCCTTTGAAAGACTCATGGAAATAGGCCTAATGATAATAGGCCCTATTTTGAATCAATGCCTTTTTTTTTTACTTAATTTGGACTTTCAAGTACTTTATAATACACATAGTATTTCAAATATATTGCTTTAAAAATACTTTACAGTTTATAATTATAAACTATAGTTAACTAGTTAAGTATGCTTTTTTCATTAGCCTGATTCCATATTATTTGAAATTTGACTTTAGTGATAAGGTCCTCATCCATCTTAGATGATGGAATTATTTTGGAAATAGTTATTCTAGAAGAGTAGATATTCTTTGAGAAAAACAGATTGCAGACCTACCCTCCCCACACCAGAGACAAAGGTGGGTGGAGGCAGAGAGAGAGAGAGAGACACACAGAGACACAGAGAGACAGAGAGAGGAGAGACAGCAGAGAGACAGAGAGACAGAGAGAGACAGAGAGACAGAGAGAAAGAGAAAGAGAGGAGAGTGACAGAGACAGAGAAAGAAAGAGAGAAGAGAGAGACAGAGAGAGACAGAGACAGAGACACAGAGAGAGAGAGAGAGAGAGAGAGAGAGAGAAACAGTTTTTCAGGAGTGTAAGTTTCCTTATATTTCTCATCAACATTTATCTCATCTGAGCCTCATAAGAACCCTTAGAAGTAAGTACCACCACTATTACTAACTCCTTTTGACAGAAGGGGAAACAAAGGCTCAGAGAACTTAAATGACTTACTTGCCTGGAGTCACATAGCTAGTAGGCATCTGAGCTAGCATTGGAACCCAGGTGTTCCTGAGTTCACATGTAGCTTTCTATCCACTACCCCACACTGCTTCCCACTATGCAATAGGAAGTATATTTATGTATACTTTTAAATTGAGGCTCATGTGTATTTATATTCAACATAAGTCACAGAAAATTGGTTAAAGGGAGCCCAAGCAGAGCGGTGGACCACAGTGTCAGCTTTTTAAATAGCCTGAAGGATTCTCAGCTGTAACTTTGATTATTCAAAACCAAACGTTATCTCAGCATGTGTGTGGCACATATACTTAAATGCTCATTCCTGACTACATGATGATAATTGGGTGAGACTGGAGGAAAAGATCACATTATTCTTTTATAAGAGCCCGAGTTTTCTGCCTCCTTCCTCCTCCATATACCAGGGTTGTCGAGGGCCAGTGGGTAGATCTTTATTAGAGAATGGGTAGCAATAAGCCCTTTTAGTATTTGAGTAGGTTGTTTTGTTTTGGCCCTGGTAGCTGGCCTGCATTGACATCGTTAAGTCCCCATGACCTTCTATTCAATGAGATGGCAGGGTGGAAGGCTTGAGTATGGCCATCTTGCTGTTGAGAAAACAAAAGAACAAAGAAATAAAGCTGTGCCCTGAGATGCGAGCCAGAAGAGAAGAGCACCAGTTTCCAGACCTTCCCCATGATCACACTTCCTTCTATTTCCCTAATAAATAACTGCGGAACACTTTATACCTGAAGACACCTCATTTCAACCTCCATTCTCATCACTTCCTTTCTGCCAAGACTGGCTTGACCCTAGGGAAGGAAGGCAGACAAGAAGTAACAAGAATAATGAGGAGTGAGAGGTTTCTGGGCTAGCTAGCCAGCCAGTCGTCCAGACAGCCGTCCAGACGCCTCCTTGGATGGAAGCTTCTCCGTTGAGCCTGTATGTTTTCTCAGGTCAGTCCCAGCCCAGAGAGGGTTGACAGTGAAGCCTCCTACTCCATCCCACCTGCTCATATCAACCCAGCTATTGGGCTGCACTGTCTGCTTACTAAAGTGAAGGGACTTAGTCTGTTTCTACTCAGCAAGTAGCCAGACACCCTGGAATTTCACTTGTAGGTAGCAGAAATTAACTTCGGAATGAAGGCCTGGCCAAGTGAAAGGGCCTGAACTTGCCAAGTCAGAAAGCCTGGTTCTGTGACTGGGCGTAGCCCCTTATTTTTCCCCCTCTCATTTGTAAAATTGAGGGATCTACCTGTTATGAGGAAAATGCTCTGTAAAAGCTGGAAAGCGCCATGTAAAAGTGAGCAACAGCTATTTATTATCAATTACTATTATTGGATAAGAGTCTACCAACCAACCAGTATTTCCTGAGTGCCACCCGTGTGCCAACTACCAAGCTAAATGCCACAGTGCTGGTGATACCTCTTCCACAGCAATTCAGAGCTAGACCCTAGTAGGCAAAAGGAACAAGCTCAAGGGTTTTTAGTGAGAATTCAATTCAATTCAAAAGTATTTATAGCCTTCTGTATACCAGGCACACAGGCAGGATACTGGGACAAAAATGCTTTCCTTCAAGGAGCTGACACCAGGTAGAAGAGGGAAGTGAGAAAAATGCAACATAACACAAATGCATAAACCCTGAGTATTTATAACACAAACACATAGACAAAGTATTTACCATATAACATTGATGTATAAACTTTTTATATATTTTATTTTATTTAAATAAATATTTATTTAAATATTTTATATTTACTAAACATTCTCTCAAAATAAACTGGAGAGCAGTTTACCAATCAATCTGCTTTGATAGATGGGGTTTCCTCACCTGGAATTCCTTCTCCACACCAATATCAGATCACAAATCAGGATGGGCACTTATTCTGTTAAGTCACAGTCATACAGAGGGTATGTGTGTGTTGGTACCAGAGTGCTATTCCTTTGAAGCAGGGTTCTCAACCTGGAGTCCCTGAATTTGTTTTTTAAAGTATTTTTATAGCTGTTCTACAATATAATTAGTTTCTTCAGAATCTTATATATTTTGGTCATCTAAAAACATGATTCAGAAAAGGAGTCCATAGGTTTCCCCAGACTGCCAAAGGGACACAGGAGTCTAACAAAAGAGGTTAAAAACTCCTATTCTAAAGGAAGACAGGAATTCAAAGAGGCAAAAGTGGGAAGGGATTGCATTATCAGTATGGGAGACAGGCTGATCAGAGGCATAGAGATGAGAGACAGAGTGTCAGGTCATAGAAATAAGAATGTTACTTTGACCAGAACTGAGAATGCATAGAGGAAAATAATTTAAAATAAGACTGAAAAGCTGCTGGGAGTCATATTGTTCTCATAGGCCCTTCACTAAGGAGTAACATGACCAGTCCTGGCCTCAACCTTTCTCAGAACGGGCCAAGAGTGAACGGTCTGTAAAGTCTAGAACACAATACTCTGTGATCCTGTCCACATGATACACCCACAGTGAAGACCCCACAAAATTTTCTCTCCTGACAAAAGAAAAGCCATAGGACCATCAGAATGGTTGTTTCTGGGTGACTTACTGAGGAAGTTCCCACACTTTGAAAGAAATATCACTCGGAGCCAGAAACAAGCTTGGTCTGGAAAGAATCGGCTCAGCAGGTTCCAGGGGCCACCATGTGTGTGAACATCTCTCCCCCAGATGAGGAGAGAAGCATAATTCAATCTTAACAGAAGCCTAGAGTTTTCTGAGAAGTGCTGGGCCCAAAGCTTATGGGTAATCCAGGGGGCTGGAGCATCAAAAGGAAGTGCAGACCACTCACAGAGCAACCTTCTGAGACAGTTTCTGCAGCCAGCTCCTAAAACCTCAGACCTCATTCAGCAGTGTTTACAAGAGAACAGTAAAAGTGGGCAGGGCTTTTTTTTTTTTTTAAACATAACCAGACCTACATTTAGCCAAACCAATTCCACTCTTTGTTCTTCAGGCCAGCTTCAGAGGAGGCACTATAATTCTCCGCTGCTTCTCCTCCCTATGATACCACCTCCAAAGCCTCAGTACTTCCAACTATTCCATTTAGCCTAGGGGTTCCTACTCAAGCAAATTTTTTTTGCATCATTGATCCCTTTGTAAGTCTAGTGAAACCTATGTACCTCTTTCTCAGAATAATATTTGTTTCCTACATTCATAATTGAAGGAAATAGTAAATTTCATTGAGAGGTTAATAACAATAATGATGTAATTTCTTTCTCATTCAAGTTCACAGACACCCTGAAATATCCACGGACCCCTTAGGGATTTAAAGATCCTTAGATTAAGAACCTCTGATTTAGGGGAAAGCAAGAGTTTCCACATCTGATATTATTTCATACCCTGTAAAGGCACAGGTATGGTCATTTTTATTTTTATCCTAATTTTTCAGCAATGGGGAAATTGGTGCCCTATCTATACTATGGGGTGCATAAACTTGGATGGGATGGAATGCAGCTTTATTTTCAGTACCCTCTAACTTAAATTTAGAATTTCCTTCAAATATGAACATAGACAACAAGGAACTCTAAGAAGGTATCCATAGGCTTCACTAAAATGTCAAAGGGGACCACAATACAAACAAGGTTAACTACTGATCTACAATTTGGAATCATGACCTCCAAATTACTAAATTGTGCATAACCTTTGAATCAATGATACCACTACTAGGCTAATATCTGCAAAGAGATCAAGAGAAAAGATCCATATCTACAAGACTATTTTTAACAGCTTTTTTTTAATAGTGACAAAGAGCTGGAAACTAAAGGAGTTTTCATCCATTGGGTAATAGCTGAACAAATTATGGTGTATAAATATAATAGAATATTGCTATGCCATAAGAAATGACGAAAGGGATGGTTTAACAAATTATGCTATATAAATATAATGGAATACTATTGTGCCATAAGAAGTGATGAAAGGGATGGTTACAGAGAAACCTGGGAAGACTTGAATGAACTGATGCAGGGTGAAGTGAACAGAAACAAGAGAATAATCTACACAATAACAATGTATGAAGACCAACAACCTCAAAAGACTCAGAAACTCTAATCAAAAGAAGATCAATCACAATTCCAGAGGGCCAAGAATGAAGCATGTTACTCACTTCCTGACAGAGAAGGGATGGACTTAAGCTGAATTGACATATATTTCCTGGACATGAACAGTGTGGGAATTTGTTCCACTTGACTACATGTATTCATTATAAGGGATTTATTTTTCTTTTCCTCTTTTTCCATCCTGGAGGGAGAAAGAGAAAGGGAAAATAGATTTTTGTACAATGAAATTTTTAAAAAGATCCCCAAACTAGGTCTTTGAACCTTCAACAGGTATCCGTGCAGCACTTGGGCCATCCACATTTGATCCTTTCCTTTTGCTAGGTGGTTGGCTCACCTCCTCTTATGATCAGACATTTCCTGATGAATACCTTTCATACAACTTCATACATAAGTCACAACTGACAATGTGTTGCAGCCTGTTGATGCCTACCAAATCTTTCCTCAATCCCCACTAAGTCACCCACAATTATGTTTTTTTCGTAAACTGCGTATTCAGTGACTGGCAATTATATAAGCCTCACCAAAAGAAACACAGATGCTAAAAAGATGAACTACTGTACCAACATGCAACTGTGGATACCTGAAAATGCTACAGAGCTTCCCAAATGCAGTCCAGCCCAATCTCTTCCTCTTATTCAATGAATCCTTATTAAAATAGAAACTTGTTCCTGGGGAAGGATAACACATCAATTTCCCTATCACATGTGATGGGAAGGAAGGGATGGGGGTAAACTGTCAGGCACTTCCAGGACTAAGAGCAAAAGCTTCCCTCCTTTGGCCTTGAATCACTGGGAATGAGGAGCAAACAGAAAGGAGTGACCAATGGGGAAATGGAGGATCCCAAGATCACACATCAAAAACTGGAAAGGACTTTTCTGGCTCCCTCCTGATGGCACAACTTCCCAGGCTGCTTTGTCTAGCACTGACTGCCCTTCTGCTTATCCCTCCCCCACACACACCCTCAATCACTGCTCAAGGTAGGGGAGTTGGATTACTCCTTTCTCCCCCTTGCCACTTTCAGATTTTCCTTCTCATCCCTCACAGTGACCTCTCTACCTTTAAGGTTCACTCATTTAGTATCTGTCACCACATCAGAATCCTGCAGGCTGTTACCTTCTGGCCTCCAGGACACTTCCTTCCTTTCCTTCCTCCAGAAGTTCAGTACCTGGTTCACAGTCTTTCTCTTCTCCCCAACTCCTACCTTCATGCTAGGAGTCTTCAACATTCACAGTGACATTCCCTCAAACACTGTAGCCACCCAGTTCTTGAGCTTACTCATTTCACATGACCTTGTCCTTGTAATGGAAATGCAAATTTAAAGATCTTCCCTGCCCCTAGCTTAAGTGCACCTGGAGCCTGTGGTGGGAGGCTTGTTTTTCAGGGAAGCCCACACCTTGATACTTTGTGATTGGGCAGTGGGTCAAGGAGGTTGTTACATTCTCTGAGCTAGGAGAAGGCTATATAAACCCTGATGAGAGGCTTTGCTTTGGGGCTCACTTTGAGAAGTGTTGTGTGATATGACCAGATGAGACTCTGGGAAGCCGTTGTTGAGAGCCCCCCGGCTTTGAAAACCCAGATGCTGATGCTTCCCTCTCTGGTAACTGTGATTTGGTATTGATGCATATAATGTTGGGACAGTTTGGAAGCCTGTCTGATCTGTAAGTTCTGTAACTCTGAAGTTCGGGGTGCTGACCTTTTTCCCCTGAACTAGATAATGTGTGTTTGTTTGATTAAAGTAAGCTTGTTAACCCATTTTGAGTTGCTTTCCTTTTGAAAAGCAGATCTAAGAACCTGTGCTGGCAGTCACCCTGGGGATATTGGGGTGCTTGCTGCTACAAATGGCGACGAGGGATGGGATCTGCTGAGTAAAAGGAAAGTATGGGGGCTGGGATAATTGTTTGTTTCCCAGTTGTGGTAGCTGTGATTCTGTGGAGCCATGGAGCAGGAGAGAAGAACGGCCTGCATGCTGACTTCACTGAGCTGAGAGCAGGAATGGTGAGCTGCCTGCATGGAGACCTGTGGAGAAGCCTGGAGCTGCTGCCTTCTGCTGAGGAGAAGGAACCCAGGAGTTTGGAGTTCAGCCACAGGATAAGATAAGGACTGTGTGGCAAAGCAGGGGCACTGAATGTGTTTCCTTGTTGCATCCCACAGTTTGGGACCCAGGGGGAGGATGGACTTGTGACTGGTGGGTGGGGTGAAGTGCCATGGACCCCAAGGACCCCACTTTGGTTTTGTTGCCCAGCCCCCTCTCTTGACTTGAAAGCAGGGGCTGGAGCATTGTTATGGGAAGGACACCCCCCTCCTCCCAAGAGAACTTTATGTGATAATGCTTTGTATTTTGTGAATTGATGTGAAAATGCAATGTACTTTGTTAAGACCCAGTGGCCACTTTGGTAACTTTAGATGTACCTTGAAAATATGACTTAAGAAATGGTTAGTCGCTAATTGAAATGTAAATTATCTATGCTATGGGCATACTTAGTAAGACTTTACTGAATAAGTGACTAATTGTACTTTGAGATATTGTTACAGATAAGAGACTAATTGAGCTAATCAAGACTTTGCCCCGCCCCCCCCAGTGGAAGACTTGTACTTTGAAAACTGATGTAACTGATTGAGTTAACTTAAGAGTGACTATTTTTTGATTTTACTGATAAGTGGACTGAGTTAACATTTGCCCCATGAGTGGAAGACTTGGACTATTGTATTTTGAGATTATATTGTGATTTTCTTATGTATCTGGAAAATGTGACCTAAGAGATGTTTTAGTGCTAATTCAAATGTAAGTTGTGTGTGCTATGGGCAAGAAAGATCTTGGGGCCGAATGTAATGGAAATGCAGATTTAAAGATCTTCCCTGCCCCTAGCTTAAGTGCACCTGAAGCCTGTGGTGGGAGGCTTGTTTTTCAGGGAAGCCCACACCTTGATACTTTGTGATTGGGCAGTGGGTCAAGGAGGTTGTTACATTCTCTGAGCCAAGAGAAGGCTATATAAGCCCTGAGGAGAGGCTTTGCTTTGGGGCTCACTTTGAGAAGTGTTGTGTGATATGACCAGATGAGACTCTGGGAAGCCGTTGTTGAGAGCCCCCCGGCTTTGAAAACCCAGATGCTGATGCTTCCCTCTCTGGTAACTGTGATTTGGTATTGATGCATATAATGTTGGGACAGTTTGGAAGCCTGTCTGATCTGTAAGTTCTGTAACTCTGAAGTTCGGGGTGCTGACCTTTTTCCCCTGAACTAGATAATGTGTGTTTGTTTGATTAAAGTAAGCTTGTTAACCCATTTTGAGTTGCTTTCCTTTTGAAAAGCAGATCTAAGAACCTGTGCTGGCAGTCACCCTGGGGATATTGGGGTGCTTGCTGCTACAGTCCTCCAGTGCACCTCAGCCACAAAGATGGTCATACCTTTGATCTCACCATTATCCATCATCTCTATCATCACTTCTATGTTAATGAACTCTGAATTTCCTTTATCTGATCACAATTTATTGCCATTCCACCTAGCCCTCTGCCTTACAACCCCAAACCCTGTTCTCCATCCACACCAGTACCTCTACCCCTCAGTTCTTTCCCAGGCCGTCAGTCTTACACTAGCTACACTCTCCTCCTTCCCCCATCTTGACCCCTTAGTAAGCCATTTCAAGCATATATTGTCCTTTTCTCTTCAGTCCCTTGCCCCCTCACCACCAATCTTGCCCTGCTAGGCCTCAGCCTCAGATCCCTGGTACCACCCGCTGCCTTTGCTGCTGAACAAAAGTGGAGAAATCATGAAAATGCGCTGACTGGCACAGGGCCCTTTTAAGCCTTCCTCATTAACCCACCGTTCCACTCACCACAGCAGCTCTTTCCATTCCACCCCAAACCTTCCACGGCTCCTGCTCTCCTCACCTCATCGTGGCTGAGAATCTTGCTTCACATTTTACTGAAAAATAATGGAAGCCAGTCATCAAGAGTTCCCTCTTTTCTCCTCTTCTCACATCACCCGGATGCCTTCTGCCCCTACATCTTCCACTCCTGACTCACCGGAAGAGACGTTCCTTCTCCTTGCCAAAGCAAACCCCTCAAGATGCACAAGTGATTGATCTCAACCATCCTGTCTTTTCCAGCAGACTGCTCTCTACTCACTCATTGATCTTCAGTCTCTCCTCTACTGCCTGGTTCCCTGTCTACAAACACGCCCATCTCTCCCCACTCTTAAAAAACCCTCCCATGATCCACACATTCCTGATGAATGCCACTCCCTTTCTCTCCAACCTTTCGTGGCTTAACTTCTTGAGAAGGCCATCTACAATAGACATTACTACTTCCTTTCCTCTCACTCTCTAAACTCTTGACAGTATGGCTTCTGACTTCGTCATTCCACTGAAACTATTCCTTCCAAAGTTACCATTGATCTCTTAATTGACAAATCCAACACTTTGTTTTTTAGTCCTCATTCTTCTTGACCTCTCTGTAGTCTCTGACACTCTCAACAACCCTCTTTCTCCTTTATATTCTCTTCTCTCTAGGTTTTTGGGACACTACTCTGTCCTGGTTCTCCTCCTGCCTGTTTGCTCCTTCTCAGGCTCTTCTGCTGGAACTTCATTCATGTTATGCCCACTAACAATGGGTGGCCCCCAAAGCTTTGGCAATGGTCCTCTTCTCCTCTCCCTCTATAAATTTTCACTTGACTTTATCAGCTCTCTTGAATTCACTTATCTCTAACCTGATGATTCTCAAATCTGTTTATCCAACTCTAACATTTCTGCTAAGTTCAGCCTTACATTTCCACCTGTCTTTTAGATATCTCAAACAATCACAGACAATCTTAAACATATTCAAAACCGGACTCATTTTCTTTCTCCCTCAGCGCTCCCCCTTTCCAAACTTCCCTATATTGATTGTTAAGGGTACCACCATCCTTCTAGTTCCCCAAATTCACAACCTAGATGTTACCCTTAATATCTCTCACCCAGTCCCCAAAATCCAATCAACTGCCAAGGCCTATCAATTTAATCTTTATAATATTGCTTGCATATGCTCCCCTCCCTCCTGACACAACCACCACCCTGATGCAGGTCCTCTCATCCACAACTGGACTATTGTGACAGCTTACTATTTGGTCTGACTGTCACAAGTCTCACTCCAGTCCAGGACTTCCTCCACTCAGTTGTCAGTGACCTTCCTAAAGTTCAAGTCCAACCATGTCACCCTTTTAAGAAATAAACTCTACTGGACTCCTATCACCTCTTTGGTCCTCAAAGCTCTTCATAACCTACCTCTCCATTCTTCTTATACCTTATGCCCCTTCCCCTCACTCACTCCCCCCAAAGCATACAGATACTCTGCCATACAGTGACACTGGACCCCTTGCTGTTCCTCGAGCAAGACACTTCATCTACAAATTCCAGGCATTTTCAGGGGCTGTCACCTGTGCATGGAACAATTTCCTTCTTCATATCAATCTTCTAGCTTCCCTGGCTTCCCTCAAGTCCCACTTAAATTCTCATATTCTACAGGAAACCTTTCCCAATCCCAATTCTTGTTTCTTCCTCTGTTGATTTTTTCCCCAATTTACCCTGTAAATTGTTTCTACATAGTCATGTGCATGATGTCTCTCCCAATTTGGTTGTGAATTCCTTGAGAACAAGACTTTTATTTTTCTTTCTTCTTATCCCCAGTGCTTAGGCACAGGGCCTGGAATATAGTAGGTGCTTAATAAATGTTCATTGGCTAACTGACTTTACAGGTGATTTTGTTCAGCCTCCTCATTTTTCAAATGAGGAAAACTGAATCCCACAGAAGAGACTGGCCCAAGATCACACAAGTATCCACAGGGGCCAGGCCATCTGATTCCCAAGCCAGTGTTCTTTCCTCTGCATGGAACTTTTCCTGATCCTCCCAAACTACTGTCTTCCAAACTACTCTGTATTTAACCATTTTGCTTACATTTTATACTGATTTGTTGTTGTTGTTGAGTCAGGTCCAACTTTTGATGACCCCGTGAATCACAGCACACCAGGCCTTTCTACCCTTCACTATATCCCAAAGTCAATCCAATTGCATCATTTTTGTTTCCATGACGCTATGTATTTATATATGTACTTTGTTTCCTCTATAAGCATGTAAGCCTCTTGCAAGCAAGGATTGTTTCAGTCTTAGAATTTATGTTCCCAGTGCCTGGCATGGTGGCTAGAACACAGCAGGCATTAATAAATATTTATTTATTGATATTTTTCCAACACACCACTGCCGCTTAGACAAGATTACCTTTGGTTACAACCACGCTTATCAACAGATGTTCTGGTCCTGTCAGCTAGTCAGTCAATGCCCTTATCGCTATGTGTGGCCAAGTTCAAGTGTGAAGGGCTAGATGGAAGAGGTCCCAGCAGTACAACAGAGCTTTCTGGGAAAAGTAGATGAGGATGGGTGAGGACAAGGAGCCAAAATTCACTCTTTGCTAGTGGGAAAAATTAAAGTTAAACCAAAAAAAGCCTTTCCTACTTTTAATACTCATTATTAGAGCCTCAAATAAAAGATTTTTTAAGGTGGGAGTAGAGGGGAGGGAATGGATGAGAAAAAAAGACCCAGGGAAGAAGAGACATCATCTTGAAGGAGATATTTTTTATTTCATCAGTGAGGAAAGCCGGGGGATGAGCCGAAAATTTTCCCTTGAGAATCGAAACAGAATTTAAACTTCTGCCCCTGACTTAGCTAAATAAGACTCTGTCACCCACAAATCTCAACAAAGAAAAGTCTTGAATGAGCTAAAAATGGCTTGGCTGGGGAAAGGAGGAGTGGAGGGAGGAAGCTTTGGGCAGCCAGCCAAGCAAATGGACCTGGGGTTTAATGAGGTAATGATCTCTCGAAGTCTTTTTGTTTGTTTAAAGCCTTAAAGTTCTCCCTTTGAGGCTAGCTGGCCATTCCCGCCTTCTGAGGGGAGTCAAAGGGTCGCTCAGGGAAAGGCGAGACAAAGGTAAGGACGCTTGCAGATTCCACTAGCTTCCTCCAAACCTCACTTTCAGAGCACACTAAAGACCAGGTTGAGACGAAGTCAGGCCCAGCGCTGTCTCCTCCACATCCCCCTGCCAAAAAAAGGAGGCAAGAATTACTGTTTTCAGATTGCCCGAGCAATCATTCTACCTCATGCTGGCTCCTCCCCCAGCCCTGTGTAACACAGACGCAGCCAGAGAGGATTCAGTTGAACAGAGATCAGGAACAGAGGGGGGGAAGATAAAAGAAAAAAATTCCAAAACTTCACAAATATTTTTCCCCAGGAACTTAAGATCATTATTTTAAACTGTGTCAAACTCATGATCTTTATTTAATACACATATAATGTCACTACAACACCATCTCAAGGCAAACATACTGATTTCCAGTCAGGTCCAGAGAGCACTCAGTCTACACAAGGATCTGAGTAGATCTCAGTCCGCACTTAAGGATCTAGAAGGCCACATGTGGCCTCAAGGCCACAGGTTCCCCACCCGTGATCTACATTATTTACATCTAGGTATGGTTCTTCCAGTCAATAAGCCATTTAAGAGAACGACTTACATTTACCAGGGAACACCAGTGGCATACTATTCTTATCACCAGGTAGCTTTCTAACTGGGCTCACTGAGAAGCTCTAAATTACATACAGATGTAATAGATGCATAAGAACTGCCCATGACTTCTTAACCCAGGGGCAAGAGATCACTGGACAATCAATATAGACCTAGAGGGTATCATGGAGATTAATGTAATTCAACCCTCACATTTTAGAGATAGGGAAAACTGAGATCCTCATCAGCAGTCACAATTTCAAACTGACTTTAGCAGTCTTTGGGGGGGGGGGGTAGGGGATAAAAGACTTGTTCAGAGTCCCACCACTCATAAGTGTCTGAGGCCAGATTTGAACTCAGGTCCTCCTAACTCCAGGGCCAGTCCTCTATCTACTGTGCCACCTGGCTGCCCCTCAAACTGACCTTTGATGGAAGCTAGGGATATTAAGTAAGAGTCCTTAGAGAATTTTCCATTTTCATTTTGCTCCATTGCAACAGCTACCTATAACCCACTAGCACCTATAACCCACATTCTTGAGTTTTACACAATTTCCAGTCAGAGCCAAAGCAAACATCAAGTTCCCTTCAGGATGACATCACTCTACCAAAAATAAATAAATAAAAGAAGAAGGAGAAGAATCCTTTTGGACAAAACTCATCGATTATTGTTTTCTTTCTGGGGAGTTTTCAAGTCTTAACTTCAAAATCCCAAGTCAAGACCCTAGAAATTGTTCTGTAAGAAGACTCTCCCCATCTTCCTGATCCTGCCACTTGGATGGGGAAAGAGCAGAGCTAAGAATAAAAACTCTAGAGCAGCTTAGTCATAAAAGACCTTAGAAGTTCTGGCCTTTTCCTCATTTTTAGAAGAGGAAAGAAACCCCATAGAAAGAGGTTAAGTGTTTGGCCCAATATCTCATGGGTATATTAAGTACTAAAGTCAGGATTGGAACCCAGGTCCTCTGACCCTAAATCCAGTATTCTCCCTAATACATTCGACTGCCTATCTGGATGACATACATTATTATTAGAAAGAAAAATGAAAATTAACTTTCTGTAGGGACTCTGGCACTAGGGAGTAATTTTGTAAGCTTTGGAGTTCATGGAACTTGGATCTAGCCAGTTTCACTGGATGTATCTGAACAGGATACTACAGATGAACCCATTAGCATTTAGATTGTGAGCTCCTTGAAGGCAGGGACTGTTTTTTGCCTCTTTGTGTATTCCCAGTGCTTATCACAGAGTCTAGCACACAGCAGGCACATAATAAATGTTTATTTATTCATTGGGTAGGGGTTTTCTGCTAATTAAATAACTGGCCCTATGTCAGAGGAGGATATGTATCTTTTAACTAATGTGTGAATATGGTTTTAAAATTTTAACACTTTGTCAAAGTTATGCCAACATAGATTGTGTAATTACAACAATTAAGCTTTGGCACTTTGAAGTTGCATGTTATAGATAGAGAGCTGGCCTTAGAGCCAGGAAGAACTGAGTTTCAATCACACCTCTAACACACACTAGTTGTATGAGCCTGGGCAAGTCACTTAAACTCTTAATGCCTTTCTACGCAACTTTCTAATACTGAAAGTTGCAAAGAGGGTCCTGACCTGCATAGGTAAAGGGAGTGTCCTCACACAGGAATTCCATATGAAATGAAATCACAGCTGAAGCTGGACCTTAAGTGATAGGCAAACATTACCTCCCCTCCCTCCCTTCCTTGCAAAGGTGAGGGACTATGGGTGTGGAACACTGTATATAAAGCCAAATTTGGAAGATTCATTGGTTTGTTTTATTGAACTGAAATTCTCTACTTCTTGAAACAAAATTAACTTAAATGGATTTTCATTTGAAAAGGAAAATATACAGCACTGAGGAGGAAAAATGGTTGCAAAAACAAATAGTAATGTGACCATTTGAATTTTTTTGTAGGATAAGCACAATATATAGGCATGCCTATATGTCACATGTAAACTATTTTGACACACTTTGGCTTAAAGAACTCCAGACTCATTCTTACACCTCCATCCCCATCTCATTTCCTCAAGAGGTAAGGCAAACTGCCAGGACCTGGAAAAGTTAAAGGACTCTGAAGAAACTCTGACATTTTCATATGCAACAACAATAAAAAAGACTTCTTCCAGAATTAAGAAATATTACTCAAGAGAAGTACTCCAAAAGGGAACAGAATGAAATAATAGACTGATAACTAGAGATTGAGAGATAAATTAGCAACAGCTCAAGAGAAAGGGGAAGTAGAACTGGAGTTAATTGCTCCCCATCCTTCTTGGCTACAACAATGAGGGAGATGGGACCATGGCTTGCCAACAGCTCCGATAAAAGCTAGGATTATCCTGACTGGTGCCATTTGTCTCAGGGTCTTGATTTATCCCTAGGTACCAAGGCTAGGAAGCTGGGACCATGGTTTCCTTCTCTCTCTTCCTCTTCCTCTCCCTCTCCCTTTCCCCAGCTATCACCCAGGAGGCCAGAGAAGAGCCAGAGACACTCTGTCTGTTTCATTTCCTTTAGGCCAGGAGTACCTCCTCACTAAATGAAAAGGCTGGGGTCAAGGGGGTGCCCCAGCAGGCCCCTCTTCCCCTCAAGCCTTGTTTGATTTTTAAGGGAGATGATTAAATACACCAGGGGACACTTAATGCCTGCAACACAGAATCCAGATGTTAAACAAACCTTTTCTTTATGGTTCAGGGTCTGCCCCTAAGTGTTTCTTTTAATTAACATTTAAGCTATGACATTTAAGTGGCTTTATTTAAGATGCAGCTTCATATAATGTAATAAGCAGTGGACTGAAAGTCTGTAGCCCTGTGTTCTGGTCAAGGCCAACTAGTAATTATGACAATGATGATGGTAATCATATTCCAATAGTGGGGGTAACTACATCCATATATCCAAATTGGTACATACTCTCCCTTCATGAAGGCAAAAAACAGATCCCTCACACCTTCTCATCCTGTACAACTCTACATTTAAATTTGTATGGTGTTCTAAGGTTTACAAAAGACTTTCTTTACAACAGCTCTGTGAGATAGGTAATTCAATTCAACAAGCTTCAACAGGGCCAGCCATTTCGCTCCATGCTGGGGACACAAAAACAATCTCAACAGTCCTGCCCTTCAAGGGGATTACATTCTATGAGGGAGAAACAGCAGGTACCCAAACACTATTGCCTTCATTTTATTTTTTAAATTTTATTGATGTTTTTTTGTTTTACATCAGTCATTTCCACAGATACCATTCCAATTAAATCCTCTGTTGCAACAAGGGAAAAAATTAAGCAAAACTAATTGATATTGCAACTGTGTCTGAGAGAACATGCAACATTTTTCATCCATCGACTACCACTTTTCAAATGGGAGGAAGAAGATATGTTTGATTATCTGTTTTTCAGTATTGGAGATGGTTTTAGTTTACATAACTGCTGTACATTGTTTTCTTGGTTCTGCATCAGTTCACACAAGTCTTTTCAGGTTTCTCTGAAATCCTCATATGCCTTTTTTCAAAAATATTATTTCATTACATTCACAGGCTACAATTTGTTCTTCCTTTCCTCAATCTATAGAGACCACAGAAAGTCCTGCTATGAATATTTTTTATTCTTCATTTTACATTTTACAGACACATAATAGCTAATAATTGTGAGAACTTAAATTCATCTCTTCTGATCCCAGAACCAGGAGTGTTCCCATACTGCCACACCTCCACGGACTCTAGAGTTTATACTGTCATAGCAATATTCTTACATTTAAGTACCACACTTTGTTTAGCCATTTCCCAACCAACTGACATCTACTTTGTTTTCTAGGTCATCACTATTACAAAAAGAGCTACTATAAATATTTGGGTGTAAAAGAGAAATGTCTTTATATTCTTAATCTCCTTGAGCAGCAATATACCTAGCAGTACAATCTAGGTCAAAAGATAAGGGCATTTTAGTGTCTTAGTATAATCCCAAATTATTTTCCAGAATGATTGGACAGCTCCACTAAAGGTATAGAGTGTGCTTAGTCTTTTCACAACCACTCCAACACTGACTATTTCCACGTTCTGCCACCTTTGTCATTTGACTGGGTGTGAGGTAAAACTCAAGAGTCGTTTTGATTTGTACTTCTCTCATTAATCATCTGTTGAAATTTCTCATATAGCTGTTAATAGTTTGCAATTCTTTTGACATTTGTTTGTTCTTATCTTTTGACCACTTAAACTTTGAGGAATTGTTTTTGGTTTTATATATTGATGTTATTTCCCTATATATCTTTATTCAGACCCCTGTCACAAATATTTGATGCAAATATTTTCCCTCAAAAGATTGCTTCCTTTCTTTATTCTCATTCCACTAACTTTGTTTTTGCAAAAAAAAATTTACTTTCATATAATCAAAGTCATCTATTTCTTCTTTTGTGATTATCTTAATCTTTTGTATGCTTAAGAACGTGCCTCCTATACATAGCTGCAAAGATAGCTGGTCTGGTTCTTTTATATTTTTATGGTATTATCTTTATTATTCAGGTCACATATTCATTTTAAGCTTTCTGTGGTATATGGTATGAGAATTTATCTAACCCTAATTGATCCAATTGCTTCCCAGTTTTCCCAAAAATTCTTGTCAGAGAGTTCTTTCTTGGGCAATTTTTTATTTCCAATTTATTAAACACCAAGATATTGAGTTCATTTGTTTCTGATTCTTCCTTATCTATAGTTTCCTCCTCTTCATTATCTATGATTTCCTTGTATCATCTATGTTTCCTTATCTGTATTATCTATATTTTTAAAATTTATTTTTAGTTTTCAACATTCACTTCCACAAGATTTTGTTACAGATTTTCTCCCAGTCTTTTCCCTGCCCCCCACCCCAAAATAGTGAGCCTACTGAGTACGCCTTCCCCCAATCTGTTCTCTCTTATATCCTCCCCCATACCACCTCTAACTTTCTAGTAGGGCAAGATGGATTTCTATACCCTAGTGCCTGTATATCTTATTTCCCAGTTGCACGTAAAATACAATTTTTTTTAACATTTGTTTTCAGAACTTTGCCAGATGCTTTCCCTTCTTCCCTCCCCAACCATCCCCACTAGGAAGATAAGCAATTCAATATAGGTTGTACATGTGTAGTTACACAAAACATTTCCATAGTAGTTATATTGTGAAAGACTAGCTATATTTCCCTCCATCCTATCCCGCCTCCAACTTATTCTATTTTCTACTTTGATCCTGTCATTTTTCAAACATATGTGCTTCTAACTACCCTCTTGCCCAACCTGCCCTTCCTTCTATCACCCTCCCTCTCATCCCCTTCCCCTCTACTTTCCTGTAGGGTAAAATTGAGTGTGTATGTTATTCTCTCCTTAAGCCAAATTCAATGAGAGTAAGGTTGACCCATTCCCTTTCACCTTTCTGCTCTTCCCCTCCATTGTTACAGTTTTTTCTTGCCTCTTTCATATGAGATAATTTACCCTATCCTATCTCTCCTTTTCTCCTTCTGTCATTGTATTCCTCTCTCACCTCTTAATTTTATTTTATTTTATTTATTATTATTTTGCTTTTTGGAGGGGGGAAGGCAGGGCAATTGGGGTTAAGGATTTGCCCAAGGTCACACAGCTAGTTTTTTTGTGTGTGTTAAGTGTCTGAGGTGGGATTTGAAATCAGGTCCTCCTGACTCCAAGGCTGGTGCTCTATTCACTGCACCACCTAGCTGCCCTTAATTTTATTCTTTAGATATCATCCTTTCATATTCAACTCATCCTGTGTCCTCTATGTATACATGTACCCACATATACACACTCACATATGCACTTATACACATATACACCCTCCTATAAATACATATATGTACGTATACATATATATACATATACTCATGTATACATATATATACATATATATTCCCTTCAATTATCCTCATACTGAAAAAAGTTCCATGAGTTACAATTATTGTTTTTCCATGTAGGAATGTAAATAGTTCAACTTTAATAAGTTCCTTATGATTTCTCTTTCCTGCTTACCTTCTCATCCTTCTCTTGCTTATTGTATTTGAAAGCCAAATTTTCTGTTCAGCTCTGGTTTTTCATCCAGAATACTAAAAATTAAGAGTCCTCTATTTCACTGATTTTCCCCTGAAGCATTATACTCAGTTTTGCTGGGTAGATGATTCTTGGTTTTAGTCCTAGCTCCTTTGACCTCCATAATATCATATTCCAAGCCCTTCAACCTCTTAGAGTAGAAGCTGCTAGATTGTGTGTTATCCTGACTGTGTTTTCACAATACTCAAATTGTTTCTTCCTGACTGTTTGCAGTATTTTCTCCTTGACCTGAGGACTCTGGAATTTGGCTATGATATACCTAGGAGTTTTCTTTTGGGGATCTTTTTCAGGAGGCAATTGGGGAATTCTTTCAATTTCTATTTTACCTTCTGGTTCTAGACTATCAGGGAAATTTTCCCTTAGAATTTCTTGAAGGATGATTTCTAGGCTCTTTTTTTATCATGGTTTTCAGGTAGCCCAATAATTTTTAAATTATCTCTCCTGGATCTATTTTCCAGGTCAGTAGCTTTTCCAATGAGATATTTCACATTGCCTACTATTTTTTTTTCATTTGTTTGGATCTGTTTTATAGTATCTTGATTTCTCATAAAGTCATTAGCTTCCATTTGCTCCAATCTAATTTTGAAGGTATTCTCTTCAGTGAGTTTTTGAAATTCCTTTTCCATCTGGGCAATTCAGCTTTTTAAGGCATTCTTCTCCTCATTGCCTTTTTGAGCCTCTTTTGCCATCTGGGTTAATCTGATGTTATGTTTTTCAGTATTTTGGGGGGTTTCTAGCAGGCTGTTGACTCCCTTTTCATGATTTTCTTGCATCATTCTTATTTCTCAATTTTTTCTCCACTTCTCTTACCTGATTTTCAAAATCTTTCTTGAGCTTCTCCATGGCCTGTAACCAATTCATATTTTTCTTGGAAGCTTTTGATGCAGAAGTTTTGACTTTGTTGACTTCTTCTGGTTCCATGTTTTGCCACCAAAAAATGATTCTGTGGTCTGACTATGCTTCCTCTGCTTGCTCATCTTGCCAGCCAATTACTTGACTTTCGAGTTCTTTGCCACAGTAGAACTCTGCTTCCAGAGTGGAGAGAGCTATGTCCCAAATCGCTGGGGTTTTTGCAAATGCTGTCAGAGGTCTGAGGAGGGCACCCTCTCTATAGACACCCCAACCTCTGGCACACTGCCACACACCCCAGCACCACTACTCAAGACTGCAATCCAGATCCAAGCAGGTTAAAGCAAGAGCAATTACCCTTTGAATGGTCACTTGGTCCCCCTATCATCTACAGGCCAGGAGCTCCAAAGGCAACCACTCAGTCACAGTGCCTCTGTCACCTCTCATCCCAGGGGCAGGGGCTGGCCCATGCTCTTCTGTCACCTGGTTCCAACAGAGCTCCCCACTGACCTTTTACTTCCTCTTTGGCATTTGTGGGTTGAGAAGTCTGGAAGCTGCCTCAGCTGCTGGGGATTCACTCTCCTGAAGTCTGCTCCAACTTGTCTGTGCTGCTGGTCAGGGCCACCCTGGGTCTGGCTACCGGCAGTTCACATGGGACTGCACTTGTCTCCCAGTCTGGTGTGACATACCCTTTCTGTTGGGCTGCCAGGCTGCCTTCAATGGGAGATTTGTTTCTCTCTGTCAATTTGTCAGTTCTGTAGCTCTAAAATTTGTTTAGAGTCATATTTAACAGGTATTGGAGGCAATTGGAGCAGGAACTTAGTTCCTGTTTTTACTCTGCCATCTTGGCTCTATCCCATCTATATTTTATAAATAAGATATCTTATATCTTCCTTATCTATATTTTCTAAAAACTATGTCTATTCTAGTTATCTACTTTTACATTTTTAAACCAGTACTAAATAGTTATAATTACAGATACAGAATATAATTTGAGGCCAGATGTGCTTTTGCTCCTTCATTTTTACCTTTTTAATTATTTTCCTTGAAATTCTAGATCTTCTGTTCCTTCAAATAAATTTTATTGTTTGTCTAGCTCTGTAAAGTATCCCCTTGATCACTGGTATAACATTAAATCTGTAAATTAATTTGGATAGTGTGATCATTTTTATGACACTGTCTTGCCGAAAACATGAACATTGTGTGTGTGTGTGTGTGTGTGTGTGTGTGTGTGTGTGTGTTTATCTGTTTACTCCTCAACACTTTGATACCTAGTTTCTGTTCCAGCCACTTTAAAGCTAAGGTCACTAGTGAAGTCCCCCAATTACCAAAGGCAGTGAAATCTCCCTAGTTGTTCTACTCCTGTGCCTTTCCATGTCCTTTCATACCATGACCATCCCCCTTATTGCATGTATATAGTTGTTTGAATGTTGTCTCCCCAGTTAGAATAGAGTTGACTTTTGTGGGTTTACTTTATATCTGTGCTGATTCTCTAGGACTTTCTGAGTAAACCATGAGGTCACTAGCAAATGGGGATAATTATGCTTCTTTCGTGCCCATTTTTATGCTTTTAATTTCTTTCTTTTGTCTTACTGCTATTGCTATCATTTCTAGAACTGTGTTAAATAATGACAGGGAAAGGGACATCTTTGCTTTACTCTTGTCACTACTGGGAAAGCTCCTAGTATTTCTTGTTAGCTTTTGAGTTTAGGCATATACTTTTAAAAGATCTTCTAAAAAAAATCCTATGTCTATGTTTTATAGGGTTTTTAGTATAAATGTATTTTGTTACAGGCATTTTATGCATCTACTGATATAATCATGTGGTTGGGATGTTTTTGTTTTTAATAGTAATTCCTTATATTAATTGTTTCCTAACACTGAAATATCCTTACATCTCTGGTATTAATTCAACTTCATCACAATGAATTATTTTTCATGTTGATTGTTGTAGACTTTTTGCCAGGATTTTTCAAATTTTGAATTAATATTTACTAATGATATTGGTCTAGAGTTCTCCTTCTTTGCTTTTTTCTTCCCTAGTTCAGGCATTAGGATATTTTTATCATAAAAGAGGTTTGATAGAGTGTTAGATCATATACTTGCAAACTTAAAATCTTTAACACAAGAACAATTCCACCCCCTAAAAGCTCAGCACTGATTGAGACTGAACAAAGCAGAGAACATGGGACAACAGATTACTTTGCTTGCTCACAAGATCTTTCTCCATGATTATCTTGGAACACAACAAAAAATTATAATCTACACAAACAAAAACCTAGCCGTGTGACCTTGGGCAAGTTACTTAACCCCAATTGCCCTCAAAAAAATTATAATCTATATATTTTTAAGAGAATAAAAAGACACAATTCTCCAACAGCCGAATATTAGAAGAATTTCAAGAGAAAATGGTCTGAAAGGAAAACCACTGCCCTTCCAAATCTGTTTCTCATCTGTCCAAGGATTTATTGGTTTTTGCAGTAAATTAATCAATTCCTTGGAGAAGAGAAAAAACAACATAGCTCAAATGTGAATACTTGTTGCTAACAATCTTTCAGTGTTATAAGTCAGACTTAATGTAGTTGGGTGGCCTTACAAACTGCATACTAAATGGCAACTTTAGTACATTAAAAAAAGTGAGGGAGAATTCTGGCACAAATACATAAATCAGTTTAAAAAATAAACAAAGTAGTTCACAAAGAGTTAGGAGAGAAGGAAAGAAATGTCACATTATAATTACTACTGCTGGGCCCTCCCTGCCCCCTTTTGGAGGGTTGAAGGTCAAACTCAGACTCAGAGGATCAGAGTAGCTGCTCTAGGGTTAATCTACAGGACCTCTCATCCCCTCTCAGAAGTGCTTCCTGAGTATCTCTGTGTTCTTGTTAAGTTCAGAGAAGGGAAAGATCATATCCAGTTGGGTGGTACTGGAAAGATTATGTATTATGTGTGTACGTAGGTTGGTGAATGCTTGATTGAAATTCTGAAAGGGGAAATATATACATATATATGTGTATATATATACACACACACACATATATGTATCTTAGAAATTACATATGTACACATACAAATATGCTCATGTATATACGTGAATACTATAAGTATATGTTTATATTAAAATATATGCATATAAATAGTTATAAATTTATTTGAAAATTTGGGTTGAAAAGTGAACTATAATGGTAGGTTAGAATCAGATTGAGAAAAGTTCTGAAAAACAGCTAAAGAGACCAGACTTAACAAACTCTACAACAAGGAGTTACTCGGTATATTACACTACTCAACTGCTAATTCGTTTTTTTTTCTTTTTGGAGGGGAATGCAGGGCAATTGGGGTTAAATGACTTGCCCAAGGTCACACAGCTAGTAAGCTTTAAGTGTCTGAGGCCAAATTTGAATTGACTGACTCCAGGGCCAGTGCTCTATACACTGCACCACGTAGCTGCTCCTCAACTGCTAATTCTTTAAAAAAGAAAACAACAAACTGTAGTTCTACTAATTTGTCCAATACAATCCAAAAAAAATGTGTGACAAAACCAAGACATTACATTGTTTCTACATTAATTGCAGGTCAGAGTTCTTAGCAGTCACATTACTTATCCCAATTAGGAAAGCATTCTCAAACATTATCTCCTCCCTTGCCACTACTCAAAACCAACTAGGGCCTAGAAACTAGAAATGCAAAATAAAGTTGCTGCAGTCTGATGTTGAGGAGTAGACGAATAAGAAACATATGCAATGTTTGGCTCTTTCCATTCTCAATTCTAAAAAAAAAGGTTCCTCTGTATCAACTGTTTGGTCTTCCCTATTATAAAAACAAAACCAAAACCAAGGAAATAACAAAAACCTATCCCTGATCTTGCTACTTTTTCATATAAATGTCCTACAATTCTTCTCTTCACTACTAGTTTTTTAGAAAGATTGGTCTACCCTCACTTTTTTATGTTTATATAATACTCAACACTTTGACATCTAGTTTCTATTCCAGCCACTTTAAACCTAAGGTCACTAGTGACCTTCCAATTACCAAAGCCAGTGAAATCATCCCAGTTTTTCCACTCCTGGGCCTTTCTGCATCCTTTGATACCAGGACTGTCCCCTCATTGGATGTATAGAGTTGTTCAAATGTTGCCTCCCTAATTAGAATATGAGCCCCTTGAAGTCAGGGACAGAGTTTCTGCCATTCTTTGTATCACCAGGGCTTATAGCCCAGTACCCGGCCCATAATAAGCACCTAATGAACGCTTACTGACTGAATAAATGACTTTCATAACACTGTTCTCTTCTGTTTCTTCTCCTGCTTCTCTGATTATTCTTTCATTAGGTCATATTTCCTCTTTCCCATAAAAATGGATCTCCCTTGGGGCAGCTAGGTGGCGCAGTGAATAGAGTGCTGGCCCTGGAGTCAGAAGGACCTGAGTTCGGATCCAGCCTCAGACACTTAACACACCCAAACAAAAACCTAGCCGTGTGACCTTGGGCAAGTTACTTAACCCCAACAGCCCTCCAAAAATCCAAAAAAAAAAAATATAGATCTCCCAAAATCTCTCTTCTTGGCCTTTTTGTTGCAGTGGATAGAGCATTTGGCTTGGAATCTTCCTTTTCCTTCACTACACCTGACCACTTGTCATGTCCTAGTCATTCCGTCTTGGCAATCTTTCTTTTCTCTGTACCTTCTTCACTCATACTCCTGCCTCCCTAGTAAAGTTATATCCCTTCCCTCTGCCCACTCAATAATTCAACTGGTCTCTTTTCCTCTAGGCTTTCCCTTTTCTAATACATCCTTTACATATCTGCACAAGTAACCTTCCAAATAATGCATAGGTTAGCCCTATGTACAAAAAGTAGATCTGAGGAGGGAGTATGTTCCTGGCTAGGGGAATGGCCTGCAACTTCCCCTCCCTTACCCCAAGATAGATTCTAGACTAAGTTTGAGTAACAGTCCACTTTGACTGGAGGCCAATGTTGTGGGGATAGTAAAATCAGGATAGAAGGAAAGGTTGGAACCATGTGGCAAATGTGCCTTAAATAATAGGTTAAGGAGTTGATTAATTCTGTAGGCACTAAGGAGCAACAGGACTTTTTGTTCCTCTGTATCAACTGTTTGGTCTTCCCTATTATAAAAACAAAACCAAAACCAAAACCAAGGAAATAACAAAAACCTATTCTGATCTTGCTACTTTTTCATATAAATGTCCGTCCTTCTACCATGGCCCATTTCTGATGTTATCTCCCCCATAAGCCTTCTCCTAGCTGAACAAGATCTCCACTGACTCATAATTCTATTTATTAGACTTTGTATGGTCCATTCCTTTACCCTTATCACTATATGAAATAGCCTATATATCTGTGCACATTTCCTATTCCCCTATTACATGCTTAATTCTGTGGATTTTCATCTTTGTATTTTCCATCATATGCACAATGCCTGGACAACAGAAGGTGTTTAATGTTCGATGAATTGAAAAATGGACTGAGTTGCCTTTCAGTCAATGCTTCTTTTCAAATTTCTTAGGGTCCTAAATAGAACAATTCATTTGTTGTTCCCATACCTGAAGGGATCTGTGGATATTTTCTCTCTCAGTACAGAC
Source organism: Gymnobelideus leadbeateri (assembly GCA_011680675.1). Lineage (NCBI taxonomy): Eukaryota > Metazoa > Chordata > Mammalia > Diprotodontia > Petauridae > Gymnobelideus > Gymnobelideus leadbeateri. The sequence goes on along the minus strand of WOXC01009227.1, from coordinate 158,507 downwards.
TACAACATTCAATGGCTTTTAATCCCATGTGATTCTATTTATTTTTCCCTTGAGGAAAAAAATATTTTATACTATTAAGACAATGATTGAAACTGAGGGCCCATTTCAAGCTGACTTCTGGCATAAGAATTTCTTTTCTAAGTTTTGTAAAAATTCAATTAATTTTTGTTACATTTTAAGTTTCTAATTGTCTCCATCCTTCCCTCCCCATCCCACACTAGAGAAGGTCAGTATTTGACGCAGACGTGTGTGCGCGCATGTGTGTGCATAAAACCACACTTTGCATACTTCTATTTATCAGTTATTTTTCTAGAGGTAGATAGCATTTTCCTTCATAGGTCCTTTCGTAGCTGACTTGAGTATTTTTAATATTCAGAATAACTCAGTCGTTCAGTTATTCTTTGAACAATACTGTTGTTACTGTATACAATATTCTCTTGGTTCTACTCATTTCACTTTCATTATTTTCTGCAAGTCTTTCCATGTTTTTTTTTCTAAAATCAACCTGCTCATCATTTTTTATAACACAGTAGTATTGCATCACGATCATATACCACAACTTGTTTAGTCATTCCCCAATTGATGGGCATCCCCTCAATTTCCAGTTCTTTGCCACCACAAAGAAAGCTGCTATAAACATTTTAGAACATAAAGTTTCTTTTCCTCTTTCCTTGATCACCTTGAGAAACAGAACTAATAGTGGTATTTTGGGGTCAAAGGGTACACACAGTTTTATAACTCTTTGGACATAATTCCAGGTTGCTCTCCAAAATGGTTGGATCAGTTCATAGTCCCATCAATGTGTATTACTGTCCCAATTTTTCCACATCCCCTCCAACATTTGTCTTTTTACCTTTGTACCATCTTAGCCAATCTGATAGGTATGAGATGATATCTCAAAGTTATTTTAATTTAGGTAGGAATTTCTGAATACAGACACAGATATGTATAATCCTCTCTGTTCCTACCTAGGGCAATCCCTAATTTTTCCCTAATTAGCAGGTCTTTATCATAGTCATACCTTGCTTTCAGGGACAGATGGAAAATTGGCTCCATTGTTTTCAAACAACAAAGAGCAATTATACTAAGAAAACCAACGGAGCAATGGAATTGATCCTGTATTAGATCTCAGAAACAACACTTTTCTGCTTTTAAAAGTGTCTTCATTTCTAAAATCTATCATCTCATCAGCTTACCTCTGCCCAACAACCTCAAAGAGGTCAAAATTTGTGCATAGAAGGACTGCTGTCTGACTCCTAATAGTGGATTTCTTCAATAACTCTCTCAGCTCTTACTATAATTTACGGTGCAAGTTTTCCAAGCATCAATTTCATTCCAAGACTTTTTGATGTCCTGTGGCCAATGCTTTGTTTATGGAGCCTAGTAAAATCCACAGCCTATCACTCCTGTCTACCTTCAGCAACAGGCATTGGTAGGCTGTGTGTACGAATTGAAAACCCATTCTGACTCTTCAGAGTCTTCTTTAGCAAATCCATGAGATTCTGTTTCTCTAAAATCTTCACCCTTTCATGGAATGGCAGGATTTTTAGAATGTGTCAGAATTGTCAATATACCAGAAGCCTAAATTTGTCAAAAGAGGAAAAAGCAGAAAGAGCCCAATAATCCAAACAATGCCAAGGATCCAGAAATGGCTCCCAGCCTCATGCTTGGAAAGCCCCTTCATCCCAACACAAGGATCTAATTCCAGGCTGGGCATGAGGGACCAGGAGGCAGTGCAGAAGAATGCCAAGTGTCTAGAGGATTTTTCACAGACTCATTCCATTTCAAGAGCTCTATCCTCTGCCAATCCAAAGTTCACAACCTCAAGAAGGAGGTAGAACTTAGCTATTTATGGCCAGGAAGAAAAATGAGAGAGAAAGAGGAGAAAAAGGGGAAGGTGGAAAAAGGGTGATGCCATAGGGAAGGAGGAAGGAGCTTATGGATCCTAATGCTCTTGACTTAGCATCAATCTCATTACTAAGGCAGCTCTGACTTCCAGTATTTTGAAGGTAAAGAAAATGCTAGCTCAGGTCATTTAGAGAAACTTGATTTTTCCAATTCTGGAAAAGAAAGGGGGCTCTAGGAGAACAAGAGATGAAAGGAATAGTATAAAGCTTAGAAGTACAGAAGACAAAGACCAAAGAATCGCACAGACTATCAGGGTTTTGTTTTCTATAAGGGGAAATATCTCAACATAATTAGGCTAGTTACTCTGTGGAGTTACTCCATTTTTAACTTGATGCTGATGTAAATGAGGGTGAGGACAGGTTATATTGAAGACCATTAAATATGAATGGATGGGACCTTATTAAAAAACAAACCTGAATCCTACTACTGGAAACCTACCCCAAGGTCACTAAAGATATAAACTAAGGTCCAGTATACAACCAAAATTATTATAGTACTACTCTTTATGGTAAAAGAATTGGAAACAAAGTGGATATCTATCATAGGGAAACAGCAGAAAAAATTTTAATTTATTAAGATAGCGAAACTCAATAGTAAGAAATAATTTAAATGAGGAATTCAAAGAAATGTAAGATTTATATGAACTGATGCAGAATGGAATAATCAAGAGGACAGCTTAAACAATGTCTGCAACAATATAAAAGGCAAGATCACTATAAAGGAAACAAACTGAATAATTTCCAAAAAGTAATGATAATATCAGGGAATAGGTAATGACACAGACCTCCTCTTTCAGGGCAAACAATTGGGTACCATTAGGACAGAACAGCATATACACTGTCAAATGCCCTCACTATATTGGACAGTTTTGCCTAATTGAAGTATGTTTTTCTTTCTGCCATGACAGAAAGTTCACTCTGAATTTCAGGGCAAAATTTCAATTTGCGGTAGGGAAGGAGAGTATTTTCTGGGAGAAAATGGGTAAGATCTACACAGCATTAGAAGACATGGGTGGGTTTCAATCTGAGCCAGTAGTGGATATACTCACATAAATGGTAGGACATGGGGTTGGAGTGAAGACTGTGATGTTAAAAGCAAAAGGTAGCAATAAAATGTATTTTTAAATACATGAGGGAATATATAGTAAGAATAATAAATATATGAATAAAATAATAAATGATAGGAATAAATATGTAAGAACAAATATGAGAGAACAATCATAATTTTAAAAGCAAGTCAAATCTAATCTTAATAGCAAACCACTGAGCTATTCCTTAGAATCCCCCAAACCACAGACCAAAAAGACTTGAAAAGACTCAAAATTAGATGTTTGGTTGCTTAATAAAAATCATAGTTACAAACCTTAGACAGAAAGCCACCTTTCTGTCATCATGTCTCGAGTTATTAAATCTTATGTTTACTCTACTTGGCTGTCTGTGCTTGTATAACTTACATTTGTACCACTGGAATGGACAAAGAATGTGATCTGGCCCAGGCCTACCACTCCAGGGAACAATTACCATTTTATATGTGGATATTGATGTGAATGCCCTAAAGCAAATTATAATAGAAGTTCTGGAGGATCAGATTTTGATCTGTAGATTGTTGCAAATTAGGGTATTGGCTAATGAAGCCCTTAAGGGGGTGTACATAGAAATCTATAGAGAGAATTCAGAACATGACTGCTGCCTTCCCATTCACAAATACAGCCACTGTGACAGTGATTAATTGCAATAGGCAAGCTACTGACAAAGCTGTGTTAGGATGTGTAAAGAAATTTCAACTTGCCCCATTCAATACGGTTGTTAACTGTTAGTTAAAATCCAGGGGAAGGCAAAGGAGAGTATAAAGTATAAATGAAAGTTTCATTATTGGTCTAGTTTTTCCCCATAGGTCTTTCTCCTGGGACTATCCTAGTATTAAATAAATATCAAGTAAGCACCTACTATGTGCCAGGCAGCAAGCTAGGCACCAGGAATACAAATACAAAAAGTGGAACAATCCTACTAACAAGGAGCCTACATTCTAACAGGGGAGACAAGGACATATATAAATACAGACAACACAAATACAAATACATTTGCTCAGTCCTTTCAGTCACGTCTGACTCTTCATGACCCCATTTGGGATCTTCTTGGCAAAGATACCGGAGTGGTTGCTATTTCCTTCTCCAGCTCATTTTACAGATGAGGAAAATGAGGTAAACAAGATTAAGTGACTAGCTCAGGGTCCCACAGTATAGTAAATTTCTGAGGAGCTAGATTTGAACTCGGGTCTTCCTTAATCTAAGTCTGGCCCTCTATTAGCTGCCCCACCTAACTACCCCAAAGATAGCTTGGAGCCAGGTTTATATAGGACTTTAAAAGTTCCAAAGAGGAGTTTCTATTTCATCCTAGAGGCAAGAGGAAGCCACAAGAGTTGGTTGAGTACAGGAGTCATGTGGTTTTATATATATATATATATATATATATATATATATATATATATATATATATATATATATATATATGTGTGTGTGCTTAAGGGAAATTTCTTTGGCAGCAGTGTGTACAAGGAATTAGATGGGTAAGAGAGGAGAACAATGAGGAAGTCACTGCAAGAATTTAGGTGAGAGAGGAGGAGAGCTTGAATGAAGGCAGTAGTAAAGGTGTTGGACATGAGAAAAGTGATATAACATTTAAAAATACCAAAAGGGAAAACAGGTTCATGGATACCACATTAAGAACCCATACTCCACAGGTAGATTTTGAAAAAAACCTAGAAAGACTTATATGAACTGATGCTAAATTAAGTGAGCAGGACCAGAAGAACATTGTACACAGTAATAGCAACATTGTATGATGATCAGCTCTTAAGTTCTTCTTAGCAATGCAATGATCCAAATCAATTCCAAAAGATTCATAATGGGAAATGCTGTCCACATCCAGAGAAAGAACTATAGAGTCTGAATGAAGATCGAAATACTGTTTTCACTGTTTTTTGTTTTTTTCTTTCTCATGGTTTTTCCCTTTTGTTCTGATTATTCTTTCACAACTAATGGGGAAATATGATTAATATGATTGTACATATATAACCAATATCATACTGCTTACTGTCTTGGGGAAGTGGGAGGAAAGGGAGACAGGGAGAAAATTTGGAACTCAAAATCCCACAAAAATTAATATTGCAAACTATCTTTACATGTAATTGAGGAAAAAATAAAATACTATTTAAAATGGGGGGAGATAGGGGCAGCTAGGTGGTGCAGCGAGTAGAGCGTCAGCCCTGGAGTCAGAAGGACCTAAGCTCGGATCTGGCCTCAGACACTTAACACACACACAAAAACCTAGCCGTGTGACCTTGGGCAAGTTACTTAACCCCAATTGCCCTCCAAAAAGCAAAAAAAAAAAATGGGGGGAGAAAGAACCCATGATGATCTAGAGGAATGATTTATTTAAAGGAACCATGTGAATTCTTCCTTCATCATAAGAATGCATTTATTTTCTATTTGAATTTTCTAGCTGGGTCACCTGAATATGGAGCAGAGAAAGGAAAGGTGAAAGCTGGACTCACAAAACTAGAGACAGAACTTGACTCTGCTCTTACTACCTGTGGAACTTGGGGTAAATTACTTAACCTCTCTGGGCCTCAGTTTTCTCATATGTAAAATCAGAAGACTGGGTTGTATGACTAAATTCGGGCAGTATGATCATATATACACACACAGACATGTCAATGAAGTGTAAACACACAACTATGAGACTTGCACACATATTACTATATACTAAAAGTTGTGAGGATGGAATGAGAGAGTGGATGTTGATACTGTCCACTATAGGGAAGCTATAAAGAATTAGATATATACATATTTTTGTATACAGTCAGTAATGGAGTTTGTTTTGCTTCTCTATACATGAAATTTGTTTTTCTTTTTTTAATAGGGTAAGGGCAGGGAGGGAGAGAAAACAGATTTGTAAATTTTTTTTAATAGAGAGGTAGGGGATGTTGCTGATATGAAATGTTACATGCACTTCCAGGTGAGGTCATTAGCTTTACTTAACTGATTTACTTTGTTACAAAAGCCCTCTCACAAAAAGGGAATAACCTGTAAATGTCACGTAAAAACAGGAGACATCATTAAAACTTTTTAATTACTTAAAAAGAATGTATCTGAATGTAGTCTTGTGAATAAGGTAGTTTATAAATGTGGCTACTTCTAAGCTATGAAGTACTATACAAGCATAAGCTGTTATGGCTCAAATGTACCATCTTACATGGTGTTTCTACTGCAAGAGACCTCTGAGATCTGGCTAAGCCTTTTACCATCTTCATCTAACCTCAGCCTCTCTATCAAGCATCTGTGGTACTAACAGTTTAGAGAAGCTCAGCTCTCACTAGAATTTCCTTCTACAGGTTCATAGGTTTCATCTCTTATGGGTTGCCAGTCCTTCAACTGAGGAAAATCAGAACTCATCCACATCCTCTCCTGCTGTGCTGAGCTTGTTCATGTCTTCCCATTAATATTCCATAGAGGATGTGCCCAATGTACTGGAGGACACAGCTTTCCCCTCAGTCTTTTTACATGGCATGGCTACCAGTGCAACACTCAGGCTGTCCATCTGTTATCCCTAGCTTTCACTCTCCCCTGGATTCCCAAAGGCAAATACTTTGGGTCTTTGGATTCAACAGACCTTAGGTACCCTTCTGTTCAGATCAGACTTTGCTCTAATAGCTTATTAACATCTAAACCTGATTTTCTCTTGATCTCCCTCAACCAGTATTTTGACTTCCTGGCATATAGCCCTGGATGAATGCTAAGAGAGGCTTCTCTGCCTTATGTTAGGAAGCCCCTTCTCCCTCTGCAACTAAGTTCCATTTTGCAAGCTTTTCCCTGCATTCCTGTTTTTCTTGAGCTACCCTTATGTTTTCTCTCCTTTCCCTTATTCACCAAAATCTTCCAGTCTTTCAACTCCCAGTTTTTCCAAAACAGGCTCATATTTACATCCAACATGTCTGCTGTTTCTAATTTCTTATTTTTCCTCAGCTCTTAAAATTCTCGCCTCAATCCTTTGTACAGTTTCCCATAAAAAGGTCCTGTGAACTCCCATCTTGGGTCACCAACGTTCTATGGTAGTCACATCAGCCAGATTCCTGGCTTCCTTATCTCTTTGGCATAAATATTTGCATATTTACTACCCACATTTACACAGCCTGAGAGGCTGTGTGGCAGAAGTAGCCAAAGGAATGATGACCTCCAAGCCAGGAAGACCTGGGTTTCAGTCTTGCCTCCTACATAAATGATGTTACTACATCCAAGTCACTCAACCTCTCATTGACCTAGGAAACTCTTTTTTGAGAGAATAAGTCATTTTTACCATTATAAATACCCAAACTAACTATAAAGGACCTGTGAAGCAAGACACAATCTGCATCCAGAGAGAGAACTGATAAGAAGTATGTATAGAATGATTTTACATATATATGTGTATATATATGTATACGTATGTGTATATATATGCATACATATCTGTCTAATGGTAGCCATGGAGGAGAGAGAAAAAAAGGAAAAAAATTATAAGACTCTACTCTATATTTAAAAGGAATAGCAAGTTGTACTAATAGGTTTGCAGTTTCATGTGCAATCATTTTTTAAAATTATACTGTTACAGAAATGCTCGTTTTTTTTCTACAAATTAAAAAGTAAATTTTAAAGTATTTTAAAAGGCTATAAGCAACTGACTACCTAACTATATATGATATAATATATTATAAAGAAATCTACATAGGAAAGAAATTTGTCCATAGGGATTTAATTCCTGATTGCTTAGGATTCTATTAAATGATTTTTTCCTCTTTTTTTCTATTTTCTTTTTTGCTTTTTGGAGGGGGAAGGTAGGACAATTGGGGTTAAGTGACTTGCCCAAGGTCATATGGCTAGTTTTGTGTTAAGTGTCTGAGGCCAGATTTGAACTCAGATCCTCCTGACTTCAGAGCCGGTGCTCTATTCACTGTGCCACCTAGCCGCCCCCTATTAAATGATTTTTGAAACAGATTTCTGTACTGTGAAGAAGAGAATGCCAAAGGATTATAGTCTTAGGATTGGAAGTGACCATGAAGGCCACTGACCTCAACTTCTTCCCTTTATGAATAAGAGAACTGAGGTCTAGAGTAGTTAAGTGACTTGTCCAGGGTCACCCAGACAGTGCTACAGAAATGGGATTTGAATCCAGATCCTCTGACTCCAAATCTAATACTCTTCCCACTGTACCACACACTACTTAACATGAAGAATTTGTAAAAAGTGCTAGACAAAAGTCTATAAAATATGATGGAAAAAATGTGTTGTTCAGCTGTTAATAACCACATGAAAAGAAGTTCAAATTCACAGAATCATAAAACTTGAGAATTGGGAGGAACCATCTATTTCAAATGATACACCAAAGGACTTCCCACAAGAACGTACACACCCTACAGGTGGTAGTAACGTGAGCAGAGAAGGGATGAAAGAGATGGTCAAGAGAGAATTGACAGAATGTTCAGAATTTTTCCCAACATTAAACCTAAATTTGCCTCTTTGTACCTTCCAACCCCTGCCCCAGGTTCTGCTCTCTGAGGCCAAAAATAACAAGTCTAATCCCTCTTCCGTATGGTTTGTGGTGGTGGTGTTCAGTCATTTCAGTCTCATCTGATTCCTTGTGGGGAGTCATTCCCAATTGTCCTGATCTGTATCTTGCCACTATACCCAGATGGCTCAGGAGGAGAAAGTGAGGCTGGTGACTTTGCACAGCCCTTATTCACTTAAATCCAATTCACTTGTAAGTCACGGCATCACCTTCCTGATGTCATGGTCCTCTTCGAGAATAAAGGACAAACAACAAAACAATGACTCTTCATGACTACATTTAGGGTTTTCTTGGCAAAGATCCTAGAGTGGTTTGCCATTTCCTTTTCCAGCTCATTTTACAGATGCAGAAAATGAGGCAAACAGGGTGAAGTTATGTGCCCAGGGTCACACAGCTGGTAAGAGTCTGAGGGTGGATTTGGATTTGAACTCACATCTTCCTGACTCCAGGCCCAGTGCTCTACTGCATCACAGTGATAAGTCAGAGAGAGCACAGAGGAGGGTAGTCAGAATAGGGAAGCACCTTGAATCCAAGTTATACAAAGATCATTTTTAAGAACTGGAGATGCTTAGTCTGGAGAAAGAAAGATTTGAGGAACATGATCTTCAGGTATTTGATGTACTATAATATGGAAGGGGGCAGTGAGGTGGTGCAGAGGATAGAATGCCAGGCCTGGAGTCAGGAAAACTCCATATGAATCTTCATTCCAGATGAGGTCTAATGAAGGCAGAATACAGGAGCCACAAACACTTCTCTGCCTCTAGAAGCTACCCCTCTCTTAAAGCAAGACAACAAGAAGATATTACCTCACATCCATTAGAACAGAAAATCCTTTTTTTAAAGGATAAAATGAAATATTGGCAGTGCTGTAGGGAAACAGAAACTCTAACATACTGTTGAACTGAAAACAGATGCAAACATAGATGGAGTGGAATTCACAACTGAGAAAAGAGAGGGTGTGTCAATAAAAAGGAGGGGCACCAATGAATCAAGGGAAATGTACTTGCTGACTTGGAGGGGGAAAAGTAGCTTTCCAAGGTTCAGGATGGGAGGGTGGGAGGAGGGCTAGTCCCCAGAACTCTGGCATGGAGCGCTGTCTTACAAATGAATGTTCCAGTCAGGTTTGTCACTAGAAACAATCCTCTTCCTTTAGAAGGGCAATGTGATCCAACAAAGGATACTGGATTTGGAGTCATAGTACTCAAGCTGCACTTAATATCTATGTAGAGTTGGGCAAGTTACTTTATTGCCCTGGGCCTCCGTTTCCTCATCTATACATGTAATCGTGTGCCTTATTTAGATTTTAGCAAAACTGAAAAGTCTAAGTAGAAAAGATTGATACAGTTTAAAATAAGGGTGAGACTCTTTCAAGGAAAAAAGAAGCCTTTCATTCCAAGGAAGGGATTCTTAGACTTTGAGTAACTCAAGTGTTTATAAAAAGGCAAGAAGAAACAAGGTACTTTCCTCCAAGGCACTGACAGTTGGGTTTTCCTGTTTAAATATTTTCCTTGGTTTCCTATCCCTCCCCATGCCACCCCCTATATACAATCATTTGTATGAGATAAACTGGGAATCTGGGAAATGTACTGGTATGGTCATCATTAGTTAAGGTGGTGTCCCTCACTAAGAGACCCAAAGCAGAAAGAATTGTTCAAAAGGAAAAGTTCTACCTCGCCATCCTCCGGCCTGAGAAATGTCAAACTTCGTAACTGAAGCTCTGAAGGAGCAAAACTGGGAAATGTTTCTGTCAACTCTGGGCCAAGAATCTCTGACTTTTCGAAAAGAACACAGTAGCACCCTAGCTGGAAAATAAAACAAAACACTAGAAAAGTTCAGCTGAACAATTATAGCAGCACTCAGCAGAGCAAGAGGTGGAAGGCAGTAGAGAATATAACTGTCCACTGAAAAGTGAGCCCAGGGAACCCAGGGTACTGACCTATCCAGTACCATAGCTGTGCCCCAGGAGGATTTAGCCCAGCCTAGCAAGAAGAGCAACTTCTCCATCACTGAGACTCCATCCCATACAGAACTTCGAAGGAAATCTACAGAAAAAGGACTTGAAGGCATTGTTATTCTGTTTTTTATGTATTGTATCTCATTACTATTATACTTTAAATCTGTACTGCTTTCCTATTCCAACCATAGATTCTTTATTTGTGAGAGTGAGTTTGAAGTTTTGGGAGTGAGAAATACTTTGTAACTACTCTCGCTATATCAAATGAATAAATGATTTTTTCTTTTTAAAAAATTAGTTAATTTTTAGTTTTAGTATTCATTTCCATAAGATTCTGAGTTCTAAATTTTCTCCCCCTCCTCTCCTCCCCAAGATGGTGTGCAATGTGGTGCAGTCTCTATATACATCCATATGGAACATAATAAAGTACTTATCTAAGAGCTGAGATGATTGGATGGTGGTTAATAGAAAGCGGAATAATGAAAGGTTTGTGAGCTATAGTATCAGAAATAGTTAGCACAAGGTTACCCCTAGGATCCAGAGCCTGGGGTCCAAATCTACTCAGGTGAGTGGGAGTTAGCCGAGTCAGCACAGAATGGGTATTAAGATGAGGAAGGCATGGATAGACTGCAATTGTTCTGAAAAGGATCTGGGAATTTCAGTGTCTTACAAACTCAGTGTGGGTCACCAGTGTGATTTATCAGTCAAAAAAAAAAAGCTAATCCAAACCTGGGTTGCATTAGGAGGGGCAGAGCTTCCAGGAATAGGGAGGAAATAATCCCACCTCATGTGCTCAGTTCTGGAGCATGGATAAGCTGACAAATGCCCAGAGAAGGGGAACCAGGATGGTAAAAATCCTTGAGTTCATGACATCTGAGGAGCTGCTGAAGAAACTGGAGATGTTTAGCTTAGAGAAAAGAAGATTTACAGGCAAGGATCTGAAAGGCAGTAACATGGAGAGACTTGGTCAGCTTGGTCCCAGAGGGCAGAACCTAGTACAATGGGCAGATGTTCACAAAGTGGTCAATTTAGGCCTTAGAAAAAACTTCCTAACAGTTAAGAGCTGTCTAAAAGTGTGGAATTGCCTAGTGTAGGGGTGGGGAACCTGTGGCCTAGAGGACATACATGACTCTGTAGGTCGTCAAATGACGCCCTGGGCCCTTAAAGGACTCACGTGAGGACCTAGAGAGAGCCATGTGTGGCCTCAAGGCCACAGATTCCTATGCCTGGCCTAGGGGATTCCCCCTCCTTAGAGAGCTTTGAGTAGCAGTAGCTGGGCTACCATGTTGTATATGGATTGGACCAGATAGCCACTTAGGTCCCCTCCAACTTTCAAATTCTGAGCTTCTGTGACTTTCTGAGGTCTCTTACACCTCTAAATTTGTAATCCCATGAGCTATAATTCAACACTTCAACAACCTATAATTTTATCAATGTGGGTGGTCCTTCCACAAATGCATATGGCAAATCCTACATTCTGCTGCTGTATCTTCTGAGAATCCAGGGTCACTCCCAAAAGTACAAATTGGCATTTGAGTAGACTTTAGTGGAAGACCAAAAACTAGACAAAAAAAGATAGACAGACATAGATAGAAAGCTATAGATAGAGTCAATGGTAATAAACAGACTTGGAAAAGGGCACAAAACATTCCTTGTTGCTGTTTCTTTGTTGCCTGATAACTCATTTGGTTCTCCTTCACTAAATGTTAATGGCCCTCTGTAAGATTTTATTCCTTGTTTTCTATGTGTGTCTGATCATTTCCCTTTGTTGGTCATTACTAAGTACATAGTAAAAACTTTTAAAATTCAAAGCTCAATTTCTTTAATTTGTTAAATTAGTTAAATTTCTCAAGCAAACTTCAGTACATACTTTTTATTATCAAACAGTTACATTTTCATTCTTATTTTATTACATAAAATCTATGCAGCCAGGTCAATACAGCTCCCAGAATTTACAAAGTACTTTATTTTTGCAGTCCATATTCCTAAATCTCCAACCATAATTATGTCCGCTGTTTTCATTATACCTACTGGAAATGTTTGAGGGAGAAGGAGTGAGGGCAGAGGAAGGGAGGAGACCTTCAGTTTGATATATTAGGATTAAATTCACATCATGTGTCTATTTTCCAGGAAGATATTTTTCCTTGGAAGGCACGCACACACTCCTGGGCAGATGAAAGGCCTGAGTTAGGTACATTCTTTTTCAGTTTGTTGATTTTGGGTAGCAGAAAGTTCCCTTTCTCTGTATATTTATTTATCAGGAAAAAGTTTTGCACTGAACAAGTATGAATGTATGAAGATAGGAAAACACAGCAATAAATCATGGAGAAAAGATGAGAATTAGAAGTGGAGAAAGGTATTTGTAAAATTTAGTCAGGTGCCAAAAGGTACCTTAAGAGTAGTTACCTGTCCACAAACAGCTGGTTTAGATTTCTCTATGGCAAAAATACAAAGCACCCCAAAAAGTTTTAGTCTCTGTTGTTGTTATTGTTGGATCTTTTCAGGCATGTCTGATTCTTTGTAACCTCATTTGGGGTTTTCTTGGCAGAGATAATAAAGTGTTTTGCCATTGCCTCCCAGCTCATTTTACAGATGAGCAGACTGAGGCAAACAGGGTTGAGACTTGTCCAGGTCACATAGCTCTAGTAAGTATCTGAGGCTGGATTTGAACTCAGTTCTTCCTGACTCCAGGTTCAGCACTCTGTCCACTGAGACACCTAGCTTCCCTGAGCTATCCTTAGACAAGTAACTAAGTCAAGAAAGTTAAAACTTAGAGCCAATGTGACAGGATATTAATGAAAATAGCAAAATTTAGGGCTCTGATCTCAGGTCCCAATTTTCTAGATTTAATTTATAATCTTCCTCTTCGCAATATTTTATTTATTTCTGGTTAAATCATTCTGCTGGTCACTCTATACTTTCTTCATTCTAGCCAAATCTGACTCCTCTGGTCCCTATGCATGCTTTGGGGTTCCTGGTTTCCAGGTCCTTACTTACACTATTGTCTGTGTATGGAATAACTTCCCTCTCCTACTTCACCTAATGAATTCCTATTTACTAGTTAAAGCCCAATTCAAATGGCACCTCCTCCATGAAACCTTCCCTGATTTAACTTGTCAGTACATAACACTTTGCATACAGTGACCCTAAAGCATTTGAGATTCATTCTGCAATTATATTTATCTCTAAGCAGAGGGCACATGCCAAGAAAATTCATGCTGAAAGGAACTGATCGATTATAACAGGAGAGCTATCCCCTCTGTTCTCTGCTGTACCAGCCAAAAGAGTCCAAGAGGGCATCCACATGAAAGGCTCTGGGAAGATGTTGCTGCAGATGCCAGCCATGAGTAAGATGGATTTCCAGGCTGGAAGGCCATGAATTAGGGGGACACAGGTATGAAGCCAGCAGTAGAAGAGGCTGCAGCTCTGGGTGTACCCTGGGAAGTTCCAAAGCCAGGCCACAGCCAGGAATGAGGGGTCCATGCAGATGACTGGTGTGATACCAAGAGATGGGCCTCCCAGCAGAATAAAGGAGGCATGACAAAGTGCTGAATCCATGAAGACTTCCCAGAGGCAAAAAGAAGGAGGTAGCAGGGAAACAGAGGCTCTGAACTGATACCAGGCCTTACAATTGCATTCACTGTTGGGTCCTAAGTGTGGCACTGTGAGTGTGTGAGGGCTATGACTACATCTCTGGAGGAAAAGGAATATAGAGCTCACACTGTCCTGGTGAGGCTTTCTCTAGTCCTGTGCTAAAGAAGTCTGGATGCAGTTCCCTCTTCTTTACATACTATTAAATAGGCCTGGTCTATGTGGATTACATTAGTAGCTGACAGTGGGTTGGAGAATCTTAGTCCTCCAACATGAGCCAATTCTTAGATTTCCTGGGGAGGGTTTTTGAGTGTAGGTAAAAAGCAAAAGAGGCTATTAGCAGGGAGCCATCCCCAAGATTAAGCCTGCTCTTCTGTCGGAGGGAAAGGGTCTAAGACCTTCCCTGATACACAGGTTTCATGTGCATATGTCAAATCTCCCTTCCCTATAAGCTCCAAAAGGGTGGGGTCTGGTGACTTTTTTAAAGTTTGTATCTTCACTAGGGCTTAGAATATGATAGATTCTTCATAAATTACTTAATCACAACAAATAGTTTGGCACCAAATATAGAAAATCCTAACATACATTATGTCTACAAGAAAATAAAAATTTTAAAACACAGAAAATACAATATTGCTCAATACCAAAATTGGGGGGGGGGTGTTGTTTGTTTTCTAAGTAAAGGTTACCTACAGTTGATTGTAAAATTTAAAAGATATGGTTTCAATGGAATCACAGGTCTCTAATTTGAAGAGAGAAGAGGAAGGACAAACTACAGGCTCCAAACTGTCTTCCTAAATGACTCCATCAACGTACTATCAGAACAGGACTGACAGAATCATGGAAAGAAGCCTTTGCACAGCCAAATACTTCACAAGATGCTCCAGTCCAGTTCAACAGCTGAAAGATATCACATCTTCTATAAACACAAGGGAGGGTAATGGGAGAGAGTTGTCTGAGTTCCAGGCTCCTCCAGCAGCTGAACTTTGAAATGAGCTCCCCAACCCCAATCCCAACACCTCATATGCTCACATAAAATACTACTCCAGATTTTAAAGGCTGATGAAGGCTGATGCCAAAGGGTGGCTGTTGGTTGGCCCCAACATTCCAGCAGCTTTCCTCCATGTGCTGTGAGTGTTCTAGTCTGGGTTGGAATCCGCCAGCCTGCCTCTTATTAGGCCATTTTATAAGCACATATCGTGACTCTAGTTGCTATCTGGTTTTATGTTTGTGGAAATGGATTTAAGGAGAGGGAAAAAGGGAAAAGGGAAACTGCTTACAAGTTACCAGCTGGAAGGTTTCTTCTCAAACCTCCAGGAAAATAGTCACAGTCAATATTATAAGGGCACTAACATTAGGTACCACTCTTCTTCCAGGGATCTGCCATGCTGCTGCTCCCTTCCTAAGCCTCACTCTTACAGTAAAATAAACAAGATGGTCCTCATCCACTAGCCAGAAACCAGCAAACCAAAATCATATAGGTTCTCTTCCTTCCTGCAATCTCTCGACCCTCCAACTCCACCCAGAGCTGTACACACTCTCCGGAGGTCTGAAAACCAAAGCATTTTCCATTTATATATTTTCTATTGGTTTGCAATTAAGACAAGAATTCTGCAGGTCAGCCAAAAGTCCTAAGGAACTAATGAAAGAGACAGATATATTATCCTGAGATTCAAAAGTGTAATAATACATGTCATGAGAAACCACCTGGAATATTGCACTTGGCAGCGGGCAATTTAGAGATCTGCATTTCAAAGACGGAGCAACTGCCAAAGTATACTAGAGACCAGCTAATGTTTAACCTCTTTTTAAAAAATGATACTTATTTTTTAAAAAATAGTATCACTAGCATGCCATCCATTTCATACAAAGTTTTCACTAATTTCAACAATTTGGGAACTGTGATATAGCAACAGAGAGTCAGAGGAACTGGGCTCAAGGTATGAGGAAGGAGAGGCAAGGCAAAGGAAGAAGTAGGAACGGTGTCCAGTTGAGTCCCCTTTTGTCCTACCATCACTATCAGCTACTGGGGTTTGGGGGGGGTGGTCACAGAGGGTAGTGATCCACTGTTTATTTCCAGCAGGAAACTACTATGAGGATGATAAAGTGGAAAGAACACAGGAGTCAAAGGACCTGAGACCAAACACTGCCTCTGATGCTTACCCCCTCTGTGGCTTTGGGCAAGCCACCTGCCTGGATCTCAAGTTCCTCATGGATAAAATGAGGTAACTAACTGGACTATATGGTCTCCAAGGCCCCTTCCAGTTCCAGCTCTAGAATCCTCTCATCATATGCTCTACTGTTTGATGTGAGCATGTTGTCAACCTGGTATTTCAATTTTTGTTGTTATTTGGTCGTTACAGTCATGTCTGATTCTTCATAACCCATTTGGCATTTTCTTGGCAAAGCCACTGAAGGAGTTTGCCATTTCCTCATTCAACTCATTTCACAGGCAAGAAAACTGAGGCAAACAGGGTTAAGCAATTAGCCCAGCATCACACAGCTAGCAAGTGTCTGAGGCTGGATTTGAACTCAAAAAGATAAGACGTCCCGACTCCAGGCCCAACCTATGTGGCATAGAAACATACATAGCACAGAGAGAGCACCCTAATTGATATCCCTCTCCTCCCAGCACACTGCTAGGTACAACTGTTTTAAGTTAATCTTCCTGAACTAAACAGAGTTCAGTCAGATTTTCCTCCCCTTTCTTCCTCTCAGACAGGACAACCTCAAAAGCTTTTCAAGGAGCCTGAGATCTGATCTGAACCCGGGGAAAAAAGTCTTCTGGTGCCCACTCTATCCCTGGTGCCACATAGCTGCTCCATCTTTCCACTATTCTGAGATTTTGATTTGTCAGAGATGAAAGGTAGCCTTCTCTAGCTCAAGCTGTCCTGGAAAGGAATACTATGTATACCGAGAAGGAAGGAAACCTAGAGAGGACTTGACTGATAAAAATGAAAAGAATGAGTGTCATGGCCACCGGAGTCAGAGACTGTAAAGACAAAGATGTTAGCACCCTGTCCTTACGATTCTAGTGCCAGGCCAGGTTTCCGCAAAGTGTGACCTGCAGAGCATTTTTCATCTTGAGAGGCCTGTAAGAACTTTGGTTAGGGACATAAGGAGAAAGGAAACACTACAGAAATTCTAGATGGGCTCTCCAGGCTGGACCATCACAGGAGTACAGAAAACTGTCCAGAGCTTTTAGGAGACCAGAATGCCTACAATTTATTAATGGCATTGCTGATTTCAAGGGTGATGTTCTTCCACTGGTTTGACCCTGGACAAGTCACTTAACCTCTATCCACCTCAGTTCCCTCATTTGTAAAACAGGGATAGCACCTATCTCCCAGAGTTATTTAGTTTAAAGTGAAATGTAAGTATTTTGTAATTTTATGAGAGATAAGAATGCTAGCTATTACTGTGTTGTTGCTGTTATTACCCTTCTGGTCAATGAGGAATCATGTGATTGGACCAACAATCTCCAAATGTCTTAACTGTTCATTCAAAACTATTTCTTATTTTTTCTTTATTTTTCTTTCTTTTGTTTTGCTTTATGGAGGGCCATTGGGTTTAAGTGACTTGCCCAAGGTCACACGGCTAGTTTTGTATTAAGTGTCTGAGGCTGGATTTGAACTCAGGTCCTCCTGTCTCCAGGACTTTATTCACTACACCACCTAGCCGCCCCTATTTCTTATTTTTTCAATCAGAAGAGAGGCCCAAGGTAGGTTTGCTAGTCAGGAAATATGGGAACTAACATTTGCCTCACAGTTTGTCTCACAATCTCCAATCAAGTACACCAAATGTTGTAGAAATATACAGGATACTAGTCCTGCGTACCCTACCAGCATCAACCCTGGACTGTGAGAATCCAACCAGATAAAGTTGAAAGCACTTTTGACAAAGTTAAAAGGGCTATGCAAAAGGAAGGAATTGAGTGTTGTTGTCCTGTTCAGGCCTAGCCTTCCAGACTCAGTTTAAAAGAGGCTTTTATCCTTGAAAAAACATACTACAAAGGAAACAAGTGAACTGGGGAGTGAGCAGTATTACCATTGCAAGTCCTGTACTTCCTGGAAGCAGAGTACTAAAGTGTATTAGCATTTCTTTGGCCCAACCTTTAAGAATATCAAGTTAGCAGCTTGGGGAATGCTTAGAGAGGGGAGAGGTTATAAAGGCAGGAAAACTAACGGGGGTGCTGCTTCAGGAGTCTACTCAAGAGGTGGTCATGTGGATGGAGAAAAGGACTCAGATGTAAAAGATGTGAGGACAGAATCAACAGAACATGGTGACTAATTGGCTACAGGAGATAAGGGGACAAGGCAGCGTCAAAGGTAACTTCCAGCATATAAACCTGGGTTACTATGAAAGATAGTGATGTCGTAGACAAAAAAGAGGGAAGTTGGAGTGGCTAGGTGGCACAGTGAATAGAGTACCGGCCCTGAAGTCAGGAGGGCCTGAGTTCAAATCCAGCCTCAGTCACTTAACACTTACTAGACATGTGACCTTGGGCAAGTCACTTAATCCCAATTGTCCTGCCTTCCTCCCTCCAAAAAGTAAAAAAATGAATGAATGAATAAATGGATGGATGGGGGGAGAGAGAGGGAGAGAGAGAGAGAGAGAGAGAGAGAGAGAGAGAGAGAGAGAGAGAGATAAAAGGAGGGAGGTTAGGAAGGTTTAGCAGGGAAAGGTAATGAATTCTGCTAGGGATATGTTGAATTTGAGATGCCAGTGAGACATACAGGGCAGATGTCCTACAGACAATTGATAATACCAGACTAGAGCTCAGGAAAGAGAAGAAAGCTGGATATTTAGGTATTGGAATCACTAACATAGGTATAATTATTGAACCCCTGAGAACTGAAGAGATTACCAAGAGAAGGCCTTGTCACAGAATTAAGCAAAGTTAGCAAATGGATCCAACAGAATAAAATACTTCTACCAAAAAGAGACCCAAATTGGATATGTTTGGGGATTAGAAGTATTCAGTCTTCACTTGAAGACTTCTACTGGGGGTAGCTAGGTGGCACAGTGGATAGAGCACTCATCCCACAGTCAGGAAGACCTCAGTTCAAATCTGGCCTTACAGACATTTATTGGTTGTGTGACCCTGGGCACAACCCTGATTGCCTCCCAAAAAAGAAGATGACAATTTCTACTGAGCAGAAACAATTTCCTAACTCCAAAGAGGCCCAGGCCACTTTTAGTTAATTCTAATGGTTAGGAAGTTTTCCCTTGATATCTTATGATTATATAGGTTTAGAGGCAGTTAGGTAGCACAGTGAATAAAGCACCGACCCTGGAATCAGGAGGGCCTGAGTTCAAATCCAGCCTCAGACAGTAGCTGTGTGATCTTGAGCAAGTCACTTAACCCCAACTGCCTTATTTCAAAAAAAAAAAAAGATTATATAGGTTTAATTCCTGAAAAGATATTAGAAGTTACTTCTCTAAACTCTCTCAGTTTACAGATGAGGAAGCTGAGGACCAAAGGAGTTAAGCACCTTGTCCAAGGTCGTACAGGCAGTAAACGGCAGAGCCAGGATTCAAACTTAGGACTTCTAATTCCAAATAAGTGTATTATCCATTGTACCACACTGCCGCCTAGATATGAATGAATGCATTTATTAAGTGCTCACTGTGTGCCTACAACAGAGTCAAGTGCTGATGATTCCAAAAAAGCAATATGGCCCCTGGCTTCAAAGAGCCAGGAGAAGACAATATATATAAGGGGAGTAGTGGCCAGGGAAGGGAGTCTGGGAAGTTCCAAAGATTATGAGTGGCACAACAGTGCAATCCAACTGGCATACCCTTTCCAGAGATGCCTGCCTGCAGCATTGCTTTGATTAACATTAGTTTCCTTCCCTGCTTTCTTTCCTTCAGCAATCAGGGTTAAGTGACTTGTCCAGGATCAAATAGCTAGTAATAGAGGTCAAATTTGAACACAGGTCCTCCTAACTCCAGGCTCTATCCTCCTATCCACTGAACCACCTAGCTGCTCCTTGATTAAAGTTCTTACAATGTAGAGTAGGGAGGTGAAGTGGCATGGGCAAGTAATCGATGGCAAGGGAGAAAGTGGGGGAGCTGGGAATGGCCAAAGGAAAGGGAAGCTGCTTGAGCTCAGGGAATGCTGAGCTGGATGGTTTAGCAGTCCTCAGGCATGGTCACTGGATGGATGTTTTGGAAAGAAGAGGCAACAAAGTGGAAATACCATACCTATATTCCACCATTTATACCTATTTTTGTCCTTAGGGCCTAATGGGATAAATTTAATCCTCATACTCTTCAGATATTGGTGATGGCTATCGGGTCTGCCCTAAGATTCCTCATCTCCAAGCAAAAATATCCCCCCTTCTTTCAATTTATCTTCTTGTGGTGTGACCTTAGGGACCATCACCATCCTGTTCGTTCTTCTCTGAAAAATCTCCAGTGTGTCAATGTCCTTCCTAAATGAGGCACCCAGAACTGAGCCCAATACTCTAGAAATGGTCTGACTAGGGCAGAGTATATCAGGACTCTCACTCCCCCTGGTTCTGGAGGTTAGGCCTCTCTTGACACAGTCTAGAATTACATTCACTTTTTTTCTTTTCTTTTCTCTTTTTTGGCTACTAAATCACACTCTTGGCTGCTACAGACACATTGAGTTTATGATCCACTCAAATTCCTAAATTGTTTTCAGACAAACTACTGAGCTATGCTTCCTCTGTCTTTGGAAAGTTGTTATTTTGTTTTTCTTTTTAAACCCAAGGGTAAGACTTTACATTTCTCTCTATTAAATAGCAACTTACTGGCCTATCATTCTAGTCTGTCAAAATCTATTTGAATCCTGACTTTAATTTGGCCTATCCTTTATGGCTTGGCATCACCTGAAAATATGATAAATACCCTGTTTATACCTTTATTAAATTCATTGAAAAAATAATAAACAGCACCAAACAAATAAAAAAATGACCCAAAAAAATCCAGATGGGGGAGGGTAGAAGGGAGAGGTGGGAGAGAGGCAGTACTTAATTTTGTTCAGTTAAATACAGGAATTTCAAATCTTCAACAAAGAGTATTGGTTTAACACTGGTTAGGGTTTTTGCAAGCTTATCAGCTTTGCCTGTTGTTTTTCAGTCAAACATCACAGAAATCCTACTCTAATGCTTCAACATTGGTGACCTAGGTTCTCAAAGGCTCTTCTAGCATCATGGAAGTACAGATTTAAGAGCTAGAGGCAAATCCTGACAGCTTTTATTCTAAATCACTCTATCTTAGAAGCCCATTGACGAACTTCTCAGTTTATTAGTCTCTGAAGACTGGACATTTATCTCCTTTGAAGGAATTTGAGTAAAGATGAACAGATTGAGGGGCAGGGGGCAGAGAAGGTTACATTTTAAAAACAGTGATTTTAAGTGTGTTCTTTAAACACCAAAGCTTATCCAAACACTCAACACATCATCACGGCAAGCTAAGACACATAAGGATTTGCCAACAATGATTTAGAACTCAGAGCATATTTTGCTACAGAAACATCATCCATGGGGGTTAGGTTCCCAGGCTGCCATACAGAAGTACATATAAGTCATAATATCCCTGAAATAAAGAGTAATAGCAATGCTTCAAGTACATTGGACTATCATATACACACTTATATCTGTTTCCCACAGATACATCTTAGTATACAATTTAGGAAACTAATACAATTATCCCTTCCACATGGCAGGGGTTGGGGCACCATGCCCCTGTAATCTGGAAAATCCATGTAAAATTTCTTGGCCTTCCCTTCATACCAGAGAAGAAATCTGAATTTTTTTAATGGGGTGTTTACAGTAGCTCATTGTAAAATCTGGGTTAAGTATTTGGTCTTAGCTCAGGGTTGTCCACTAGCCTTCATATGTCATCAGTGAGTTCCACAAAACTCCCCAAAAATTCTCATTTAATTTCTTATGCCAACCTGTGATATATCAAACCCGCACTGGGGAAAGGCACAACATGGAAGGGATAACTGTACTAGGAACTCCTAAGCCATGAAGATGGGAAACACTCTTAATAGGCAATACTCTTAAAAGAATAGATATTCTTCATAGGTTTATAGAGACAGACAAATTTGTCAAACATTCGCTAGTTTTCTAGATAAGAAATCTGCAGAAACAAAGAAAAGTGACTAGTTTTAGGATTAAACAGCTGGTTAGTGGAACAGTTAGCAGTCTCACAACTACCACATCTATGGCTTTTCCCAACATCATATTACCTTGTACCAGATAAAATTGTTTCTTTACTGTCAATCCAACCCCAGATTTTACAGGTGGGAACTTGTCCAAAGAAGGAACATTCAGAGCCTTTTCCTAATCCCAAACCAGTGTTCTTTCTACTCTTCCACATTGCAGAGGCCCTTCCCAGGTTAATCTTTTGTCAGCTAAAGTTGGAGAACTTCATTTTGTGAGTTAGATGCTGACTGTATTACAGATGGAAGATACAAAGTTGGTTTGCTTGGGGTTTTCCTTTTAACCTTGTTAGGATTATATTCCACCTCCTGCCTTCAGCCAGATCCAAAGGCTTGGGCTGAAAAGCTCCCAAATATTATGATGCTGCCAGAATGTGACCCTGTCGCCCACACATATTCATTTCCCCATGACATGGATATGGGCAGGTATGACAAACTGTATTTTACTGATGAGGAAATTGATATACCTTAGATGACCTAGAAAGAGAACTGACTTCAGACCCCAGTCCCCAGCGTTTTGTAGCTACCTGAATCCGGCAGGAATGATTTACCTTTGTTTTTACTTTTTACTTCTATGCTAAAAATGTAAAAACAGATTTATTCCCCAAGAGTTACAGGTAAGTTCATATTTTATCAATTGAATCAGATTTTTTTCTTTTCCAGGGAGTTCGGGGTTTAAAGGAACCTGAAGACAAACTGTTTGGAAAACAGGGATTTCTGATTTGTGGTTAATTGCTCCCTATTTAATCTGTTTCATAAGCTTAGAATTTCTGTGAGAAAAGTTGGGCAGCAAGGTACACCAGAATTTCTAAGGGAAGGATGTGAATACTCAAATCTATAATTAAAAGGTAGCAATCATGAAGTAAGCTGGAGGATGTCTGTCATCCCCTTCCCCCTTTCTATAATTAAATCACAGTATTTTGAGCTGGACAGGGCTTTAAGGAACATCCAGTCTAACTCAGTTTATGGATATGGACCCTGAGGAGGACTGTGAAAGTTAAATTACTTTCCTGAGATCACAGAGATAGTAAATACCAGAACCAGGATTCAAACCCAGGCAGGACCTCTGACCCTCCAAATCCTTTTAATCAACACCCTTGTAAATTATGTGTATTGTTTATATCATTGATCAGATAGGCAAGTCACAACACTTCTGTGGGGTCTGTACAGTCCCCTCCAGAATCTTAAAAGGAAGTCAAGGCTGTGGGGGCAGGACAGTATAGGATGCCCAAACTGCCACCAGAGCACCAATATGAAGTATCCCTTAAGGCAGCAATTGCATTTAGTTTACAGCAGGGGAGCTACAATGCAAGGAAATTCACATTTATCAAACCCAAGTACAAAGTGCTCTATTTCATCCCTTAGCCCTCTGCCCACAGCCAGTCACTGGAAGATGGGCCAAAAATGGGAGAAGGGGAAAAAATGTTTCTTGTATTTGGGTAGCACAGGCTGTGTTGGACAGGGAAGGGATTATTAAGAGATTCCTGTGGGCTCAGAAATGTGGGTTTCTTATCTTCACAGATGCTCATTCATCTCTGGTGAGTGAGGGCAGATTCTGACTCAACCCCAACACTGCCTCCGGAGCTCCTGGAACAGAAAAGCAAAAGGCAAGCCTCCCAGCAGGACCCTCCCTAGGACTGTCTCCCAAAACACATGGCTTAACCATGTGCTGCCCCAACAGGCCCAAAGACAGACGACAAATCACTGGGAAATTTTCATCTTTTTTTTTAAATGAAAATAGTGGAGAAAGATGTTTATGAAAGGATTTGTTTTGGGAGTGGTGGCTATTTTTTTTAATGTTCTAGAACTGTAAGTGGCTAAAGAAACTGAGTGAGTCTAGCCAGGAAAAAGATATGCCTGCTTAATGAACAGACAACCTAGGCACATACCTGTGGTTTCAAGGGAGCTAAGAAGAACCAAGGTCCTTTCCAGGTCTAATCTGTGACTCTATAATCCTTCAGAGAAGAATGAAAACTACCTAACTTTTTTTCTCCCCTCCCACCATGAATACTGAAATTCCACCTTTAAAGTTTCATACTTCTTAGATACATTATTGATTAACCCTAATTTAAAAGCTTCTCCCTGGGAAAGAAGATGATTAGAAATGCTATTAGTCAGTAACATTTTAGCATGAATTAAGATATCAGCTTGCTTTAGAGCAGGAGTTCTTAATCTGAGGTCTGTGAACTTAAATTTTGCTTAGTAACTTTCCAATTTAATTGATTTCCTTTGAAATCCTATGTATTTTGTGCATTTAAAAGCATTATTCTATGTAAGCTTCAGACTGCCAACAGGATTATGATCAGAATATATTATACCAATAAAATTATGCCATAACATTGAGGACACAAAAAAAATATTAGATTTGCTATCAAGAAAGCAGCATCCCTGTCTAAACTGAACAGGGAATAGGACAGTTTTCTGCTGATGGATAAGATTGAGCAGAATAATCCCAGAGCATGAAGGGAGTAAGAGAAACTGATCAGAGAAAAGAGAGATCGATGGGCAGGTAGTGTAGGAAGGAGGGGAGAAACACAACATATGCTGCTCTCCAATACACATTCACTACACATTTGTTGGACTGGACCGAATAAGCACTCCTGTTGTGGAGGACGCACAAAAAGAGAAGAATATCTTCTCTGAAGAAGAGGATCACTGAAAAGGGAAGGAGGAAGATGCCAAATATAAACTTTACAGCTTGGCCCACCAGCCAGCTCTGCTTATGCAATTCAGTAAGCATTTATATAATGCCTATTCTCTGCAAAGGATAACACACCATGCTGGGGCAAAGAAGGAAAAAACTGAAGTTTCTGACATCAAGGAACTTGGATTCTACTCAAGGAATTCAACGTATAGATAGAGAAGCAAATATAAAGTAAATACAAATAAATGCACAGTAATCAGGGAGAGGGAATCACTGGCTGGTGGCATGCGGGACAGGACAGGCCTGAGCAGAGACGTGAAAGAACCCAGAGATATAGAGGCTGAGATGAGGAGGGAGCAGATCTCAGGCACACAGGGACAAGCTGTGTGAAGGTATACAGGCAAGAGATGGGACAGTCAGCCTATATAAAGAGCAGCAAGAAGGCTGGTTTGGGGGAATGTCAAATATTAGTCCATATAAAACATAAATCAAGTAGAGCTTGTCACCACAGATCCTTAGAAAGCAAGGGATGGTACGGACTAGCTGCTACTGTTGGTGTTTAAATAAATGATTGCTGGAATAATGATAGTAGTATTTGTATCATTTAAAGGCCTTTAAAATCTCATAACAAAAATAAACAATTTATTTTTTATTTATAGTTTATTCTTGCAACATATATGCGTGTATACACATATACAGAAATCTGAAGGTATGTATTGAGTTTATTTAAATAAGGTATATGTTGCATATAGACACGTATCTAATATGTATACAAACATATACTCCCGCATACATATTAGATATGTGGATTGTGCATATTGAAATACTTAGTAAACCTTTTCTCAATTTATGGTTTCCCATTCTAAGAAATGTTATGTTTGTCCTTCATTCTTGAAGAGGACCATGACATCACAGAATGATGACATGATTTGCAGCTGACTTTGATTTGAGGGAGGGAGGGCTGTGCAAGGTCACCAGCCTCACTTTCTCCTCCAGAGTTATCTGGGTCCAATGGCCTCATATTCATCAGGAAGACTGGAGATGGCCCAGGATATAATGGAAGATCCTGGCCCTTTTAGGCTAAGGCCTTTTTTTCAGGTTCTCACTCTGAGTGAGGTAACGCCCATTCAGTGGATAGACCTCTTTAAGAAGTGAGTGAAGGGATGGTCACTTTAATTAGAAAAAAAAGAAAATAAATCAAACTAGGAGGGGAAGCCCCTCAGGGCTGCTGTTCCAAAGAGAAACAGTTACCATTGACATTCACTCTAAGCCAGGAGGGCCCAAAATATAGCCATTAAGTGGAGCTTAGGCAGGGACCTATTGTGGTACAAACTATGAGCTTCAGAGTGAACTGGGTACTATTTGCTATGAAAGCATCCCTTGGAAATTAGCATTTGGGCCTTAGTTTCCTTATTGTAAAACTAGGATGCTGGACCAGAAAACCACTAAGTTCCCTTCCAACTCTACATGTGATTCTAGCTAAGCAGACTGGACACTAAGCACCTTGCTTAGAGAAGCATACATCACTTTTACCTATCCCTATTGCAAAGGCTCCCCATAAATCATGTTAATAATGGCTACTAGACATGCAATCTCTTAGATCACAGGGATTACATTTTAATTCGATTTTGTAAAGTTGAGCCTAGCTCCTAATACATCTTATTGTTGTTCAGTCATTTCAGTCATGTCTGACTTTTTGTGACCCCTTTTGAGATTTTCTTGCCAAAGATATTTGAAGTGGTTTGCCATGTCCTTCTCCAGCTCATTTTACAGATGAGGAAACTGAGGCAAGCAGGGTAAAGTGACTTGCCCAGGGTCATATAGCCAGTATCTCTGATGAGATCTGAACTCAGGAAGATTTGTCTTCCTGACTCCAGACCACCGTACCACCTGTTATCCCAGTTTTTGTTTTTATGCTATCTTGACAGATTTCTACAAACCTATTCATCCCCTGTTATTTAGTTGTTTTCATTTCTGTCTGACTCTTCATGATCCTTTTTTGGGTTTTCTTGGCAAAGACACTGGAATAGTTTGTCATTTCTTTCTCCAGCTCATGTTACAGATGAGGAAACTGAGATAAATAGGGTTAAGTGACTTGTCCAGAGTCCTGACTCCAGGCCTGGCACTCCATCCACTGTGTCACCTAACTTACCTTCTTAAATATTAATAAATATTTATTCAATAAAGGAAGTGCTTAATATATATAGAAACCTCTCCTGGGTTGATGCCCAATTCACATGGAGAAAAGAACCATAATTTTTCTACAAGAGAGGAATTTATTGATTGTATAGGATTAAAAAAATCCATAATGACGACTACTTTATTCCTACCTACAATATTCCTTTAGATTACGGAGATGTTAAATCACATCTGGCATCACTGGTAAAATCATAAATATTCCTCAATTTATATTTTTGTCTTACCAAACTACAGAAAGCAACTCTGGGCATGAACAGTTGAACAGTTGAAGCAATGGGACTGGAGTGTTGAGACAAGATATGAAGGACAACCAACAAACACTGCATTGGCCATCCAAAGAAAGGCAAAAAACTCCCCGTCCTCAGGTAGAATACATTCTAATGGGGGAGACAACACATAAGTAAATGAGTACAAGACAGATACAGAATAGATGGAAGACAACTTTAGAGAGGAGGGATCTAACAGAGGGGTACTTAACCTGGAGACCAGTGGATAGATTTCAGGAGGTCTGAAAACCTGACTAAGAAAAAAAATTACATCTTTATTTTCACATCTTTGGTATTCTTTGTAATTCTATTTTATTTTATACATTTGTAAACATAATACTGAGAAGAGGTCTATAGGCATTATCAGATTGTCAAGTGAGCCATGACACACACAAAAAGAACATGTGCCCTAGCAACTGAGCAGACCTGGAAAGGTCTTCTGCAGACAGTGGCCTTAGTGCTAAGTTGTGAAGGAAGCTGGGGATTCTAAAAGATGGAGGTGAGGAGATACATATCAGGGATCAGACAAAGGTCCAAGTGACAATTAGGAAGGCAATACTAAATGAACTGTCAGAAGTCAGTCAGCCAGCCAGCCAAAACAAAGACCAGTTTAAAGCAAACAAAAAATGATCAAAGGTCTAGCAGGCAAGCAGTTAGGGAGCTAAAGGATCAGGGGTGGGTAGAGAAGGGAAGAGCTGTAAGGCACCAACATTGAGGTACTATTAGTGGATAGGTACAACCACTCAGGAAAGCAATATGGAATTATACACCAAAAGGTTAACCAAACAATGAGTGCCTGTTGATCCAGCAAGACCACTTCTAGGCCTATACCAAAAGAGAGCACTGAAAGAGAAAAAGGTCCTCTATGTATAAAAATATTTATAGCAGCTCTTTTTGTGGTAGCAAAAAACTGGAAGTTGTCCAACTATTGAGGAATAATTGAATAGGTTATGGTATGCGAATATGGAGTGTACTACTTTGCTGTAAGAAATGTAGAAATAGATGATTTCACAAAGACATGGAAGACCACTTGTATGAACTGATGCAGAGTGAAGGAAGCAAAGGCAGAACAATTTAAGCTATGACGTTATTATCAAAACAATCTTGAGGACTTTCGTAAACTGATAAAGAATGAAATGAACCAGGAGAATAATTTATACAATGACAACACTAAAAAAAATGTATAACTATGATCAAAACAATGACCATTCATACTTCCAAATGATTGATGATGAAACATGATGGATTTAAGGTGAATGATGAGACATGTTGATACATGTGTATACACGTATGGGCACATGTTGAGTAGCTTCAGTCATGTCTGACTCTCTATGACTCCATTTGGGGTTTTCTTGGCAAAGGTACTGGAGTGGTTTGCTACTTCCTTCTCTAGCTTACTTTACAGATGAGGGACTGAGGCAAACAGGATTAAATGACTTTTCTGGGGTCATACAGCTATTAAGTGTCTGAGGCCAAATTTGAACTCAAGCTCTCCTGACTCTAGGCCCAGAGCTCTAACCACTAAGCCACCTAGCTGCCACTATACACATATAAAGTGTGTGTGTATGTATATACATAGGAAATGTTTTGCTCTATTATGCGTATTTGTTGCAAGGAATATTTTTCCAACAGGATAGGAGGTGGAAGAGAGAGAATATAGATTTGTTAATTTTTTATGGTAACTATTGAGTTGGAGGGGGGTGCTACAGATGTAAATGTTGCCATGTACTTTCAGATGAGGTCTCTATATTATTAGCTTTAATTAACTGTTTTACTTTATTACAAGAGAACTCTCACAAAGTGGGAGAATCTGAAAATATCTGTAATGTAAAAACAAAACACATCAATAAAACTTAAAGGAAGAAGGGAGGAAGAAGAGGGGGAAGAGGAGAAAAGGAAAGAAAGGATAAAGCACCAGTAATAAGATCTTGATAACTAACACAACCTTCTACCCCATCCAGGGGGTTACATATACTTTCTGCGGAGACAGAATTCAATTCTTTAGTGTGATTTCAGCTTACAGGTAACGCCAAAGAGCAATGGAACCTTAGAAATAAGTAATTTTCAGGGGTGGCTAGGTGGTACAGTGAATAGAGCACCAGCCCTGGAGTCAGGAGGACCTGAATTCAAATCCAGCCTCAGACACTTAACACAAAAACTAGCCATGTGACCTTGGGCAAGTCACTTAACCCCAACTGCCCTCCAAAAAGAAAAAAGAAAAAAGAAAGAAGTGATTGTCCCTGACTTAAGTGAAGAATTAGAGCAGGGAAAGAAAAACCTCTCCCCGCAATTTTCTGACCATATTAGCCTCTTCTCATCAGAACTGTAAGTAGCATAGGAAAACTAGGACCTTTTTCGGAGGGGAGGAGGAGGGTTTCTTCCCTACATGGTATGAACATAGTGGGGGAAAACATGTTTCCTCCCTGTGGCAATTGACCAGTCCAGGGCTGGGGAGGGAGATAACAGAGGACTATTATAGTGGAGAGGCATGATCTCCCCCTTTTCTCACCTAGCCATAGACTACAGCTCTCCCAACCCTTCACTGGAGACCAATCTTCTCCCAATGCCCGGCTGATACAACCACACCTATGTCGGTGAAGCACCTGGCCTGGAGATGTGGAATGAGAGGAATGGCCAAGATGAGGGGCAGAGCAGGTAAGCACCAGAGTTGGAGTGCCCCTCACAAACTGGATTTGTTCCAGCTGCCAGAATTCCCCATTATGGCTCTGCCTTTCACCTATCAGCCTTAGACAAGAGTAAAAAAGAGATATGAATGTATGTCAGATTTAACTTCCTACACTGCATCCTTTTTGGAAGCAGACACATTACCATTGAACAGGGCAGGCCAGTAACACTGACAGGTTAATCGGTTTGAGTTTGATTCCTGGAGAAATTCTTGAAGGTCTTATAAAAGGAATGTTTTAAGAGCATTTAGAAAGGTAAGAGTTGATCAGTAAAACCAGAGTGGGTTTAGAAGATGTCATGCCTGACTAATATAATTTTATAAAAGGTTACTAGATTAGTAGATCAGGGGAATAGTGAAGACAATATACTTAGATTTCAACATTTGACAAAGTATCTCATGCCATCCCTGCAGACAAGGTAGGAGAGATGTGGTCTAGATGATGGTATAACTACGTGAATTTGGAACTGACCAAATGACTATACCAAGTGGTCATTAATGGTTCGAAATTAGCTTAGAAGGACATCTCTTGTGATATGTCCCAAGGACCTGTCTTGACCCTATACTACTCAATATTTATCCATGATTTTGTTTTGTGTCATATATATGTACATAATATACTCAGTATGTGTTATAGTGCATATGTATCTATAACATATGTATGTATACTACAGATACATATTGTATGTATATATATATACATTATATACACCTTGTCTCCATTAGAATGCAAGCTCCTTGAGAGCAGAGACTATTTCACTTCTGTTTTTGTATCCCTAGCACTTAGCACAGTGCCAAGCATATAGCAGGTTCTCATTGAGTGATTTTCCATCACAAATAAATTACAATGTGGCCTTGCAACCACCATTTAAAAAAAAACAAAGCAAAACAAGACAAGCTCACAGAGCTCTGGGCATAAAGGAAATCAGGAAATATTCCTAAAATAATAATAAAGTATTCCTAAAATAATTCCCAAAATAATCCTAAAATAAAATGAAATAGTCCTAAAAATAACATAAACTTCACAACCTGAATCCCCCAAATTTGTTTGCTGTATACTTTCCTCTTTCTGGTTGAATTTCCATTTGCTCTGTGTGCTTTCCTCTTTGTATCTCATCTTCCCTTCACACTGAATTTACACTACTTTGAAAGCTATAGTTAGCTCTTTCTCAAAGCTTTTTCCAGTTCTACCCTCCCACCCTCAAACACTAAGAGAAAACTTGGGGGGCAAAATATTCCTATATTTGATTATTGGTAAGCTCTCATAGACTAATAGGACCATCTTAAAGACGTTCTAGTTTGATATTCTTAATTTACAGATGAGGAAACTGAGGCCCAGAGAGTTTAAATGAGTTTTACCAAGGTCCCACAGTGGCAAAGCCCAACCTCAAACCAAACCCAAGACTTCCCATGGCAGGTCCACTGCTCTCTTAAGTTTCACCATTATTTGTAAATTTAGAGACATGTCTAATAATTAATTTACTGTCTATATGCTACCCCTCTGATTTCACCACAGAATAGGAGTTTAAAAATTGTCATGATTAAATTTCTATGGACATCATACAGCATCTACATGGTGGAATACTTTCTTCCAGGATAGCTCTCAACATGAAATTTCATTCTTCTCTTTCTTTCCATTTCATTTGTTAGGGAAGTTGATAAAGTTATTTACTAAGCAGTGGTCGGAAGTGGGGGAGGAGGGCTACGTGGGCAGTAAGATCTTGTATCCCTCTTTTAAAAACACCACATCTTTCATATCCTTGGTTTGTGAATGCTATAAGCAAGCAATAATTCCGCGGTGGGGATACCGACTAAATGAACTGTTTAGTGGTTTGGGACCTAGATCTGTCCAGGAAGGAAAAGGTAACCTCAAGTAGAATCATAAACAAAGTTACTACCCAAGACCTAAAACAGCTTTGTACCATTTCAAATATCTCAATCTACTCTGGCTGCAGACAGGCAAGGTAACGTTAAAGGGAGACCTCAGCTACTGAAAGCACTCGAGGGGGAATCCGGTACCGAGCTTACCTGGACCACCCCCATGGTCCACCCTGCCATCACCCTCCCTAAAATCAGATGCACACAACACTTCATTGCAACAGAGAAACCAACGCAAACACAAACAGAAACGCAGAGATACGTTCCCTAAGCCAAAAGTCAGAATTAAATAAAGCAATAATAAACTTTATCCGCTTGAGTCTAAGGAAAGCAGTTATTTTGAATTTCCGTGATGCAGCATAAAACGCGGCGGAATTCCACACACACACACACCCTTTACAGATTTAGTCACAGTCACTCTAAACCAACCTCCCAGAGGCTTCGCCAACATCAAGGACCCTGCTTTAAACTGGGAAGGCTTGGCATATTCCTAAATAGATTCCTACCTCCTGCTTTGAAGTCGTTTTGCAGTTTCCCCAGCACACTAAGAGATCCTCCACCTTCCTGGGAATTTCTACCGGCAGCAGCTGGCCTCGCTCATAATCCGCCGAAGGGCGGTTTAGCGATCCTGGGCGTCTGTTAATTAGTTTAATCACCTGCTGGTACCCTGGCTGCGCTGGGGGAGAGGCAGTCACGGTCCCTGCTGCCTGGGCTGTCTGTCTGGCTCTCGTACTGCTCTGGTGACAGTCCCCTGGAGCGTGGTCGCCTCCCGACAGCCCTACTGAAGCTTGGCTTTTAGCTACCGGGAGTTCCCAGAACCCTGAGCCCGGGGAGAATCCCCCACCTCCTCCTTCTCCTCCCTCCGCCCTCCCCTGCCTCCTCACAGCCCCCAGTGAGGTTATGCAAAGATTGCGGAGTAATCCTAACGCGCCTCTCACACGTCCGGGCTTCCCTGTCAAAACTCCACAACGCTCCAGATGTCCCGAGCTCCAGGAAGCTCAGGGGAGAATCTCAGGGAGTTTCAGGTTTCGGATTCAGACACCTTTGTTTACATCAGCTGGTGGAGGCCGGAGTTGGGGGGGGGCGGGGCGCCGATAGCTGAAGGAGACCTCCCCACCACTCCCGGTCCAAAGGCAGGGGTATCCCTCACGTGGTCCAACCAGCCCCCAGAAGCCCCACCTCCCTCCATCAATTTGTTTCAGAATCACTCAGTTGCACAATCACCCTGCAAGGTTTTGCTCCAGAGAAACAATAATTGCACGCGGGGCAGAAAGCCCGGAAGTTTTCCAGAAATCTCAACAGCCCAATTTTACTACAGGGGTAACCAAGCATACCACAAGTGAGTTACAGTCCGCTGTGACTGCACAGCTTAAGTATTTCCTTTCTACCTTCTCTTGCAACATCCCCTCTCCTCCCCTTCTTCAGCTAAGTTCAATCAACAAGTTCTTCCCGGGAGAGCAGAACGGGCTTCTGCCATGCAGCCATCTCTCCAGCTGTGGAATGAGGAGGAAGCTGTACCCAGGCGGCTCAGTTGTTTAGATCACACCCATTGAGGGCTTCCTGTCTTAAATTAATGGCAATACAAACAAGACAGGAAGAGAGTATTTGTTTTTTCATAAAGGGGGAGGGAAGGAATCCCATGTTTTATTTCATAAAGTTATTTACCCACCCCACCTCAAACTCTAATTTGCGTTTTTTTTTTACTTCCAATATTTTTTTTTTTTGCTGAAAAGCAAAAAAAAACGCTGCTTCCACAAACTCAAGCAGTTGCAGATATTGTGCTCGAAACACATTTTCACCTAATTTTTTGAAACAGATCCAAGCTGGGGTCCCCTAGAGGCTGTAACTGTGTCAGATTCCCCTGCCACGGAAAGGCCTAGCTTCAGATAGCCACAGAAGAATGCAGGTCAGTGCTCAGAAGAACTTCAAAGATCCCTCCCGTGTGTGTGTGTGTGTGTGTGTGTGTGTGTGTGTGTGTGTGTGTGTGTGTGTGTGTGTGTGTGTGTGTGTGTGTGTGTGTCTCTCTCTCTCTCTCTCTCTCTCACACACACACACACCCATGCCCCTCTGGGGTACTACCCCAGGCCTAACCAACTTCCCAAGCAGTGGCCATGAAGACCCAGAGGACTTGAAAGATTATCAAGTACAATCACCTCATTTTACTTTTTTAGGAAACTGAGGTCCAGAGAGATAGTAGTGTGTGAGATGAAAGAGTTCAGAGTCTGAGTCTGAGATCAGAAAAGGTCTTTATTCTTTATCATGAGAAAGGACTCTGCACCTGTCTCTCAAATGGCATCTGCCAGGGAGAGAACAAAATGTGGATGCAAGCCCATGGTTATATACCCCCCTAACACAGAAACCCCAACCCCCAACTGGCCTTCACTCCCATTGGTAGGGAGGTCAGCTCACAATCCAAGCTCGGGAATCTATCTCAAAAACAAAGGACACATAAACCTGTGGGTGTCCAATGCAAGGCCAGGAAAGCAATTTTGTCCTTATTTGGCATATCTTGTGCTGAGGTGGCCTGGGGAGGGTCTCCATTGCTCTAAGTCCCAGATTCCTGTAAGGTCAGGTGACCTCTAAATTTGGGCCTAGTGGATGCTGAAGCCACTCTAGATTTCATTTTTCAGAATGGGGAAACTTCACTGCAAGTTATCTCTCACAGTAGTGACTTGCCCAAGGTCACTGAAGAAGTGAGATGGTTAGGTTTTTAATCCAGGTCCTCTGGCTCTATGTCCAGTGCTGACTCCTCAAGGACTGTGGCCACTTAGCCTAAAGGTAGGGCTCTTGTTCACTGGCATCCTGAAGCCTCAAAAGAGCAAATTAGCTTTATAATAATGGCAGACCTGGAAGGATTCAAGACGTATATGAAGAATAGAAGCAAAAGAAAAAGGTTTCAGTTCCCAGTGCCATTGCCAGTTAGTGGAAATATGGTAACTGCAAAAGGAGGGGAGTCTCCCTTTCTGAGCAAGGGTATGAGGGCCTGCCCCTTTTGAGAACTGTCCCACAAACTCTATCCTGAGTAATCCTCATCACTACTTGCCCTGAAATTAGCTTGACTACTACATTCAGGGTAGCCTAGTGGGCCTGATGCATGATGGACATAATATAAAATGCTTATACCCTCTTCCCTCTCCCTCCCACCCCACAACCTACACCCCTATCTTGAAGGCCTTGGGCCTATGGAAGAGTGGCAAGCACTCTTCTGGTGATAGTTGTGAAGAGAAACAAAAAATGAAACCAAACAAAACAAAACCAAAAATAATCTTCAAACAAAAGGCTCTGGCCCACCACTGACTGGCCTTTTACTTATATGTCATAAGCCAAGCTGAGCAAAAAATCTTTTTTTTTTTTTTGCTTTTTGGAAGGGGGAAGGTAGGGCAATTTGGGTTAAGTGACTTGCCCAAGGTCATACCACTAGTTTTGTGTTATGTGTCTGAGGCTGCATTTGAACTCAGGTCCTCCTGACTCCAGGGCTGGTACTCTATTCACTGCACCACCTAAGCTGCCCCTGAGCAAAAATCTTAATGATAAATTTTTACATTACCATAATGCTTGAAAGTTCACAAAGCACTCTGCATAATTATCTCTTTTGATCTTACCAAGAAGTCTGTGAGGTGGATGCTATCGTTACCCATTTTATGAATGGGGAAACTGAGCCTCAGAAAGGTGAACTGACTTGCTGGTTATTACACAGATAGGACAGATCTCAGACAAGATTCCAATTCAGTCTTCCCAACTCTAAGTCCAGCACTTTATCCACTGTGCTGCTTCTCTGGCCCAAATGTGGAGTAAGAAAACAATTCTTGTAACAATGTGCCTACAGGTCCAGTTCAAAGCCAACTGTGCTAGCAGAATAACAAGTCACATCCAACCCCTGCCATGAGGAGACAGACCTTAAAGCAAATATTCGATGGCTTTGTTCAGTAGCTCAATTGCTAAAGAGAGACACAGAACTCAAATGTTTGTAAATGGAATGCTTTTTTCTGCTAGCTTCCATTATGACCTGATTTCTGATTTCTCTTCCCTATTGTCTGTGCCTCCTGATACTTTGACTGATAAGTCCCTCCCCCCTCTTTTTCTATAGCTCAGGCTGTCTTTGATCTTATGGCCACCATGTTCTGAAGTCAGTTTTCACATCATATTAGTATCTATGGCTCTCTCCCAATCTCAGGTCCTCAAGTCAGATCTTTTGACATTGGATTCTCTTCTCAAAAGCCTGGGGGAATCAATTAATCAATTAATAAACATTTTATAAATACCTTCTATGCAATAATATTCAATTATATCCATAAACCACAGTATTTGTTCTAGGTAAAGTGAAATGTTTTTTATTTGTTGATGATTAAGTGTACAATTAAAAAAAGAAAAAAAAAGTACCTATCATGTGCTAAGTGGTAGGCTTTTGAAATTAAACACTTCCTGCCCTCAATGAGTTTATATTCTATCTGGGGGCATAATAATGCACATACGTACATATATAAACATATACAACATCAAATCTGGAGAAGAGGCATCACAGGCATCTGGGAAGTATCAGAAAAGGATTCATGTAGAAAGTGGTACATCAGTGAATAGCCCAACCATTCTAGAGAACAATTTGGAACTAAACCCAAAGAGCTATAAAACTGTGCATGCTCTTGAACCCAGCAATACCACTACACAGTCTGTAGCCCAGAGAGATGGAAGAAAAGGGAAAGGACCAGTATGTACCAAAGTGTTTATAGCAGCTCTTTTTGTGGTGGCAAAGAATTGGAAATCAAGGGGATGCCTATCAACAGGGGAATGGTTGAGTTTGCCATATAATAATGAGGAGTATAATTGTGCAATAAGAAATGACAAGGGTGGTGGTTTTTAGAAAAACATGGCAAGACCTACATGAACTGATGCAAAGTGAAGTGAGGTGAACCAGATCATTGTGCACAGTACCAGCAATGTTGACTACTCTAATCAATACAATAACCCAAAATTATTCTAAAAACTCATGATGAAAAAATACTATCCACCTCCAGAAAGAGAACTGATAGACTCTGAATACAAAGTGAGATATAATTTTCTTACTTTCTTCATTTTCCTTACTTTTTTTGGAAATATGGCTGACATGGAAATGTATTTCACATGATATCATATATATATATATAATTGATATATGGCTTGTGTCAGTAGGCAGGGGAGATGGAGCAAGGGAAAGAATTTGAAACTTAAAATTTAAAAAGAAAGAATGCTAAAAATAAATAGATGATATAGTTTTTTTTAAAGGAAATGAAGTGGTACATCTATTGCCTAGGTTTCGATTTCAACAAGACATTTGGATCCATATGACATTCTCATCAGCAAGCTAGAAAGATATGGTCTGGACAATATTTCCATTAGAAGGGGCTCTGCTCACAACAGACTGCAGAAGTAATTAGTAGCTCAGTCAAAGGAGGGAAATGGATATCCCTAAAATGATACCAAGCAGGGGTTAATCCTGAGTCTAAGTATGTTTAACATATTGTATCAATAACTTGGATGATGCGATTGAAAGTCTTGTTATTCTCATTGAGAGTCTGTAAACATCATCAATAAAAGTCAGTTGTTAAGAGGAAAGAATAGAATCAAAATAGAATCAAACCAAAGAAATGGTTTCACAGCAACAGGATGAAGTTCAATAGGAGAGACTGCAGCTGCAGTTGCATACTTTGGAATGACAAGTAAACTACACAGACACAAGACAGATCTGGTGAGACCTACAATGGAAAGACCTGGGGATCATAGTAGATCATGAATTAACTACAGGTCAGCAAGCTATGCTGATAGTAAAAAGCCAACATGATGCTGGGGTGAATTAACATTAGAGGGAAGATGACATGGAAAGGAAGTCATCCCCCCACTGTACAGAACTTGGCAGCAATCAGACCCTTAGTAAAATGTTGTGTCCAGTTTAAGGTCCTATATCTTATGAGGGATGTAGAGACACTGGAAAGGCTCCAAGGAAGAACCAAAATGATTAAAGAGAAGGAAAATAGAACCTATAAGAAAAGGTTAAAGGATTGGAGGTTGTTTAGTCTAGAGAAAAAGTGGCTTCAAGCAACTTAACAGTCTTCAAGTGCTTGAAAGGTTATTATAAAGAGGATATTGAGCAGATGCCTTTATCTCCATATGGTATAGAATAGGAAATAGACTTAAATGTAACCAGAGAGATTTCAATCAGATATAAGAACTTCCTTATAAGGTGATATCGGAGAATTGCTTAAGATTCAGAGTCTTAGTAAATAGCACCAGGGCTACCTTGGGATTCCGCCATTTCCTTAGGTATTGGCTGTATTTCCTTAGGGGGCTAGCTAGACCTGAGAACTCCTTGAATTCTCTTCTGTTATTCAGTCCAAATGAGATAAGCTATGTAAAATGCTTAAAATGCTCTATATAAATGACAGTTACTGTATTCTGCTCAAAGATTCCCAGACTTGGAATCACAACCTCAGCAATGATTGTTCAAAAGTTTTATTGACTGTTGTATGTTCATTATAAACACATGCTTCCTGTAGATCTCATTAGATCCCTTCCTCTCATTATTTTATGTGGGTAATCTATGGTAATGAATATTCAAATCAGAGACACTTGAAGACTAGAGAATATTTAAGTGATTGAGTCATGTGATTCTATGTAACCTCACCAAGCACCTAATACATTGCCTT
This sequence comes from Gymnobelideus leadbeateri, assembly GCA_011680675.1. NCBI lineage: Eukaryota > Metazoa > Chordata > Mammalia > Diprotodontia > Petauridae > Gymnobelideus > Gymnobelideus leadbeateri. Next base: position 119,908 of record WOXC01009227.1, on the reverse strand, counting down.
GTGTGTGTCGGACACAGCGTTAGCATTTTAAAAGTGTCACATGACAGCTACACCAAAACAGCCCCTGCCCTCAAGCAGCTACATTCTAGCAGGGAAAACAGTATATAAGTATATGCAAAACATGTGCCAAGTAAGTATAAAGAAATTTCAGTATTAGATGAAATTAAAATTTATAAAGTGTCTTAAAGTGTGGATTTTGAGTCATCTTGTCCAGCGTTTCTTGACCTATGGTGTTGCACCGCAGTTTAAGAAGCACTAAAGGGGTCAGGAGTAGAGAAAGTTTAAGTCTAGTCTAAGCCCCTTGTTTGACAGATGAGGAAGCCTGAAGAGGTTAAATGAGTTGCCCAAGGTAAAACAGGTATAAAGTGACAGCAGCAGAATTTAAACTGAAGTCTTTTGCCTCTAAAGGCCACTAGTGCTGTACCACACTGTGGTTGAGCTCTGTGACAGAAAGAACTTTTATAAAAACAAAGCATTCATAAGGTGAATGAGTCACAAACCCTAGGAGGGATGCCCTACAACATCCCTCTCCCAGGGTGGCTGGGAGGGAATCCATCTTCCATCTCACATCTTTGTACCTTGTACAGGTAATCTCATATGCCTGGAATGTGGTCTCCCCCTACCCTCATAGCTCCTTCCCCATTCCTCAAGCCTATACCTCTCAGAAGCCTTAGTTTCCCTCAAAGATCATCTCAAAGAATATGCTTTTCCTAATCCCCAGAATTAGTGTTGCCCTCCTCCAAAATGGTTTTGGGGAAATATTTGTGGATTTTTTTTAAATAATATTTTATTTTATATAAAGACAAAATTTTAAGATAATTTTAACATTCATTTTTAAATTTTTTTTTTAGTTTTCTTGGAAATATTTGCAAATGTTGTATATCCCCCAGTAGAGGAAATAGCATCCCTCCTCCAAGATGACTTCATTTTGTCTTTGTAGCCCTAGCACTTGGCACAGTGCCTTGCATACAGTAGATGACTCATAAATGCTTGTTTAATTGGGTAGAATTTCAGTATAGCAAGGTGTAGTGGAGCACTGGCATAGGTTTAGGGAGGACTTTATCACACAAAACAAAAGCCGGACAAATCAGGCTGAATGTTTATACTCATATCTTTTTTTTTAAGTTTGTGAGCAAATCAATGGGCAAATGGGGCAAAAATCATGGCTATCAAGATGAGAGATGAGCTTATGGAAAGTTTGCTAGTGAATGAGACTCTAAGAAATTAAGCCTTTTCTCCAACCCCTCATCCACATGGATTGCCCAGTCTCTTTGCTCCCTTCTTTAGGCAAATGATTACCAATCATTTACTTCAGTGCTAAAATCTATGGTCTTAATCCCATCTGTCTCTTTTTGCTTCCAGTCAATGATAAAGGCATAGCAATTGGGTACGTACATTCCCAATGTCCACACTTTTTAAATCATTGACAGGATTCTTGTGTTATTGTATGTATACATTTGTGTGTGTGTGTATACACTCACTAATAATAGGATGCTCAGAAGTAAAACAGATATCAAACACAAATATCAAAATAATGCACTGTACACAAAAAGGAAAAACTTTTGGACCAAACAGCTGAAGAATAGATATCTTCTCACTAGAGCCTTTTACTGAATCTATAAACAGAGAAAGGTATAATTATACAAAAGTATTTGCTAACAGATCCAAACCTTATGTAGTTATAAAAGGCTGGGCAGGGGGAATGGGGAGGAGGAGAGGTGGGAAGAGAGGAAGAGAACACAAGTTCCCAGGAGATGACACAGCCAAATCCAAGGCCAGCAAAATTACATAAATACAATAGACAGAAATGGCACCTCGATAAGCACAAGGAGAAACCTCAGGATTTAGATGCAGACAACAGATATTACCTCAAATAGTCCCCAAATGAAATAATGAAGACTTGGTAACAATAAGTGGATAGCCAGCATGGGCGGATTGTTGACCACTGGCATTTAAACCTAAATCAAACACTATACCCACTTAGCAACCTCTCCTCCTTTGAAGTTCACTCTATCCAAATTTGTCACCCATTTCAGATTCTGGTAGCCATTATATACCAACCCTGATGGCATTTGCTCTCCTTTCTTAGTTAGTTCAGTGCCTGATCCACAATGTGTGTGTGTGTGTGTGTGTGTGTGTGTGTGTGTGTGTCCCTCAATTCCTGCCTTCCACTTCAACACACATATTGTTCCCTCCAATACCCTGCAGGAAGCTAGATGTAATAGTAGGTAGAGTGCCAAGCTTGAAGTCAGAAAGACTCATCTCCCTGAGTTCAAATCTGACCTCAGATACTTACTAGCTCAGTGACCCTGGGCAAGTAATTTAACCCTATTTGCTTCAGTTTCCTCATCTGTAAAATGACCTGGAGAAGGAAATGGCAAACCACTTCAATATCTTTGCCAAGCAAACCCCAAATAGGGTCATGAAGAGTTGGACATGACTAAAAATATTGAACAAAAACAACAAATACCCTAACTTCCCAGTTCCTCAATCTACTCAACTCCAATCGTCTACTTCTCCCCTCTACTTCAGCCATACCCAGCAATCTTCATACCCTTGCTATATAGAAGTGTTCTACTTCCATGTTGCATACCAAATTTCTGTTCTCTTAAAATAATCCTTTGTCATTGTGTTGAATTCTTTGTCCTCACCATGACCTCCAATTCCTCCATCCCTTGCTTTGGTTACAGTCTCCTCCTTTCCAATCTCAACCCCTGTGTGAGCCCTACATTACCCTCTGGTCTTGAATCTCATTCCTTTATCTTACTACCAACCATGCCTTTTCCTAACCTTGGATTACTTTCTACTCTCTGCCTCCCTCATTGCTGCTCATATGCTATTGAATAGAGCTAGAGGAAATCACACAACTGGACTGGCTGGGTCCACTATAAATTTATGTCATCAGATCTCAACCAGACTGTCACTACAATAAGACACTCCTTCTACTCCTCCCTAATCAATTCTCTGTCCTTCTCAACACAGCAACTTTTCTCTTTTTTCTTCTCAGACTTCTCATAGCATCCCATTCTCATCCCTCAACCTTCCACCTTCCCAACTAAGGACACTGCCTCATACTCTACTAAAAAAAAATTATTGCCATTCTCAAGATTAACCTTCTCATCTCATATCTCCCTGATATGATCAACGATTATCTTTTTTTACTCTAATCTCAGATGAGGTAGTAGCCTTTTACCTAGCCAAGGCCAACCTGTCTATGTCATTATCTCCTATCTTTTCTAGCTTGCCCTCCCCATCCTCAACATCACCTCTCTCCCTCTCTCTCTCTCTCTCTCTCTCTCTCTCTCTCTCTCTCTCTCTCTCTCTCCTCCTCCTCCTCCTCCTCCTCCTCCTCCTCTTCCTCCTTCTCCTCCTCCTCCCTCTCCCTCCCTCCATCTATTGTTTTCTTCCCTGCCTACAAACATACCCAAATTTCTCCCATCCTTAAAAGACCCTCACGAGGGGCAGAGCCAAGATGTGGAGTAGAAACAGCACTTCCAAGGTTCTCTGCCCCACACCACTTCCAAACAATGTAAAAGGGGAATCTGAACAACTTCTGGAGCCCCAGCACCCACAAAACAGCATACAGAGAAGCTAACCTCCTGCTGAGGACAGCCCAGCAGCCCTGCAGGGAGCAGCCAGAGCAGCGCTTTGAGAGCAGGCAGCACAGCGAGCTGGGAACCAACAGCGCAGTGCTCTGGGAGCCGAGCCTAGGCCAGGGTGAGCGGTGGTTTTAACCCCAGGGCAACCCAGCCAGCAGCTGGCTGGAGGGACCCCAGAATACCAGCAGCTATGGCGATTCCAGAATTATCAGCACAGATATGCCTAGGACAAAGTGAGAGGTTAGTGCCCTATGGACTTTGGGACCAGTATTTGGGGAACACATCAGCTTCCTCCCCTGGGGGTGAAAAGCTGTTGAGGAAACGCAGCACAGAGGCCATTTTGCAGCATCAGTGGCAGCTCCAGCCCCCGGTCTGCGAGAGAGATCCAGCAATCAGTCTGGGGGGTTAATCTCTCTTGCTTTAACCTGCTTGGATCTGGATTGTGGTCTGGGAGGGAGGTCTGGGGTGGGTATCCAATTTGCCAGAGTGGGTGGAGGCTTTTCAGAGGCCAACCAACCTCTGGAAGTTGTGAAGACCCCATGTTTGGGACAGAAACTCTCCTGTCTGGTGGCAGAGTCCTACTGTGGCAACAAGCCCCAAAATCAAGTAATTAAGTGGCAATATGCCTAGGCAAAGGAAACAAAATAAACAGAAAAATGCAACTTTAGACTCCTATTTTGGGGGCAAAGAGGATCAAAGCATAGAACAGGAGGAGGACTGTGAGGTCAGAACTCCTGCACCAAAAGCCCCAAATGAAAATACAAGCTGGCTATAGGCAATAGAGGACCTTAAGAAGCAGATAAAAGAAGTGGAGGAAAATTTGGGAAGAAAAATGATAAAGATGCAAGAAAAGTATGAAATGACAGTCAACAGCCTGACTGAGGAAAATAACACCTTAAATAATAGACTAACCCAAATGGCAAAAGAGGCTCAGAAAGGCAATGAGGAGAAGAATGACTTAAAAAGCCGAATTTGCCAGATGGAAAAAGAATCTCAAAAGCTCACTGAGGAGAAACATTCTTTCAGAATTAGACTGGAGCAAATGGAAGCTAGTGACTTTATGAGAAATCAAGATGCTATTAAACAGATCCAAACAAATGAAACAATAGAAGGCAATGTGAAATATCTCATGGGAAAAACCACTGACCTGGAAAATAGATCCAGGAGAGATAATTTAAAAATTATTGGACTACCTGAAATCCATGATCAAAGAAAGAACCTAGAAATCACCCTTCAAGAAATTCTCAAGGAAATTTGCCCTGATGTTTTAGACCCAGAGGGGGAAATAGAGGTTGAAAGAATCCACCGATTGCATACTGAAAAGGATCCCAAAAACAAAACTCCTAGGAATATTATAGCCAGGTTCCAGAACTCCCAGATCAAGGAGAAAACACTACAAGCAGCCAGGAAGAAACAATTCCCATATTGTGGAAACACAATCAGAATAGCCCAGGACCTGGCAGCTTCTACACTGAGGGATCAAAGGGCATGGAATATGATATTCCAGAGGGCTAAAGAGCTGGGATTGAAGCCAAGGATCACCTACCCCGCAAAACTGAGTATCTTATTTCAGGGGAAAATATGGTCATTCAGTGGAATAGAGGACTTTCAAGCATTCTTGAGGAAAAAACCAGAGTTGAATAGAAAATTTGACATTCAGACACAAGAAGCAAGAGTTGCCTGAGAAGGTAATCAGGGAAAAGAAATCAAAAGGAACTTATCAAAGTTGAACTATTCACATTCCTACATGGAAAAACAATAACTGTGTATGATGAAACCTTTCTCGTTATGAAAATAATTGAAGAAGGGTATATGGACATATGAATACATATGTGAACATGTGTATATATGTTTATAGGTATACATGGATAGAGGGCACAGGTTGAATTTGGTGGGAAGGGATGATACTTAAGGGGTGAAGTTAAGAGGTGAGAGAGGAAAGTGACAAGAGGAGATGGAGAGAGACAGGGGGAGGTAAACTATCTCATGTAGAATATGCAAGGGGAAGTAGTTGCAGGGGAGGGGAAGAACAGGAAGGCAAAAAGGCAAAACCCTATTCTCATTGAATTTGGCTCAGGGAGAGAATCACATACATACTAAATGGGATATCTCACCCTGCAGGAGAGTAGGGGGAAGGGGGATGAGAGGGGCGATGATGGAGGGGAGGGGATTCTGGGGGGAGGGGAGGTTGGAAGTACCCACTATCAAAGAGGGACAGGATCAAAGTAGGGAATGGACCAGGTGGGAGGTGAGACGGGTGGGAGGGAAATATAAGCAGTCTTTTACAGTATTTCTACTGTGGTAATGTTTTGCATAGCTATACATGTACAACACATACTGAATTGCTTATCTTCTCAGAGGGAGTGGGTGACAAGGGAGGAAGGGAATGGATCTGAAATTTGAAGTCTTAAAATTAAATGTTTCAAATGTATATAAATACTATTATTAATACTATTTTGCATGTAATTGGGAGATAAGATGTTCAGGCATTGGGGCTCAGAGATTCACCTTGTCCTAATGGCAAAGTCGAAGGGGGTATGGGAGAAGATATGGGAGAGAGCAGATTGGATGAGGGGATATCTAGTGGGACTGCTATTCTGGGGTGGTGGGTAGGGAAAAAATGAGGAAAAAATTGTAACTCAAAATCTGGTGAAAATGAATGCTGTAAACCAGAAGTTAATAAAGCATTTGTTAAAAAAAAAAAAGACCCTCACTAGATCCTACTATCTCTGTTAGCTACTATCCTATATCTCTTATTTTATCAGCTAAACTTTAAAAAAAGAGACCTATACTCAGTGCCTATATTTGCTTTCCTCTCATTCTCTTCGAAACCCTCTGCAACTTCCAATTTCATCAATCAGCTGAAAGTGCTCTCTAAGCTTACTAATGAGCTCAGTTGCCAAATGGTTTTTTTCTACAGCCTCATGGTTCTTGACCTCTCAGCAGCACTTGGCACCATTGATCACCCTCACCACCTGGGTAGTTTCTCTTTTCTGCCCGCAGTGACATTCCTCTCTTGGTTCTCCTACTGGTCTCACTACTCCTTCACAGCATCCTTTGCTAGATTCTCATCTATGTCATAACTGTGCTTGTCCCCTAAGGCTCTGAACTGGGCACTCTTCTTCTTTCTTCATCCACTTGTACTTGGTGACCTCATTAGTCCCTTAAGCTTCAATTATCACCTCTATTCTGATGACTTCTGGTTTTATATATCTAGCTCTAGTCTCTTAAGCTCCAGGCCTGAATCACCAATTGTCTATTACACGTTTTGAACTGGATATCAAACTCAATGTATCTAAAATAGAACCCATTATCTTTCTCCCTAAAACTGTCCTTTTTTCTCTTTTTAGAGGCAATCAGGGTTAAGTGACTTGCCTAGGATCACACAACTAGTATGTGTCAGGGGCCAGATTTAAATTCAAGTCCTCCTGACTGATGTTTTATCCACTGTGCCACCTGGCTGCCTCAATGCCATCCCTTTTCTAAACTTCCCCACTATTCCCCACTAGAACCCAGGCTCTAAGACACAGTAGAAACCCTAATTACTCAATATCACTCACCATACATATCTTTGCAATTGTCAAATCTTGTTTGTTTCCACACCTTTTACACACCCCCATTTTTCCACTAATTCCACTCACATAGCCATGGCCTTCAGACTCCCATGATCTCTTTCCCAGATAACTGCAATAGCTTCATCATTTGTCTCCTGGCCACAAGTTTCTTCCTACTCCAATGCACTCTCCCGATGCCAATTTGACTTTCCTAGAGTGCAGGTTTGATCAACTCAGCCCCTAACTCAATAAACTCCAGTGGTTCTATAGTACTTCCAGGATCAAATACAAATGCCTACAGGATTAGAAGTGCTGAAATTCTAAGAGATCGTGTGGGGCTAAAATGGCAGTCATTCAGATTAAGGCAATGTGTGGTCAGATTGCTAAAATAATCATCCCCATGAATGCTGAGGGTCATGGCAAGCAAGAAAGTAGTCAGTGAAATTACTGAGAAAGTTAGGAGAATGGTCTGGAAGTGACAGTGACAAGGATGGAAAGAGAGGAGTTTAAATGGATTGGACAGACTTAAAAAATTAAATGTCCCTGAGGGATGATGGCGGAAAAATGGTTTAGAGATGCCCAGTACTAGAAATTAAGAAAGATCACATCCATGAGGGGTGGTGGCTGGACTAAGAGGATTTGACTAGCCTTGAGGTTGGAACCTTTAAAGAGATTTTAAATATATTTGCTATTCTTGGAGACTGGGGACCCAGGCTGAGGTAAACTGCATATAATGCCAGACTGGGATTTGTTGGTCTGTGAAACTTTTTTTAAAAAATAATCTTACAGAACAGCTCTCTGGGAGAAATGCAATACAAAATATAGATCATATAAAAACAAAAGATGTCAATAAACAAATTCTAAAACAACATGCTTGTTCAATTAAAAGTATTTTGAAGTCACTAAGCCTCATACTGAGTGGCTAAATATCAGGAAAGAGGGTATTGTAGTAAATTACAGAAAGACTCAGAAATAAAATAATGACAACGCCTTTCTCTTTGGTAATAATCCCTTTTATCTAGAGGCAGCCAAGTGGCTTAGTGAATAGAGTGCTGGGCTTGGAGTCACGAAAACCTGAATTTAAATCCAGCCTCACACACTAGTTTTGTGACCCTGGACAAAACTTAACCTCTGTTTCCCTTAATTCACTGGAGAAGGAAATGGCAAACCACTCCAGTATCTTTGCCAAGAAACCCCCTGAAGAGTACTGGCAAAGTATGGTCTGCAGGGTCACAAAGAGAGGGACATGGCTGAATGGCTGAACGACAAGCGTCTTAAGGTTTACAAAGCACTTTCCTTACAACAACTCTATGAGGTACATAGCTCAAATACTATTAGTCCCATATTACAGATGAGAGGACTGAGGTTCTCAAAGCTTAAGTGACTTGCTCATAATTGCACATCTAATAGTATTTGAGATAGGATTCAAATCAGGGTCTCCTAACTCCAAGCCCTACATGTCCATGGGCTACCTCTCAGAAAACCTGGGAATAACCTACTATCAACCAACAAATAAGTTTACGTTGAGTTGGCACACTGCTGCTAGATTGTAGAAGAAATATGGGGCTCAACTGATTATGATAATGGACAGGCCAGAAGATGTTTATTAGATGATCTTTGCAATTTTTGGAACTGATTTATCCCACTCAGAAGAATACAGCACTGTCCCCTATCTACCCCCGCCATTTAATTCACCTGGGGTTCACCTGATGAGAATCAACTCCATTGAGAGCTGACAGAGTGAGGAATGCTCCATAAGAAACTTATCTTTGGAAGCAAAAAGTATTTCAGACCATTTATTCACTATTTATCAGGTCCAACAGTGTCAGTTGCAAAAGCTGCAAACCCCAAGGACATGTCCATGCATTCCTGAATATGGCATAAATCACATTAACACAAACCAGAAGACCCAAAGGAAAGAAAAGGCAATTCCTTCCATCTTCCTTTAATCAGAATAGCCTGACTATAACATCTGCTTCCATTCCTACCTTCTTGTCAAAATATGGGGTAGATTAGAAAGCTCACAACTGAACTGGTCATCTCTGTAGGAGTGCAAAGGAGGAAGGCTCTGAATATAGAAAAGGATTGTCCTTCATTAGGCTAATTAGAGGCACTCCCCTGGTGTGACTCAGCCAAAAATTGGTGGAAGTTGGGAAGAAGGTAATCTAATCCCACTTTAGAATGCGATGCAGAAATGACTCCTCTTTCTTGGATTCTCAGCCACCAGACTGTTCACTCCTCTATACAGAGGTAATGCCTCATCCAAACTCATCACACAGCCAAACACTCTTGGCTACTTTGCTCCACCATTCTGATTCTCCATTTCTCTCTAGCTCAAACACAGAAGTTTGATGTGGGCTTTAAGACTAAGCAATTCTATTTTGTCCCTTTCTCTCATTTGAGCCTACTTCCTATTCTTCACTGGGTCTTTCAGGTCATTGTTTCTAAGGTTCTTCCTCTCACTTCTGAGGTTGGCCTCAAACATGTGGAAGGATATTATCATCTAATAACTCAGATCCTTGTCATTATTTATCTCTATATAAAACAATTTCACCTTCTACCCAGCAAATTGTCAAAGGTGAAAAAAGAAGGAAACAATCAGGGGCTGCTAGGTGAAACAGTGAAGAGAGCACCTGCCCTGGAGTCAGGAGGACCTGAGTTCAAATCTGGCCTCAGACACAAAACGATTCGTGTGACCTTGGACAAGTCACTTAACCCCAATTGCCCTACCTTCCCCTCTCCAAAAACCAAAAAAAAAAAACCCCAAAATTAAAGGAAATAATCAATGCTGGAGGGGTTCTGGAAAGACAGGCACAATAATAGACTCTTGGTAGAGCTTTTAACTGGTTCAACCATTTTAGAAAGTAATTGTGTCTAAAAGGTAATGACCCCCTAGGTGACCAGAAAGCCAATACAACCAGAGGCCACCAGGAAGCTGACAGGCATTGCTTGAGCCTGGCATGTCCCTCACCCTCCCCAACACACACACACACACACACACACACACACACACACACACACACACACGTGGTGGCCTTGTTGCTTTTTTAGGAAAAAAATCTAAGACAACTTAAATTAGGAGAAAGAGGGCGGTTCTGATTATTGTTGTTCCTCCTTTATTTTCTGAAGAGGACTAATGACATCATGGGGTGATGTTCTGACTTGCATGTGAACTGGATTTAAGTGAGACAGATTTGCACAAAGTCATCAGCCTCACATTCTCTTCTAGAGTCATCAAAGTCTAGTGGCAGGACAAAAGTCAGAACGTTTGGCGATGGCCCAGATTGCAGTGGATGACCTTGGCATCTCTGAAGTCTGACCAAGCTCTAATCGAGCCACAGTGCCTGTAACAGTCACCTTCATGATTGTTGGAACAAAATGTTCTCATCTGCCCGTTCCCCTGGGGGAAGTCTTCATATGGTTGGTAGGCCTCCCCCTAGCTCATGGATGGGTTGGAGGCCTGTTGGTTACCCTCATCCTGGGTTAGCTTGTCTATCAGGGCATGGCCACTGCCCATGCTACAGCTTCTTGGAGTCACAGGTGAGAGCTGAGGGACAGGTGAACATCAAGAGTGGATGAACATCCCTGAAAAGGTCTCTAAGCCCTCACACCAGAGGTGCTAGTCCTTTCTGAATACCCCAAGATATTGGTCCTGGTGGTCGGGAGGTGTGAGAGTGAGAGGGTGAAATGGGGAGATAGTGATGCTTTTTAAAAAGGAAGAAAACAAACAAAGGAACACTGATAAATCACTTAAAATTAACAGAAGAGAAAGGAAATTCAGAATGTGACACAGGCAAGCAGGGTAATGTTGGAAGTGTTAAATTTCAAGTATACATAAAAACCTCAAGTTGTATATAGTGAAGAGTCTTGGTTTATTGCAGTCCTTTTTTTTTTTCAGAGTGGTGTATATGTGTGTATGTGTGTGTGTGAGAAAATATGATCATGTGTGTTGAAATCTATCAAATTCATAATAACAAAAAAGAATTTCATTTCAGCTTACACTCCAACAAATGAGTCATTGGCAAATGTTGTTTTTCTTCTTTCTCAAAGACATCATGACTTGCAAATGAATTGGATTTAAGTGAGGCAGGGCTGTGCAAAGTCACCAGCCTCATTTTCTCCTCCAGAACCACCTGGGTCCAGTGACCAGATATAGAACATGATGACTGGAGATAGCCCCCAGCACATGTGACAAAGATGGTGAGAACCAGAGAACTGTATTTTCCTTGCCATGTGAGTCAGTTGCCAGCTTTGCCCCTGCCCCTGAAAACTACCATTGGCCATTAGAGTTAGAAGCTTGCATGTGTTCCCCATTCCAGGTGGAAAGCAGAATGGCTACTCATGGCCTGATCCCACTGCTAATCAGCATGGAAGTTTTGACCTGCTTCATTTCCAGGTTGGGCTGGTTTGCCCCATCTGAGGCAGCCTGTTGGTCACCCATTCCCTGGAACTCAGCATACAACTGATAGACTTAATGCAAACATGCAGCTGGCTTAGCATAAGTGCCCATGCCCAGCACCCCTTCCCACTCATACCGCTCAGTTTCCCCACCCCTACTCACCATTGCTCATTTAGCAACGCCCCAGTCAGTGCCTGGCTGCTGAACAGTATCACTCTTTCCCCCTTCAGATGGAGTAAGGCTGATTCCTTAACAAAGCCCAGTAGCCAGCCTCTGCCGCTCCATTGGTCCACCCAGGAAACATCTTTGCAAGGCCCTTTTTGGCAATGATATAGAAGGGAAGTGCTGGGGGAGAATCTTGGGGGCCCCTGTATCCCAGAATGCAAATGCTGCTTCTCATACATAAATTTTAAATTTTACAAAAAGTCTGTAGCCTCCAATTGTCTCCTTTCAAGTAGATCCAGCTCCATCTTGAAATGATTTACATCGCTTGCTTCCCCCACTCCAGTGTCCCTTCCATAATATTAGCCAGGGCCTCCCTCCTTGTTCCAAGCATGGATCCACTTACATAAGCTCCCATTGGTGTTGACTGTGTTCTACTGCTGATAGCTACACTGTGTCCTCCTGTAGGCTGCTGAGATGCCCTAAAGAAACTACCCCAGCCATCTGCTTTGTTTTGCTATAGATGACCAACTGGCTGTGTGTGTGTGTGTGTGTGTGTGTGTGTGTGTGTGTGTGTGTGCCCTCGTGCAACATGTGCACACACGTGCACACCCTTCATCTGTGCTGGACACATATTTTTTGTTCAGAATTTTTTAAATCTGCATTCAATTCCCCAGTGACTTCCTCTACCATGGTACAGTGGCATTGGACAGGTCCCACACGCCATTGCTGTCCATGTGGATTCATTTACAAAGTGCCTGGCATCTCTCCCCAGGCTGAATTCTGCTTAGGAGACAGATTTGTTAGCCATTCTCCTTGTGGCTCATCCATCTTCAGCTTTCACTAGCACCCCCTGGGTGCAGAGGCCTTTACTTCTGATGTAGCCAACTCAATGAGACAGTTGCTCTCAGACAACGAATGGACTGTTTTGAAAAATGTGCAAACTGAGAATCTGCTTTAAGCTTCTGACAAAGGCTGGCTCTGGGCTACTTTGGATGGCACAAGGGTTTCTTGACCAGCTACACTTTGTACTTACTTAAATAATGCATGTAATTTGAATGTTTTTTTTTTTTTAACTTGGATCTGTTTAATGGAAATGCAGAGGTGCTCTCAAGACACTGGTAGAGTTGCTTTAAATCACCCCCAAGGAAATATGTTGTACTTTTTTTAGAATTCCAAATTACTGAATGCTTAAAGCCTAGCAGTGGATGTAAGTAAAGGAAATGCCAGAGTTTGTTTTTAAATAGCCCATTCATTCAACAAGCCTTTACTAAGTGCCTTCTATGTGCCAAGTACTGTGTTGGGGTTACAAACATAAAATTTCTGGGCCTAGAGTCAGGAGGACTTGAGTTCAAATCCAGCCTCAGATACCAGTTGTGTGACCCTGGGCAAGTCATTTAACCCCCACTGCCTTACCCTCCTCAAACAAGACCTCAAGGAGGGTATATTGTATTGAGAGATAAGCAACATATACTTATAAAATTAAATATCAGGATAATATGGAAATATGTTTTGCATGACTTCACATGTATAATTGACATCATATTCCTTGCCTTTTTAAGAGGCCGAGGAAGGGTGGTAAAAAGGGAGAGAATTCAGAATTCAAAATTTTAAAAAATGAATGTTAAAAATGATTTACATGAAATTGGGAAGTATTTAATGAAATAAATTAAAATATATTAAAAAAAGAAAATTAAATGTCAAATATATACAAAGTAATTTCTGGAGAGAAGGCACAAACAACTGAGAAGATTAGCATGGGCTTCCTGTAGGAGGTGGCCTTTGAGCTAAGCTTTGAAGAAAGCCAAAGATTCTAAGAGTTTCAGGTGAAGAGGGAGTCCCCTCAGAGCCCAAGGCACAGAGGCAAAAGAGATAGGATATCACACCCAGGGCTTGTTTGGTTGAAATATCAAGTGTATAAAAGACAATATATATACAATAAGCTTGGAAGATTCCTAATGGAGAACCAAAATGTTTTAGGTATATTATGTCCCCTAAAATATGATGATATATACAACAATGGTATCATAAGGTTTCTAGAGGCGGCTTGGTGGCACAGTAAATAGAGCACCGGCCCTGGAGTCAGGAGGACCTGAGTTCAAATCCGGTCTCAGACACTTAACACTTACAAACTGTGTGACCTTGGGCAAGTCACTTAACACCAATTGCCCTACCTTCCTCCCTACAAAAAACAAAAAGTTTTTTTTTTTTTTACGAAAATATAATGCCTGAGATGCAACTACAGTTTTCCTGTAAAGAAAACTTATGATAGACATAAGGAGAAAAGAGATAATTGGGGAAACCTTGCCTGCAGGGCAGCTCTGGTCAAGGAGCATGAGGAGGGTCTTCTTCATTACAAATGAGGTCTATCTTCATTATAAATGAGGTCTATCTCCCACAGTAGGCCATGACTCTAGGCTTTGGCCAATCCCACTGATCTCCACTTGTAAGGGCACTTGTAGGATTCTTTCTGCTCAGACTTCTCTAGGATTCAGTAACATGGTTTTTGTCCTTCATTCTCCAAGAGGACCAAAATGACATCACTAGATTAGACTCAAGTTACACTGCTTCCTAATGTGGCTGATCAGACCAATCAGAGCTCAGTGTCTTGTCATAGGTCAAGCACAAATAGATAATAGTAAAGACCTAAATCATTTCCACTGGCCTAGGGAAGTCTAGCTAGGGTCGAGGCCCCTACCAGACAAGTTGGTCTTGAGAATGCTGTCCCACTTCTCTTTTCACCATCATGTCCCCCAGCTCAGTGTCCTTATGATGTAGCCTGCCTACAAAGGGTCCCTTAAGGCAGTGCCCTACCCTAAGCCAGACTGCAAGAATAAAAGACCTGGAGGGAGAGAGGAAAAATTGAGGGAAGAGGGCTACAGTCAAATCCAGGAAAGGGTTTGTCAAGTAGAAGAGGGATGTCATTTGCTCTGTTTGTCTGAGAACAGAAATAAGACCAAAACATAGAAATTATGCAAATTTCTGCTTGATGTAACAATTCGAGTTGTCCAACAGTAGCATAGACTGCCTCAGAAGACCGAAGCTCCTCTTTACTGGAGGTCTTGCATTGGGGGTTGGATGGCCACTTGAGGAGGTTGTAGAGGGATCCCTGTTCCAGTACAGATGCTCTGACTAAGCTTGTGATGCCACTCTGGGCCTTTCAGAGTATTAGCTGCCTGGTTTCAACTCCAGGGAACCAGATGCCGTTCCCAGGATAACTTTATCACCTCCAGTATCATCACCATGCTGCAAACTCAAGCCTTAATTGACACCATTCTCCTTCCCTTCCTCTCCTAGCTGATTGGGAGCCTAGATGGCTAAAGCAGCAAACTCTTCCCAAACTCTTCCTTGATGGAGGGCAAAATTAGACTGTGGCTCGCTCCACACTCTGCATCTGTGGCATTGCCTGGATTCCCACCCCCCCACCTCTGTGCCCACCTTCACCACCCTTGCCCCTACTTTCCTGCCTCCTTTTGTGTGCTGTATTCTGCCATTAGATTATAAGCTCCTTACAAGCAGAGACAGTCTTTACTTTTCTCAACTGTATCCCCCAAGATCCTGATTTACACTTAGCACAGTATCTGGCACATAATTGTTATTGTTCTTTTGTTCAGGAATGTCCAATTCTTTGTGATCCCATTTGGCAGATACTAGAATGGTGTGCCATGTCTGTTTCCAGCTCATTTTACAGATGAGGAAACTGAAGCAAACATGGTTAAGCAACTTGCCCAGGGTCACCTAGCTAATAAGGGTCTGAGGCCAGAGTTAGACTCAAGAAGATGAGTCTTCCTGACTCTAGGCCCAGCACTCTGTACACTATGGCACCATCTAGCTGCCCTCATTCCTCACCACCACCCCCAATGAATATGAAATTTATGAACCTATTTTTACAATAAAGAAAAGTTATGCTGACACCATAAATGCCAATGTCAATGCTAATTTGTGACTGCCATTGATGAGAGATAACATAAAGGAGGATAGCTAAGGGTATATGAGAAGTGTTTACCAAGGAAGAGGAGACTAGGAGAGATGGGAGAAAGCATTAGTGAGCGGGAAGAAGAAAGCCTTGGATTAATCAAGGCAGGAGATGAGGACTGAAGGAGAAGCTGACATAGGCTGTATGCCTTGTACAGTCACCAGTTGAGAGAGATTTCTGGATGCATAAATAGGATGATGAGGGGAGACCCTGAATAATTTAATGAGTTTCCCCTAATCAACCTAATGAGACTTACTACAAGCACCTAAGGGCAGCCCCCATAGAGCCTGATTTACACATCTATACCTATGCCATCAGGCATCAAAGGTCTAAGGGGCCGTGCATGATTGACAGGCTGAGGACTCTTGTCTCTCTATGGTCTATAAGAATGATTGTAAAAGAACTCATTCCTTTTCAACTTTTTCTTTTACTGATTGTTTTTTCCCCTTTCCTTAGGCCTCTGGACCAGAGTGAAGATAATATGTGAGGGCCATCTAATCCTACCCCACCCAGACCAGAAAAGGGCAACTCGTAGAAGAAATACATGGGGAATGTCCTGAAAAGCCTAAGAAGGGAGTTACTGAACCTCCAATTCCTAAGTCCTCTTGCTTGTTTCTTTTCCAATCAAGAGAAGAAGGAGGAAAGGAGAAATTACCTCTCCTCCCCACCCCTGCTGCCCTCTTATCTAGAAGATAGATCCTTTAGCTCAGACATTTCTGGAAAACCTTGAGAAAGACTCCGACTGCGAGAAACCAGTTTCTGCTAGTATTAGGGAATAATAAAAAAAACATTCCTGGCCTCAGCCTTGGGGTAGTACCTGAAGAACCATTCAGAAAGGGCCTTGTATCCTCATGAAAGAGAGGCTTGAGAGGGCTGGGTATTATTTACCTGAGCACATAAGCAGGATGAAACAGAAGACTAGAGAGAAATCAGGCTAACCTCTTAAACTAGGCAAATATGTTCTCTGCAGTTATGCTGCATGTCTGCGAGTCACACACCTACACATAATTTGGATCTCAAAGGCTATAGATCATTTCATATAAAAAAATTCCTCATGTTGTAATAAAGCAGTGGGGTCACCCAGCCATCTCCCCATGCCAGGATTCTTTGTAAGCTATTCTGGCTGTGTAGACTTTGGCTGGGGCTGATATAAACAATTGATATAAATAAATCAGATGCACATGTGCATACCAGACATTGCCTCTCCAACACCTGTCACTCCCAAGCAGACTTATCGGTCTGGAAGATTGTAATGTTACCTTTTGCTCATTTTTCATGAATATTTTTATGACAAGCCTTTTCCTTTCAGTTCAGTTAACGGGTCTGTTTCACCTTTCAATATTATGCACATAAAGAAGTGATCCTTTTCCAGTATTATACATTCTCAGGAGACAGTTTGATGGAGTAGAATTAGAGTCAGAAGTCTTGGGTGTGAGTCCCAGGGATGTCCTAACAGGGTGTCTGTGGGCAAGTCATTTTACTATTCTTAAACTTGGTTTCCTCACTTGGGACATGGGAAAAGTAACACTTGCTCTGCCTACCTCACAGATATCACACCATTGGTATGAACCTCAAATAGTCACCATTTTTGTATTATTAAATATTTAAAGTTTTTTTTTTCCAAAGAGATACCATTTTGTCTCTGGAGAAAAATGCCCTAAGCATGGATAGGCAGCCCTCTGTTTCTGTAACTTTTGACTTCTGAGTTGAAAGCAGGTGCTGCCAGTATTTGCGTTACAAGGGTCATTTTTGAATATTAGGAACTTGTTTTGTAACCAAGGGTTCTTGACAGGAAATAGCTGGCAGCCTGCATGCACTTGACTTGAAACCCTCATATTAAGCATGAGTCTAAAATACCCCAAAACAAAACTGGAACTCTTGGGTAAGCTAGAAAAAAAACCAAGAACAACATCCTTAAAGGCTATTTCCTGAAGCACGCCCCAGAAAGAAGGAAAGGTGGAAGAGGGGGAAAGAAATGGTTTGGCCAGTGGACTTTAGCAAACACAGTGAAGTGTTTTCCACTGTGTAACTGATTTGAAAAGATGACTCAAAGATGAAGAGGTCATCTTATATCATTCTGTCTTCTCAAGGCTATGGAAGCATTCCTTAGCCATTTTTCATGACAGACTAAAGTCCAGTATTTATAAAGAATAATTTCATTTCTTGGCTTGAAGTTTTGTTATCCTATGGAGCCAAAGGACTCCCCAACCCATCAGCTCTTTGAAGGCATTGGTTCCAATTGGTTCCAGTATTGGTTCCAAGCAGAGACCCCCAGCTAAAAGGCCTGGAGAAAGGAAGGAATGGAGGCTAGAGCAAAGCAAAGCAAAGCTCAAAAAACAAACTCCCGTGTTCATGCATTAAACCTGCAGCACCTGTCACCATCTTAATACTGAAGGCGAACAAAAGTGTGGTATAGTGAATAGCATACTGGTACAAATCCTGCCTCTGACAATTAGTAGCTGTGTGACCATGGATAAGGCATGCAAGCCTCATCTGTAAAACAAGGGGCTGGACTCAGTAACTTCTATAACTATGACCTAAATCTAATTCTAGCTCTAAATCTAAGCCTATGAAATCTAAAGCTGCCTTAAAAAAAAAAAACAGTCAACTTCAAAGTGAAGAAGAAGCAAATATATCAAAATATCAACAACAAACTACAATTTTTCCTAATCCTTATGATTACAAACCTTACCTTAACAAACTTATGACCAATGTATGCACACCATTCCCTTGGTTCACTTTGTACTATTCCCATTAGAAGGGGACACAGGAGTGGTAGGGTGTTGTTTCTGTTGGGTTGTTCATTTTTTTTTTTATCATAAAACACTTCTCCCACATTTCCTGGGGTTTCCCTGCATGGGTGCAGCCCTCAAGCCTTTCCTAACTACATAAATGGTCTTAAAGAGTGATTGGACAAAAAAATCATACCTTTGCTATCACCCTAGTGATAAGCCTTTGCCAATTTAGCTGAGCTGGTGTTCTTACAGTGCAGATACAGTCCAGCCCAGCAGTGTAGCCACATCTGAAGTCTTCTGGGCTTGGTAGGATCCTCCAGGATTTGCACTCCTTCTGGGCCCTAGGGTTACCACTACACTATAAGGAGACATCAGAGGCGGACCTTGGTAGACTTTTGTACAGCACAAAATTAACCTGCAAGAACCTCAAACAAACATTGATCTTTTTCCTCCATGATTATTTATGCAAAATGGAAAGCTACACCTTTCCTTATTTCTGCAGAACCCCCTTATTTATGGCAGCTAAAACACAAATGTAATATTAAGCTGCTTTAAGAAGGGGATATAAGTCATTCCTCTAGGAATAAGGAGGTGATGGTACCCCTGACCCTGTTCTGGACAGACCACACCCAGTACCCAGTTCTGAGGAGCAAAGTTTAGGAAGAACACTGGTGATGTGAAGGGCATCCGGATCACAATGGTAAAGGACCTTGAGTTTATGTTATTTGAGAATCAGTAGAGGGAATTGAGGATGGTTAGCCTGGAGAAGAAAAAGACTTTGGGAGACGAGAGAATACATAAAAAGTTCTTCGTGTATTTGAAGGGCTGTCATATAGAAGGGGGTTAGACTTGTTCTGTTGGGCAGAAAAATGAACAATGGGCAAATTCAGGCCTGAAATAGGGAAAACCACAACCTGCTAAAAATTAGAGTTATCCAAAAATATAGCAGGCTACTTCTGGAGGTGGTGGGTTCCTCCTCCACAAAGGTCTTCAAATAGAGGCAGAATGACCACTGGTTGGGTATGATATAGGGAGGATTAGACTAGATGACCCCTGGGTGTTTTCCAACTCTAAAATTCTGTGATTCTGATAATTTGTCATTCTTAATCACAAGATACTATTAAATTAATAATACTATTTGCTTTTGTAACTCTTCTGGCTCATACAGGTTGCCAAGATTTGGGAGGGGAGAAAAAATAAATAAATCTAACTTTCCCCAAAGGATTAGCATATTGATGTCTCACTCCTATGCTTCAAAAACAGCCTCCAGGTGTTTTGGCTTTGAGGGAAGAGGAGCCCACAGATCAGATTTAAATGAAAAGAAGAGAAAAGAAAGTCATTTTTCAGAGAGACTGTGGAAATTTTCAGCAATATCAATTCCTGAGAGAAGCAAAAAGAGGGGCCTTTCAAACCACTGGGGCACTTTGCTCCCAAACAACGGTGGAACTGGAACTCGATGTGGCATTTTGTCAAAAAATACAAAGAAACTTCTGTGAGCAATTCCAAAGGGCCCCTCTCACAGGGCTCTTTAAAAATTGCTGAAATTCCATTTGAGACTCCTAAGTCTAGGACTGAAACAGGTTATTGCTTTCTGGAGTTGCAACCTGCCTACCCAGCACTCCCTTCCCCAACTTCTGCTTTCCCACTCAAGCAGGTCTACAATATCCTCACCCCTTAAAAAAAAAAAAAAAGGCTGAGTTAGGAGGAGATGCAGACTGGGTCCTGCTCCCTTCAGCTCCCACTAAGCCCAGTTCTCTGAACCAGTTTACATATGATTTCCCTTGTGGTTCAAGTCAGGCCTGTAAAATCTCTATGACACTGGCAAATTTCAGCCCCAGGGCCTTCCTTTGGTCTACTGAGCAGCCAGGAGCTGAATACTTGGGAAGACAAGAAGGCACAAAGCCAGAGACACATCAAGAGAATCACAAATCTAGAAGGGAGACCATAAGGGGACATCCATTGAGGTTCTCTAGCATGAGCTAAAGCAATGAATTAATCAATAAATATTGATTGAATGCTAATTAGGTAAAAGTGCTAGGTGCCTATGGGGATATGAAGAAGGAGAACATACCATCCCTGCCCACATGGGGTTTCCAGTAGAAATAGGTCTAGACCCTGACTAAGGTGCTTCACTTTCCTGGGCCACAATCTCCTCATCTGTAAAAAGAGGATAACATGAGTCTTCCTCACTCAATCACACAATCCTGGGTCTACAATTGGAAGGAACCTGGAGGCCATTGGGTATCACCCTCCCATTTTACAAATGAGAAAACTGATGTCTGGGGAAGTTAAATGACCTGCCTAAGGCAGACAAGTCAACAGCATCACAGTGGGTTTTGAACCCAGGTCTCGTCCCTGCAGAGTTGGTGCTCTTTTCAATGCTCTTTACTCTGTACCACTTTTAATGGGGGCTGGGGTGGGGGTAGGATATGAGTTATACAAGCAGGAGATTTTATAGAGCCTTGAATGCTGAACTAATAAATCTGGATTTTCCCCACTGGCAATTTAATTTATTTCATTTTCTTAATTTCATTTATTTTTTTTTTATATTAAGAACAAGTAACCCAGAGCTGAACTGAATTAGATTCATAAAAGTGAAAATGATTTCATTTCTTTGCTCAAATTCCCAGCAAGGACCTCCCATACATGCTAGTGGTGAAAGGGATTGGCCTTAGCAAAGATAACATCTGACCCTGGGAGCTGAATTGGAGCCATTTCTGCTTTGCTTGTGAGTGTTCTGATTCTCTGGAGCTTGGCATTTAATCACTTTCTCTCCAGCTAACTTCAGTCCCTCCTGCACTACTCAACCTTTCCCATCCAGTTCACATTTCTTCCCTTCCCATGATCATTCTTTGCACCATTAAATTCAGCAATTCTGACCCCATTTCCCTTCCTGGGTAATTATTATTAAACTGTATCTATCACTTTGACTGACTCCGTCTTCTGACCTTACATCAGAACTCCTCCTCATTATAAACCAATGAACCATGTTATAGAAAACCCTGACCAGGAACCAACAAGATCAAGAAATTGTTGTCAGGAGAAGCATATCAAGGGAAAAAAATACCCAAAAACCCACCTTTCGGATCAACAGAGCTGGGAAGACCAGGACTTGTGATAGCAATGATGCTAGACTGGGAATGTTAATACTGCTGTTACTGTACTGCCTTCCCTTCCTGTTGTGATTTTATACTTTTTTTAAAGCACCTTTACATACATAATCTCATTTGATATTCACAAGAACCTTTTAAAACAGGTTGGACTGTTATTTTCATCACCTCTATTTTACACATGAGGAAGCAGATACCCAGAGAGATCAGCTAACCCAAGGTCAACAGAGCTAGTCAGTGATGGGGCAGGAATCCAGGTGTCCTCACTTTCATTTCAGTCTTCTTTCCATAAAGCAAAGATGTGTGAGAGGCAGCATTGTTAATGTATTAGGCATTAGCTGGAGCCCATCCAGAAGGCTGTTTACTGCCCAATTGTTGTGTACAGGAAGGGTATAAAATTTATTGGAGAAAAGAGCAAGCCCAGACAACATATCTAGTCTCCCCCTTGCCCATAGATAATTTTAAGGTGGCTGTAACAACAACGATGTTTGAAAGAAACAATTAATACGTGGTTTTCTAAGTCAGTGTGTAGACCCATAGCAATCCTTACATATGCTTAGTGGCCCTAATTTCTGTTTGAGTTTGATACCACTGTTTTTAATAACATAAGGTCCAGCTAGGGATGACGTACTTTGGAGGTAATTATCCAATCCAGAGGGATCCCATTTTACAGTCCAGCAGGTTGAAATCTGGTCCCTGAAACATGAATACTCCTCCCAGGCAGCCCTAAACTTCCCCAAACAAACTAAATCTGACTCAATCTAAGGCCCAAACCTCAGACCAACAGTAGAATTATCAGGACCAGCACCCGAGAATGTGGGGTGAGGACTAGCTTTAGCTGTAAATAAATCTGCTTTACTTCAGACTGGAGGTCAGAAGTCAAAGACATCACAGGATCTTACACACAAAGCTGGAAAGGCTTTAGAGACCTGCTAGCCTAATCTTATCATTTTACAGATAAGGAAATTGAGGTCTTCCTGGGTCCAAGGTCACCTCTCTATCCACTGTATCACATGGTCTCCCTTAGAAACTTCTGTCTGGAAGGGAAGACTCTATTTGGAAATACAGGTAAATATGAGGCAGAAACAAAAGCTATCAATACAAATTTTTTTTTTTAAGCAATTGGGGTTAAGTAACTTGCTCAAGGTTACTAGTCATTATTTATGTGTGGGTGCTCATTTTCTGAGGCCGGATTTGATCTCGGGTCATCCCAACTCTGAGGCCGGCGCTCTTACTCACTGTGCCACCTAGCCGCCCCTTTAGGGCAATTGGGGTTAAGTAACTTGCCCAAGGTCACATGGCTAGGTTTTTGTTTGTGTGGGTTAAGTGTCTGAGGCCGGATCCGAACTCAGGTCCTTCTGACTCCAGGGCCGGCACTCTACTCACTGTACCACCTAGCCGCCCCAATACAAATATTTTTAATAGGAAAAAAATTAAAAATAGGGAAAAAAAGAAAAACACCTTTAAGAACTAAAAACCAACAAAGAAACTGTGAGTTCTTTTTCTCACGTTTTGTGAATCTAGATCAGAGGTCCCCAACCACTGGAATGAAAGTTCCTCAAAGGAAGGATTGTCTTATTTTTTTGTATATTTTCTCCAGTGTTTGGGGGGGCAGCATGGTATGGTAGATGGGGGCCTGGCCTTGGAGCTAGGAAGAATCTCTGAAATGAAAGCTATTTCTAAAATTAAGAAAAACTATTAAAAAAATATAAAACTACAAAAATCATGTTCTGTTCATAGCTTTGAAAACCCAGTAGTGAAAGTGACCTCCATGTCTGGGAGTGAGATTCTTTCTTTATTTCTTTAGTTTACTTTTAGTTTATGTTTTTGCTTATAAGATGTAAATCAAGATTGCATTATTAAGGTTTATTAATTCAAGCCTTCAGGTTTGTTTGTTTCTCCCTAAAGCAAGAAACCTTCTGGATAAACCCAGGGTCCTGAGCACCCAAGATGCTCATGCCCTAGCTAGGAGCCTTACAGATGCAGATTCTTCACCACTGCCTCTGGGTCCATCCTTTCTGAACTGAGGGCCTGTGCTCTAGACATTAAATACTCCTCCTTCTGGCCTCAGCATGAAACCAAAGACTTATTATATTTTCACTCCATAACATCACCAATGACCTCTTGAAATCAATTTTCTTTCCCTAACCATATTTTTCTTCCACAGGAAGACTTGGAGCATAAGGGGAAAATGCCTCTTTTTTTCCCTGCTTTGGTTCCCCAGACTAAAATAATTGATGACCACCAAGGGAAACAATCCATCCTACTGTGCGATCAGAACTCTGGGATCTGCCGTCTTCAGGAGGAGCCACAGTGATGAATTAGCAAGCTCTAATTCTGTAAACACAGCAACTCTCCCAAAGCTGGGGGCAGGGAGGAAGTAAAGGAGTCAAGAGGGAAAGAAGCTGAGACTTTTCCTGTTTATATGAATGAACAAACAATGCAGGAAATGCTTGGACCTTCCCACTCCACCACCTACAGCAGAGCCCTCAGACTCCTCGATGAGGGTTTACTTTAACTTGTCCAAAAGCCTTATGGCAAAACTAGGGAGGTCAGAAACTGATAATACAAGATAATACTAATCACTGAGTCTAGTGGAGGAGGGGTAGAGACCAGCTGCCAGTTTCATTCCAATCTTCCCTGGAAATGCTCTAGAACCTAGCATAGGCTCATAGTGGCAGGAGTACCCAAACGAGTAAAGCTTAGTATCCGTTGTCTTTTTTATTACATTTATTACAGTTCCGTAATCTTTCATTCTACAGGGTATCGCAAAGGTCTTGGTGTAGTTTTAAGCTTTGGCACCTTAAAATTGCACCAAGACTTTTGGAACATCCTGTATTCAGGGACCACGATTTACTTCACTATTCTTGATTTTCAGTAGCCTGATCTAACCAATCCATGAGAAGACGTTCCACTCTCCGAGGGTGGTTATAGGTAGTGAATGGATCACATCCTAATGAAGGTTACTTTGGCATGTAATTTTCCCATAGAAACACTGTTGTAAAAGAATGGAGTGGAGGGGGTCTTGGGTCAGCCTGAGTAAATGCTCTCAATCCATAAGCCTTAAAGTTTAGCAGAGACAGAATTAATCTAGTCCACCCTTCTCATTTTAAAGATGAGGAATCCCAGGCCCATAGAAGGTTAGCAACACATTTCAATTCAGTTCAACAAATATTCACTGAGTACATATGATATATGAAGCACTGGAGATGGGAGGGTTAGATAGATACAAAGATAAATAGAAAGTTTGTATATGATTTATTAAGACATATCAGGGGGCAGTCAGGTGGCACAGTGAATAAAGCACTGGCCCTGGAGTCTGGAGGACCTGAGTTCAAATCCAGTCTCAGACACTTGACACTTAACTAGCTGTGTGACCTTGGGCAAGTCACTTAACCCCAATTGCTTTACCTTTCCCTCTCCCCCCAAAATAAGACATAGTGTATACAAATAAATCAATATAAACTAGTATAAGTGCATTTGAGCTTAAAAGTGTTAGGAAAGCTCGGAGAAGGGGAAAAAGCTCTTTGGAGTTGAGGAAGAAACCTGGGAAGGTTTCACAGAGCCTGGAGGTAGCATGTGAGCATGGCTTTGAAAGGTGACTAGGATCTCCACAGGTAGAATTGTATGTGTGTTGATTCAGGGATGGGACTGGAGGGGTGGGTTGGGATTTGGAGAATTCCTGTTTTAGAACAATCGATGATGTTATGAGCCAAGGCTCAGAAGTGGGAAAGTATAGGATATACTCAGAAGGACAAGTTGTGGGTTGGCCTAGAGCTTCAAGTGGGGCAGAAGAAATACTGGAGGGTTACTTTGGAATATATTGTAGTGGGAACATGCTTTATTCTAGGACTTTATTCTGCAGGTAATGGAGGACTACTGAAGGAATGCTTTTGAGGGATAAAATACCTGTACATTGTAAACCTGTGCCTGGCTCATGGGCCAGGTAGCACAATGGATAGGACACTGGGAATCAGGAAGACTCATGTTCCTGAGTTCAAATCTGACCTCAGACACTTCCTAGCTGTGTGACCTGGGCAAGTCACTTAACCATTTGCCTTTCTTTCTTTACCTGTCAAATGACCTACAAAAGGAAATGGCAAACCATTCCAATATTATTACCCAGAAAATCCCAAATGGGGTCACAGAGATTCAGATACAACTAATCCATTAAACAACAACTATTCGTTAGCCAAATAGTCCCAAAATATGTAAGGGAAGAAAGAAAAGAAGAAACATAAACCCGTTATTCTTTCTCCTTGTTAGTGGCCCCCACAAAATATCCAAGGCTGGAAGAGTTAAAAGTAGTGGATTTAGAAAATTATCCAAGGTGTTCATTCCTTAACTTCTCCCCCATGCCCATAGATAATTTTAAAGTGGCTGTAACAACAACGATGTTTGAAAGAAACAATTTTTCAAGATGTTCAATCATTTGCTTTTCTATCTCAGTCAAGACTTACCTTTTCCATGAGAATACTGCCATGGAAAATAATTAAATACTGCCCTCCAGAGGCCACTGGGAATTCAACTTCCTTCAGAGACCTGAGCTCTCTAGAGAAAAGTCCTTTGAGTTTATATTCTTGTATCCCCCAGGGTATCCTATAAGAGACACAATGGTCTGCTTCTCCACATAGACTGGAAATTTAGGACTAAGAGACTTAGGGACTATTAGAACCTCACTCAGGAGCTGAATCTTTAATGGATCTGTTCAAGTTGGTACCTCTGGCTATGGCCTATTATAGATGTCAAGTAGGTGAGTGTCTCCCTCCATTCAAGACTTGGGGTGACAGAGTGCGAATGTGGTCACATATCTCAAGATTCATGTATATGGAAGAATGGAGGCTTAAGAGAAGAGCCCACACCCTAAGGAAGGGGTTCTTAACCTTTTTTGGATCATGATTTCTTTGGCAATCTAATGAAGCCTATGGACAGAATAATGTTTTTCACATAGGATTTCAGAGGAAAAAAATTAAATTGAAATCTAGTTATCAGAATATTAAAAACAAAAAACAACCAAGCTCACAGACCCCAAATTAAGAACTTTTCCTCAAAGGAGTTTGATTTCACTGACTTCAAAGATGGTGGGCACTAACTGCATGGAAAAGATAAAAGATAATGCCTGTGAGAAGCAGATGTTATTATCACTATAATGGAGTTACCCACACAGAGTAATTAGGATTAGCACCTTCCTGGTGAAGGGAATCAGCTGGAGCTGTTCTGATGCCTCTGCCGGTATGTATATTCATTAAACGACAAACCCGGTTCCTTCTTCCTTAATGCAATATCACCATAACCTTGTTCACTAAAACTTCCTTGATTGGCTCTCAGGAAAAAAAAAAAGCTTCGGAACCAGATGCAGCAGATTTTTCAGGTCCCTGCACATCAGCCTCTGATAGAGGTCTGCTCACTGACTACTGATTTTTCATGAACCAGCCAAGCTTTTTCTGAGGCTTTGGCTCCCAGGACTGTGCCAGGCATTTAAAGGGAGCAGGGACAATGGATGTCTACATAAATCCTCAAAGAGCTGGCAGATGAGGCTGATGCACTGGAACCAATGACTGAGTAATTCAGGGAAGTAAGCAAAGGTCTGATATGGGGGACAAATTATAAGTGCTAGATAAAATACTACATGAACAAGTTGGGACTCCACCTGGGCTTTGACTGGTGTGGGAAAGGGGGAGATGGGGAAGGTGGGGGAGAAAAATCTGGGAACTGCAAAAGCAAAGGCAGGAGCAAGATGAGAGAAATGATTATTAATAACTAATGGTTTGGGGAGATTGAGCTCCCCTTTCTCCTCTATTTTCAAGACCTCTGTCTCTCAAGGTCTAACTAAAGAACAGCTCTATCCAACCCAACCCTACCTGGAATCTCTAATCTCAGATGAATTCCATTCAGTCAAGCTTGGTCATGTCCTTTAGGGGAAGGTGTCTGCTAACTTGAACTTCACTCTGTCCCCTGTCTCTTTTAGTCCTGTGGCTCACTTCCTACTCCTGGTCAGAGAAACATAATGCCTCCACCCTTTTATTAACATCACTCCCTTAGAAAGAACTTCCAGCAGTCCTACGAAATCACGTCTGTTTTTCTAGAACTCAAGGGCACACAGGCTGTGAACATTTCATAAGCATAGTAGGTGAAGGAAATCCAAATGACAGACACCAAAGGCCATGACAGCTTATGTCCTAGAGTCCCAAACAATACTTTGCAAAGAGATCCCCTTCTGGTCTACTCAGCCAAGCTGTGCACCCTAGAGAACCCCATCTTTGGGGGGGGACAGCTTCTGTCTCTACTGAGAAGCAGGAAAAAGATCATTTTAGCATCAGAAGATCTGAGTTTAATCTCTGGCTCTGTTCCTTTTTAGTGGAGCAACATGGGATAAATCACTTAACCTCAGTTTCCTCATCTACAGAGTAATGGGATTAGACTTAATCACTAAAATCTGTTCCAGTTTGAATCCCAGGGGTCCTAGCTCTGACACTTGTTAGTCTGTGACTCCAGGCAAGTCACTTAACCTCTCTGCCATACTCCACTGGAGAGGGAAATGGTAAAACCACTCCAATAGCTTTGCCAAGAAAACCCCATGGACAGTACTGGTGTGCTATGGGGTCATGAAAAGCAAGACACGTCTGAATGACCAAATGGAATAACAATTCCTGACTTCAGGCCTGAGTTCTATTCATTGCACCACCCAGCTGCCTCACAGGATCGTTTGATTGGAGCTGTGAAGGAAATTGAGGTATCTAAGAGGTGGAGATAAGGAAGGCCTGCCTTCTAGGCATGGCAGACAATCTTTGCAAAAGAGGTCAGTTTGGTCAGATTATGAGTCCATAAAAGAATATAATGTATAATAAAGCACCTGGACAAGTACCTTTCAACCAAATTTTGAAAAAAAAAATTAACTTCCATAGAGTTTATATTTGACACTAGAAGTAATAGGGAACCTTTGGAGTTTATTCAGCAGGATCATGACATGGTCAAGCCCACACTTCGTTAGCCTGCCCAGTTCTCTCAATCTTGACTCCACTTGACTTCTGAAAACCACAGAGGTAGTCAGTGTAATCAGTTAGTCAATCAATAAGCCCTTATTAAGTGCTTCCTATGGCTCAGACACTATATTAAGCACTGAAGATACAAAGACAAGAGTAAAACAGTCCCAGTCATGAGATACTTACATTCAAATGGGAAAGAAAGGCTATGTGTGTGTGTTTGTGTGTGTGTGTGTGTGTGTGTGTGTGTGTGTGTGTAAATGTTCACAAAATATTTACAAAAAGAATAAAGGTAATTTTGGAAAGGGAAGTCACTAGCAGCTAGATAGGATCAAGAAAATCATCATGTACAAAGTAGTACTTGAGCTGAGTTTTTAAGGAAATCAAGGATTCCTAAGAGTCAAAGGTTAAAAGGGAAAGCATTATAGTTACCGGAGAGGGAAGATGGGACCTTGTGGTTAGTAGTTAAGTTAGTATGACTTGGCCACAAAGTAAGTATGTGGAGGAAGGACATGTGTAAGAAAACCAGAAAGATAAAAGTTCAAGAAGGGAAGAGCTTTAAAAAGCCTGAAAAACCAGTTGGGGGCCACTGGAATTTATTGAGGAGGGGGCTGGCTGAGAGACATAAGCTTTAGGAAAATCACTTTGGCGGCCTTATAAAGGAGGGTTTGGAGTGGAGGACTGACAGGCTAGACCTCACTATCAGCCCAAATTATCACCTCCAAGATCTTAAACACTAAAGTTTCCTTCTTCAAACCCAATATCTTGCCCTACTTCTCCCACTGCCTCATTCTGCTTTCAGTCCTGCTCTGTTTACCCAGCCATCATCCTTCTGTTCTCACTTGTCTCCTTCCAGAGTCTTCTCTGTACAGAACTACTTGAGGGCATTTAGCATTTAGTCATGGTGGTAGGTACATTTGAGTAAATTTGAACTCAGGTAAATGCTCAGTAGAAGCCAGAAGCAGCAAAAAAAAAAAAAAAAAGACAGGGCTCCTAATAAGTGAAAGTGGACAGACCAGGGCTTAGACATGACATTGTTAAGGTATTAAGTTCTATGGAGCTTGTGTTTCTTTCAGCATTTTGTATGGTGGATTTTCCCAGTTTAGTAGAGAGTAGAAAATGGTATTAACTTTACGTATCATGCATAAACAAAAAAAATTATATTTTATATTTTGGAAAAGTGAGGGAGTTGAGTGGAATTCCCCTTGTTTTCAGCTTTCCATTCCTGAAATGGTTATGCCAGCTATCTCCCCAGTCTTGCCTCAAAGTGTGTCCCTTCATTTTCTTGATTGCCAGCTCAACCAGGCTACTAGTTGTTTCTCAAATGCAGTCAGCTGGCTCCCACCTCTGTCATTTCTGTAGGTTGTCTCCATGCCGGGAGTGCATGCATAGGACTGTAAATTTAGAGCTAGAAGGAAACTGAGATCTGGTCTGATGCCATCATTTTACAGACAGGGAAACTGAGGCCCAGAAAAGGTAGGGGACCAGTTCATGGTCACCCAGATGACAAAGCCAGACTTAGAATCATGTGTTCTGACTCCTTATCTCCATTTTTGAGTACCCGTATATTTTTTTCCAGGCTTGGCTCAAGCCCCACACTTCTTCCATCTCCATCTCCATCTCTCTCTCTCTCTCTCTCTCTCTCTCTCTCCCTCTTCTCTCTCCCTTTCCCTCCCCCTCCCTCTCCTCACTCCCTCTCCTCTCTCCCTCTCTGTCCCCCCCTCCAGTCCTCTAGCACACTCCGTCTGATCTCCCCTTTGCTTTTACGTTATACCTTACTTTGTATACTTTGTACTATACTTAGGGTTACAGTTTAAAGCTGGAAGGGACCCTCACAATGACCAAGTCCAACCCCCTAATTTTACATATGAGAAATTTGAGGGATCTGAAATGGGTGTGGGATCTGAAATGTGGGATCTGAAACAGGTCTCCTTGATCCTAACTCC
Organism: Gymnobelideus leadbeateri; assembly: GCA_011680675.1. Classification (NCBI taxonomy): domain Eukaryota; kingdom Metazoa; phylum Chordata; class Mammalia; order Diprotodontia; family Petauridae; genus Gymnobelideus; species Gymnobelideus leadbeateri. Next base: position 89,444 of record WOXC01009227.1, on the reverse strand, counting down.
TTGAGTGTAGGTACTACATCATTAAAAAACAACAACAAACCTTTGTCCCCAGTATCTAGTACAGTACCTTGTACAATTATAGGTATTTTAATATATGTTTGTTGAACTGAATTAATAGGTAATAAAATGTGATTTAGTGCTTCAAGTGACACATTCAAGGCTCCTCTGTTTAACTTTCACTCTTTCATCCTCAAGGGCAAAGATTCTAAGGTGCCACTGTTTGCATTCCTAATGTCAACTACGTTCATGGGAAACTGGGCTAGGGAGCAGGAGGTCCCTAGAAAATGGGAGTTCTTTCTCCATTCTCTTTACTGGGACTTGAGTGAGGACTGGCAATTCCAGAGCTTGCCTTTCTGTACCCTAGGGAGGGATGTCACTTTGCATTGACAAGGCAGAAAGTGATGTGGCAAAAAGAATGATAAATAGTTCATAGATTTTCGTGCTAGAAGGGACCATAGAGGTCATTTAGGACAGGGCTTCTGAAACACTTTTTGTGTCCTGGACCCCTTTGGCAGCCTGGTGAAGCTTATGGATGCTTCCTGAATAAAATTTTTAAATTCAGAAAATAAAATACATGGGATTATAAAGGAAACCAACTTTATTGAAATACAGTTATCAAAATATTTTTTTAAGTTAATTAACCTCAGATGAAGAACTACTGGTTCTAGTCCTCCTGCCTCATTTAATAGATGAGGAAATTGAGACCCAGAGTGGTCAAGTGACTTTTTCAAGATCACACAGGTATTAAGTATCAGGCCATGAATATAAATGGATCAAAGAATCATAGATTTTGAGTTTAAAGGAACCAGAGAGGCCATCTGGTTCAATGCTCTCATTTTAGAAACGAAGAAACTGAAGCACAAAATGGGTAAGTGACTTGTCCAAAGTTATAAAACTTATGTATGAGACAGGAAAATTGAACCTAGGTCCTCTGATTCCAGACACAGCATTCTTTCCACTAAACTATGTTTCTTCTCTAGCACTAATCTCTAAATGGAGTTGTCTTCATCTTCCCTCCCCTCTTTCCTTTTCTTTTGATGTGCAGTGATATTTCCAAACTGCACAATTCATTCTTCATGTCTGCCCTTAGTACAAATGAAGCCCTCCAGTCAAGATGTAAGGCTCTCCTCAGCCTTCCCCGCTCCCCGTCCCCCATTGCTCTCTACCAGTTGCTAAAACACAGCTCTAGGCTTTGGACTTTTCATTACCAACCAATCAAACACAACTTAGAGGAGAAAGAGACTAGCTATGGATATGTCTAAAATAGAATCCTAGAACATAAAACTTTGGCTATCCCATGGGGAAAAGGGGAAGAGAGGAGGGCAGCAAGAATGAAGTAAGTGGCATGAAAGTTGGCTGTAATATCTAAAGAAACTAATGATTTATTATTAGGAGCACATGGAATCACCCCGGGGGACTTGTATCTGAAAGTTATTTTAAAATGAACTTGGGCGATCTATGGAACTATAGCAGTATAACTGAAATCTCAATAAACATTTATTAAGTACCTATTAGGTGGAGGGCATCATGCCAGGCACTAGGAGACATACAATGCTTAGGAAAGGTATGCCCTTACCCTTATGGAGCTTACAGACTAGAAGGGGGACAGGATAAAATTCAAATAATTATAATGTACATTACTTAAATAATAGAGATGCAAGACAAAATTCTGTGTGGGGTCCAAGGAAAAAAGTTTGTTTGGGGGTATATCAAGAAGAAATCTTCATGGAGGATGTGTCATTCAAGTGGGTAGGGATTCAACAGTTGAAAAAAGGAGAGAAAATTAAAGGTATAGAGTAGACATTGAGGAAAATGCTAGAAAGAGTCAGCAGATTTGAGAGAATTAAGTACTCCAGTTTGAATGGAATGCATGGATGGGAATAATACAAGATAAAATTCAAAAGGTAAATTGGTGCCAACTTCTATAGGGAAGTGAATACTGAACAAAAAAGAGTCTGAATTTCACTTTTTGCGGGCAACAGGGAGCCATTGGAGAGTTTTGAGCAGAGCAGGAACGTGATTTATGCATAAAGAAGATAAGTTGGGCAGTAGCACGAAGGGTGTATGGAGGGGGGGTGGGGGTAATGTGGAAAACCTGATAGAAGACAACTGCAGCAGATTAATGAGGACTTGTACTTGGGGTGGTAGCAGTGGGGATGCAAGAAGACGGGGCAGTTACAAGAGATACTGTGGAGGTAGAATAGACAGGAAATCCCCAGGAATGGTAGCAAGGGTCAAGGTAGAGAAGAAGACTACCAGTCAGGGTTGACTGATAAGAACAGTATGAACTGAAAAGAGGAAAGTTGGCTAAAGATTGGGACAGAGGAATAGTAGTAGCAGTAGGCAGCAAGAGCAAGTCAACATCTCCTAACCCTTTGAGTCTAAGAGAACACTTAGAAGAGAAACAGGCAACCAATGGATTATATGCCCAAATATCCTTAGGGGACAGTCAGGTTTCGGTTAAAATGAAGAGGCAGAAGGCAAGTTGGTTCAAAAAATCAAGGATTAGGTGAGATGGATGAGAATAGAGCCAGCACCTCAAAGAGACCTCTGGGACTCTCTAATAGGCATCTTTGTGTTGTGTTTTCTACCCCTTCTTCTTACCCATTTCTCTTCTCTACTTTTTTTTTGCCCTCTTCTCCTTCTTTTCCTATTTCTCCCCTGCCCAGGCCTTAGCTTTCCTTGGTATATGTCTTTCTTGGATCATCTTGTTGTTTGTCCTTCATTCTTGAAGAGGACCATAACATCAGGAAGGTGATGCCATGACTCGAAAGTGAATTGGATTTAAGTGAGGGGCCTTATTCTCTCCTGCAGAGCCATCTGGGTAGAGAATCTATAGACAAACTATCATCCTCTGTGAAAATTCTGTAAAGGAACCTCTATGCATTCTACACTCAATAGTATTTCATATGTGGCAGGTACTGAGGATACAAGGTCTCTGCCTACAAGTAGCTGACATTTGAACAAGGAAGACAACATGTAGGGGTGTGTGTGTGTGTGTGTGTGTGTGTGTGTGTGTGTGTGTGTGTGTGTGTGTGTGTGTGTGTACAAACACATAAATACAAGCTAATTCCAGGAAGGACTGCAGCCCAGGTTGGGGGTCGGGGGAATATAGGGAACAATCTCAGGTAAGAGCTTCCTGTAGAAGGTGGTGTCTGAGCTGAGTCTGGAAGGAAACCAAGGGATTCCAAGAGGCAGAGGTGAGGAGTGAGAGCATTCCAAGCATGGGGTGTGGCAATGGGGGATGGAGTGCCCTGTGTGAGGAAGAACAAGAAGGTTATGGCTGGATTTCAAAGTGTTCAAAGGGGAAGAAGACTAGAAAGGGAGCAAAATTGGAAAGAGCCATAAATGTCAGAGGACTTTATATTTTATTCTAGAGGTAATAGTGAGCTTCTGAGTAGAGAGATGACAGGGTGAGAGAGTTGCACTTTAGGAAAATCATTTTGTTAGCTTTATAGTGAATGACCATTAAGCAATAGTAGAAAATAGCACTGGATGGGTTCTAGGAAGAACTGATTTCCAATAAAATAAGTTATTTAATCTTTGTATGTCTTTATTTCCTCATCTGGTAAAAAAAAAAAGAATCAGATAATAGGATGAATATTGAAGAAAGAGACTATGGTTTGGGTTTTTTTTTTTCATTTTGTCCTGTGTGTCTAGCACAATTTCTGATGTTCAATAGATGCTTGCTTGATGGGTGGATGAATGAATGGATAGATATTCTCTAAAGACCCTTCCAATTCAACTTCAACGATTTCCCAAATAATAAATGAATGAGAGAATTGGTGAATAGGATCGGTGAAAATATAACTAGTAAAAACAATCCTAGAAAAGAGAAGTTGATATATCTGTGTTTGGGGTTGTCAGGAAGTTGCCTGGGATACAGTCCAGCTTGAAATCAAGAGTAAGACATGAAGAGCCAAACAGGAAAGACCTTGCTTCCTCAGTGTGCAGAAAAGGTTAGCTCTGGCTTGAGCTCTGGGTAGAGGCAGGAAGAGCAATCAGACTTCTTGGAGAGCCAGACAGGGAAGGACCTGGCCTGGGGAGGGCTAGATTTGAAGGACTGGCCACAAAGGCATTTCTGAGTGAAATTTATCAAATAAGAGGAATGAGGTTGTACACAGTCATCAGGAAGTGATTGACACCTCATGAAGACAGACTAAACTCATTTCAGGCAGTTCTTATTTAAAAGCATACTCAGAGAATCAGCAAAGAAATTTAGAGAAATGATCATTGGATTAAATATAACCTTAGAGACTGGAGAAAATTGTTATAGATCCACATAGTCTCTAAGAAATTTGAACTTACTGCAGTTTCGATGTTTAAGATGCTCCCCATGGTTCATGCCTTTAGGCACATTTATTGAGGATAAAAGGGTGATACCAAAGGTCAAAAAAAAAAAAAAAACCAGTCTTAAATCAAATCAAATCCCGTTTAGCCTGCAAAACCCTTCTAGCCAATTCTAAAGCCAGTGTAAACTATCTGGGTCTCCATGGTGAAAACACAAGGGTTTTAACTATGAAAAGATATCCCAAAGGAAGTGGCAAGAGTGTGTGAGTCTGAAAGACACAGAAAGCTTGATAATCTTGATTATACTGTAGGGTGGAATCCTACCCAGGACACTGGGGGAAGATATTCAATGATCACTGCCCCAGCATCGATGACCCTCATCTGGACTCACAGGCTTTATTAGAATGGAAGCTTCTTGAGGCCAGGGAATATCTTGTTTTTGTCTGTGTGGTCCCAGTGGTTAGCACAGTGTTTGGCATATAGTGTTGTTGTTGAGTTGTTTCAGTCCTGTCCAATTCTTTGTGACCCCTTTTGGGGTTTTCTTGGCAAAGATACTGGAGTGGCTTGCCATTTCTTTCTCCAGCTCATTTTTACAGATGAGGAGACTGAGGCAAACAGGGTTAAGTGAGTTGCCCAGGGTAAAACAGCTAGTAAGTGTCTGAGACCAGATTTGAACTCAGAAAGATGAGTCTTCCTGACTCCAAGCCTGGCTCTCTATCTACTGGGCCACCTAGCTGCCCCCTGGCACATAGTAGGTCCTTTTTTTGATTTTTCAAAATAAATGATTTTTCATTTATTCTTTCAAGATACTTTATGGCTTCTGTTCTCTCTGGGGGATCAATTCATACTTCTCTGAATTGTATATGTTTTGTCTTTAATGTAATTCAAAGTCCAAGGGAGTCCAATATTGATTTTTATATCCTTGTGAAATTTTTAAATTAAATGTCAAACAGGAGTTTTATATTTTATACTAGAGGTAAATGGCTTAAACTCATATTCACTAAATATCTGAAGAGAGATCCCATTTAGAGACAACTTTTGGTGGAGAAACATGCTTAATTGTTTAAACCCTGCTTTTGTTTTGCATTACTCAAAAATCAGAAGGGTTTGACTCTTTTCCAAAGCTTATTGGTAGAACCCTCCTGGTAAAGGGAGCATTTCTTAGTGACAGAACAAGGAACAGCTGGAACACATAGAACTCTCCCTTATTACTAAGTCAAAAGATTTGAGAACAGACAGCAAGACTTATATTTGATTGGTAAGAGAGGCGATAGAAAGGCTTGGAGCACCTGGACCTACAGAGGGCAAGAGTGCTATTTAAGTCTCCAAGTAGTGAAAAAAAAATTGTACTATTAACACACCTGTACACAGCTAAATGCTAGAATCAATGAAAAAGGATAGGGCTGCCAATAGGGGGAGGGAAGTCAACACACCCATGTTTAGGGCAGTGCTCCTTAAACTGTGGGTCAGAGATCCCATATGGGGTCGTGAAAATTTTGGCAACAGTGAAAGGTTTCTGAACACACAAAAACCAAAATTTAATTCACAATCAAATGCTTTAAGGAATCCAAAGTGTTTCTGGCAGCACTTGCTTGCCCGTGTCATACTGAGCAACTTCACTACAGCCTCGGATCTGAGCACAAGGCATGTGCACTTTGTGCTGTACGTGCCCGAAGGCCACACAATGCCAACAAACTCTGCCAAAACAAGTGAGTAGAAAAAAGTTTAAGAAGCCCTTGATTAGAGAATATGCTCTGAATAAATAAGTACTTAGAAATTTTTACAGGAGCCTAAGATCACAGATTTTGAGCTATAAGGTATCTTAAGGGCCATGTGATAAAATCTCCCATTCTACCCATGAGTAAACTGAGGTCCAGCAATGTGCTGTAACTAGCCCGAGGTCATGCAATATTCAGTGACAATCTTTCTGAACCTTTTACATGGTATATTTCCCTAGTATATTTGTAGAAAGTGTCATTAACATCACATGTAATTGTCAACATAAATAATTTGTTTTACATTTTAAAAAAATATAGTATATTAGGGTGGGATCCCCATATCTCCATGATTGAAATGAATGTAACCACAATGACTTGGGATCACCTAGGGACAGCTCCACAACTACCAACAGCAGCCAGTCAGGAATTAAAAAGCCTCTCTGAGACTTTCCCTGTAACCTCAATCCCTTTGAAATGATTGGAAATCACATCATCTCTCATAATCTCCTTCTTAACCAGGGCTTCAGTTTCTCCTTCTTAATAAGATATTGCCTTCCTATATCTGTCTCAGGACTGTTATTATTCCTGAACGAATAGAAGAAGCAATCGTCTATTTAATGTGATGGTGGAGCTGGTTCATTGTGCTAACAGAGGACGTGAAAACACTTACATTACACATTCCTTTGAGTTAAGACATAGTGTTTCCACAAGGGTCCATGTTAAAATGAAGGTGTGCAACCTGGGAGAGGCAAGATGTTAAACCACTTTCAGTCACTAATATTTTAGCATGAGTCATTTTATTGGGTGAGCTGGAATGGTAAAGTGAGTAGAATGGAACACAGGACCTACAGAGTTTTGACTAGAGAGTAGAGGAAGAAGGGAAGGAAATCATAAGGGCAGGGACCTCTGCCAGGGAGCATGTCCAGACAGGGCGATGAACTGGGAAAGGTCCTTGATGTTCAGGAAAAAGCCCAAGAGCACCGAGCATCAGGAGAGCAGAGAGGGTGCCAAAGATTCAATTTTGTCTACTTCACAATCTTGCCAGATCACTGATCTGAGCGAGATGCAGTGATGAAAGGACTCTACAGTTACTGTGGGTGGAAATTATCTTTATGATTACCACACGTTCAAAGTATGTGTGATTTTGCAAAACTGCAAGATAAGACTTGGCTGGTCACTGGCCTGGGGTCAAACAGCTCATGGGCCTGAGAACATAAAGAGGTAGATGGAGCTAGCAGCTGGGCCAGGCCAGACCATGGTGGCACACACAAGATGGGGCATGAGTTTTGAAAAATGGAAAGAAAAGGCAGTTACCCCAGAGTGCTGCAGAAAGAACCGAGAACAAAGGAGAAACTCCTGAGCTTTGAAGTTGTACAACTCAAGGGAACTCCATAGGGTTTACGTCAGGCCGAGCCACTAGTTAAGAGGTAAAAAAGGATGATCTATAAAAGCGGGACCACTTATTTGTGCCTAGAGAGTACACCAGGCCATTGGCTCACATGTGCACCTTGGTCAGAGTGCAAAGAGAGAAATTCTTAGATGATATTAACTGATTACAACACATTGTGTAGGTGGAGAGATACTCAACATGGAGTGAGGAAGAACTGGTAACAAAAATTCTGCTAGAGGGGTGGCTAGGTGATGTAGTGAATAGAGCACTGGCCCTGGAGTCAGGAGTACCTGAGTTCAAATCCGGCCTCAGATACTTGACACATTTCCTAGCCATGTGACCTTGGGCAAGTCACTTAACCCCAATTGCCCTGCCTTCCCCCCTCCAAAGAAAAAAAGTTCTGCTTGAGATATCTGTGTGACCTTGGGTGAGCCACTTGACTTCTCTCAGATTCAGTTTCCCCATCTGTAAAAATGAGATAGCACCTGCCTCACCAGGTTGTTGCAAGAAGCAAATGAGAATGAATGAAAGCACTATGAAAATCTTATTAGTTTTTATTATTGATATATTTGACCATAGAGAAGCTAGGTGGCACAGTGGATACAGTGCCAGGCTAGAGTCAGGGAGCCTCATCTTCCTGAGTTCAAATCTGGCCTCAGCCCTTACTAGCTGGGTGACCCTGGGAAAGTCACTTAACCCTGTTTGCCTCAGTTTCCTCATCTGTAAAATGAGCTGGAAAAGGAAATGGCAAACCACTCCAGTATCCTGCCAAGAAAGCCCCAAATTGGGGTCACCAGGAGTTGGACACAACTGAAACAACTGAACAACTACTTGAGAATCCTCTATTCCTCCTCCCACACACACTTTTTTCCACATAATTCCCCTTAATTCCCACTGAAAGCTTTTTGGCCCCATGCTGAAATTTCAGAAGAAAAAAAAAACTCAGAGCCTCTCAAGCTCTGGAAGTCACCAAGTGCCCTGGCCAACGGCAGGACAAGGTGCCACAAGAGTCCACAAGAATCCAAGCGTTGTTCTTGCTGTTCTAGCGTTTGACCACAAGATGGCAGGGGAGGGTCCTTCTCTGGAGAGAACGGCCAGCAAAAATATGGGGGACATCTGGGCTGAGGGAGGAAGGCTCGTATTCTGGCCTTTGCTCATGCAGGAACGGTGGCTTGGTCCCAGCGCCACTGAAGGCACCTTGAAGGTGTGAGGGTTGGATCTACCTTTGAATGTGTTTGTTGGCTGGTTTTAGTTCAAAAGGGTTTCCTAGATCTTGACATATTTATTCTATGTGATCTTGGGCAAGACCCTTCACCATTCTAGCCTCAGTTTCCTCATCTGTAATACTGGTAATCCTTGTTAGCTCACCAGGATACTGTGAAAATCATGGGACAGAATGGAAAGTGCACTAGACTAGAGGAAGGAAGCCTGGGTTCATTAACCTGCTGTGGGACACTAGTCCATCACTAACCTCTCTGTGCTTTATTCTAAAATGATGCAGTTGGAATAGGACTAAGGTCTAAGGAAATGAGTTCTAGGAAATGAGATGATTTGAAAATATAAAGCACTTTCGGCACTAATGCCCCATTTATCTGACATCATCAATGAAAGACGTGTTCTATACACAGCGTATTTCATGTAGTGTTTGCTGAATTGAATACATGATTTTTCTAAAGTCCTGAAGCCTGGCACTTTAAGTGCCAATTTAAAAAAAATTTAACCCTTTCTTATGGAAAACATTTCAAGTATATTATATCATTCCCCACCCAACTACAGTACACTGAACTTAATTTGTCTTAAGAAACCTCTATTATTACAATATAGACTTCTGCCCCCACTTCTAGGACTGTCTTCTAGCCCTCTCCTGTAACTGCTTCTCATATGCAATAATTCATGAAGAATTAAAGCTTTCCAGACATTCAAGATTGTTTTAATTTTAAAAGCAAGTTTAAGTCAGTAAGTTTGGGCTAAAGGATAGCTTTGCTCCACTCCTGAAAGATAAAATGCATGTGCTTTGTGCTCATTCTAGTTTCTTCACACATCATGGCTTTTCCTCTCTTTAACTAAGAGAAGTATTCTAAAATGTGAAGGTTACTACTAGAAGTCTGAGTATGCAGAGAATGGGACTCCAAGATTATCTAACTTCATTCTTATGCAAAAGTATCTAGTCAAAGTTTGTTTTCAGAGAAGCAAACTTAATCCTATTCAACAAGGGGCCTTTTAGTTGGGTGAAAAGTTGTTTGGTTTTTGTCCTGAATTGTGGTGCCAGCCTGGAACAAGCTGTCCTCACATGGTTCAGCTGATGTTTGCTTCTAGAATGCCCTGCCCAGCTAGAGGGCCATCCTACAAAGTGCTCCTTGTGTGGACAAGTGGAAAACACCCTCCCATTCAGTCTCCCCTTTACAATCTACCTAGTTTCAAAGTCAAAAACAAAAAAACACCTCAATCCACAGAAAGTCCGTCACCTCAGCCTTGCCTGGGAGAGCACAAGCAGAAAACTTTCCTCTGAATCGTGGCCAAGGATGCGAGCTGAGGCATGTGTCCAAAGCCCAAGCATCAGAATGCACCTTGACATTCAGGAGAGATGACTGGGAGCATTGTGGGGTGGGGATTTCTGCAGAAAACTCTTTGGGCTATGCTCGGAACAGTGGCCACACCTGCTCATGGTGGCCAAGCCTCCTGGACCTGTCACCCTATCCCAGGCCACAACGATGAGTAAAGTGGAGACTCTGGGACTAACCTGAGAAAAAAGGGCAGTAGCAAGAATGGCAAGTTCAGTAGTCAGACCCAATGCCACAGGTGCAGCTGCATCCGAGTGAAGTCCTATCACGATGCATCTTTCCAGATTCACTACGCCCATATCATCTTTAACTCCTTACTTTGTGTCACCCATGATATCCAATAAGTTGTCAAGTCTTATTGTCTAACTACAAGTCTGACGCTAACCACATCTCTCGTAACTGTCCACTTCTTTCTAATCACACAACTACCACACTAGCCCAGGCCCACATCACCCCTCACCTGCACTATATAGCTATATAATATTATATATTGTGCCTATTTAATATTATGTATATTATATATCACATGTAATTATTTATAATGAATAATATATAATAATATTACACATGGTATAATGGGCTCTAATAGCCCCCCTAAGAGTGCACTCTTTCCTCACCTAAGCCTCTTAGAATTCCTAGTTTCTTCCAAAGTTCAATATAAGCATCACCTTCTCCTGCATGGGGTCCTTCATGACCTTTCCAGTCACTGGTGCCTCCTCTTGCCCCCTCAAATTATGTTTTATTTACTTTTTAAAATATTTTATTACATATTTCCCAGTTAAGAGTAAAAACTTTTTAGCATTCATTTAGGAAAATTTCGAGTTCCTAACTCTCTCCCTCTCTTCCTCCCCCACCCCTCTGAGAAGGCAAGCAATATGATACAGATTCTTAGATTTGCTTTTTATATAATTTGCACAAATGTATATGTATACATGTTGTTTCCCCTGGTAGAATATAAGCTCCATGAGGGCAGGAACGGTTTCATTTTGTTCTCTGTATCTGCAGTGCCCAGCATACTGATCTTAATAAATGCTTATTGATAACTGATGATGGTTTTCATCATTATTCCTATTTTCATTATTTTTTTTTTTGCTTTTTCTTTTGGAGGGCAATTGGGGTTAAGTAACTTGCCCAACGTCACACAGCTAGGTTTTTTTGTTTGTGTGTGTTAAGTGTCTGAGGCCGGATCTGAACCCAGGTCCTTCTGACTCCAGGGCTAGCACTCCACTCACTGCGCCACCTAGCCGCCCCCCTTTCATTATTTTTAATGGATAGCATTTACAAAGTACTTTACATTTTACAAAGCTCTCCATATATATTATCTCATTTCAGACTCATAACAATCCTAAGAGCTAAATCCTTTGAATATTATTTTCCCTTATTTTGTTGATAAGGAAACTGAAGTTCAGAAAAATTCAATGCTTTGTCCATGGTCAATAGGAATTCTATGAAAGGTGAGTAGAGAGGACACGTAAGGCATTATAGCTCAAGGAGAGCAGCTTATACAAAAGCACTGGGATATAGGAAATGAAAGGTCGAGTTCTAGGAATAGCTATTATGCTAGTTTAGCTGGAAAATACAACATATGAAGAGGAATAATAGGAAGTAAATTTTGCAAAGTAGCTATGAGCCAGTCTCTGTAAACACCAGACTGAATGTATATTTTATTATAGAGGTAAGGGGGACTCATTGAAGATTCTTGAGGAGGGCAGTGATACAGTCAGATCTTTGTCTTTAGAATGTCAATTTGGCAGCTTATGTGTAGAACAAACCGTAGAATGGAAAAACTGAATGAGACCAGGGAGAACAAGTGGCATCATCCAGGGTAAGGGAGAGGGCTTGAAACAAGATAGCAGCCCTTTGACCCAGCAATACAAGCTCTGTAGCTCGAAACATCAGAGAAAAAAGAAAAGGACCCATATAAGTACAAAAATATTTATAGCAGCAACTTCCATGGTGGCAAAGGACTGGAAATGGAAGGGGCTCTCATCTACTGGGGAATGGCTAAACAAGTTGTGATGGAAGATTGTGACGGAATATTATTGGGCTGTAAGAAATGATGAACGGAATGCTCTCAGAAAAACCCGAGAAGAACTCTATGAATTGATGCAAAGTGAAGGGAGCAAAATCAGGAGAACATTGTACACAGTGACAACAATATTATGGTGATAACCAACTGTGACTTAGCTACTCTAATCAAGACAACGATCCAAGATAATTCCAAGGGACAAGATGAAAAATACTATCCACCTCCAGAGAAAGAGAACTGATGAACCCAATGCAGATTGAAGCATACTTTTTTCTTTTTTTTTCTTTTTCTTGTTTTTTTTACAACATGGGTAATATGGAGATATGTTTTGTATGACTCCATATGTGTAACTGATATCATATCATGAAGGTCAGAGAATCCAACCCCTTCATTTTACAGATGAGGAAATTGAAGCACAGAGGTTAAGGATGTACTTAGGGACACATAGCTCATAAGTATCTGAGGCAGGATTTGAACACAGGTCTCCTTGATTCTAAGTCGAGCACTCTCTCCACTGTAACACCTAGCTGAGTATGCTACATGTTTAGGATTTCTGCCGTACTCCAGCTTCTAGCACATATTCTGAAATAAGCAAAGTTCATTCTCATTGATGCAGTACCTGTAACCAAGTTGGCTGCTGGCTGATAGGCTGAACTACCACTCACCTGGCCCCAGTGACATCAACTCCAACCATGAGCTGCCCGTTCAGGGAAAGGATTTCATCCCTCAGTCTCACTTTGCCACACTTCCCAGCTGGGCTGTTCTTCTTTAACTCGGTCACCCAGATGCAGCCCACGTCTAGCACTGGGCCCTGATGCGTTTTCCGCTTTTTACCACCTCGCCGTCTTTCGCCGTAGTCTCCAAAAACAGGGATGTTCCCAAAACTGAGCCCCACAGTATCCGTGTCCCCCACCTCTTTGGTCAGGTACACAGTGCAGATTTCCATCTCCAGGGGACTCTGGTCAAGCACAATCGTGCTTTCATCCACTGCAAAGTTCAGCTGGATGTATTCTCGGAGCTTCTGGATGGCTGACTGACAGAGTCTGTGCTCGGGCCCTCCCTGTGTCTCCTGCAGGTTGCTCTGCAGCCACTGGAGGAGGAGAGGGAGGTGCAGCCCCGCGTTGTCCTGGGTGATGGGCATGGCGGCCACCCCAGGATGCCACCATCATGAGCAGAAGCGCTTCGAAGGGGCCGGAGCCAGCACAGGCCTAAGCCCTTGGGACCTCCTGGCTGTCATCTGCTCGGCCCGTGCCCATGTTCAGGCAGGCAGGGGAGCATGGGGCTAGCCTACGCAATGTTGAGCTGTTGTTGGCTTTGGCAAGGCGAGGACAGGACACACTAAGCAAAACACTGGAACAATTGCCACAGAGTATTCAACAAGAGGAGGAAGGAAGTGTCCAACAAGTTCTTGCTTGGATGGCTTAACAGCTGCCCTGAAGGGAACTACATGGAAATTAGGTATTCCACCAGAAGTGACATCACCTCTTCATCCGTGCTTATTCACACCTGTGAGGAGGGAAAAAAAAAGAAAGACACATATAAAACATCTCTGTTAAAAATGGTGGCTACTCTTGCTGGGCTACATATGATAAACATTCATAATTATACAAACACTTCAGGGTTTCCAAAGTGTTTTCCACACAACAGGCCTATTGAGTGAGCTGTACAAATATTATTTATGACCATTTTGCATTAAGGGAAACTGAGGGTCAGAGAGGTCAGCTTCCTCCCACAGCTGGCAAGTGACCAAGTGGAGTCTTGAACCCTGGCCTGCTAACCATTGGTCCAGTGTTCTCTCTCACACCAGGAGGAATTTTTTCTTTGCAGATAGGTGAATACAAAGAAGGACACAGCACCCTCAGCTGGTCCTTGATCTCAAGTGCCTGAATGTACTTTCCCTCATTCAAAGGCTATTTTTTCTCCAAAGACTTCTTAGATTAAATGCCAGGAAGATGACCATTCCCAGCACTCCCCCTCCATACTCATTCCACAGCAAAGTCACCCCCAAAGACTTGCAACTGGAAGAGACCTTACTGGTCCTCCAATCTAATTCCTTCATTTCACAGATGAGGAACGAAGGACCCCAAACCACATGGGGAGTGAGTGAAAGATCCAATATCTGAACCCAGGTCCAGCTAGCTGAAGCAATGGGCAGAATGCTGGACTTGGAGTCAGGCTGATCTAGGCTTACTGGATGTGTGACCTTGGGCAAATCTCTCCTAGCCTCAGTTTCCTTAACAGCAAAATGTGAATGATAATAGCGCCAACTTCACAGGAAGGTGGTTAAGATCAAATGAGATAACCTATATAAAGCACTTTGCAAATCTTAAAACGCTCTATTTGTTGTTGTTGTTCAGTCATTTCCAACTCTTCGTGGCCCCATTTGGGGTTTTCCTGGCATAGATGCCAGAGTGGCTTGCCATTTCCTTCTCCAGATCATTTTATAAATAAGGAAACTGCAGCAAGTGAGGGTAAGTGTCTGTGTCTGAGGCTGGATTTGACTCCAGACCTGGCGCTCTATCCACTGCAACACCTACCTTCCCTAAAATGCTATCTAAATGTTGGCTATTATTACTTGTGTGACCTTATTCAAGACCCTTTACTTCTCCAATCCTTAATTTCCTTCTCTGTAATAAGAAGAGGTTAAAGACAATGACCTTTCAGCTCTAAATCTAGGATCCAAAGCTATGGTTTATTTTACATTACTCCCTCTCATAATTCTTGTATTTCAGCCCAACTGGTCTCCTTGCTGTTCCAGGAACAAGACACTCCATCTCAGGGCAGATAGGTGGTGCAGTGAATAGAGCACTGGCACTGGAGTCAGGAGGACCTGAGTTCAAATCCGACTTCAGACACTTATCACTTACTAGTGTGACCTTGGGCAAGTCACTTAACCCCAATTGCCCTGCCTTCACCCTCCAAAAAGGAAAAAAAAAGACCTTCCATCTCTTGGCTCTAGGTCTGTTCTCTGGCTGTCCCTCATTCCTGGAATGCTCTCCCTCCCCATTCCTCCCCATCCAACTAACATTTCATCTTCTACAGGAAGCTCTTCCCAACCACTCAATCCAAGGGCCTTCTCTCTACTACTTATTTCCTATTTGTCCTGCATTTGCTTGTTTGTGCATATTAGTTGGCTTGTCCCTTCCCTCCTGCCCTTAGATTATGAGCTCCTTGAAGCTGACCATACTCTCCCTCCTTTTACATCCCCAGTGCTTAGCCCAGTGCTTGGCCCACAGTAGGTGCTTAATAAATGTTTATTGACTGCCTGACTGCTGTTTTCTATACATAATATTCCATCTCCTGCTTTGATGCCTTTGCCACTCCCTTGCCTGAAATACTCTCTCTTCTTTCCTTCTCATTTTAGAATTCCTGACCCCTTTTCAAGGCTCAGTTCAGGTACCAGAACCCTCTACCCTGGCATGAGACCTTTTCTGGTCCTTTCCTAATTATTTATGCTCATTCCCCTCCACCCCAGTCATTACTTCACATTTACTTTCCACATATTATGTATTTATCTGTGTATCTGCCCTCACCCAGCAAGCGTCTTTAAAGCCTCAAGGGTGTTGTATGAAAGGAGAGAAGGTTAACACTCCCCTTGATAAGGATGGAAGAGGTCCTAGTGGCCTTTATAACACATATATGGTTAAGGCATTGCCACCTACTCTGTGGCAGTTAATCGTGTTTTTTGTTGTAAACTAAAAGTAAATAAATAAAATTTTAAAAAATTTTAAAGAGAAAAAGAGATTTGAAATAAGGGGCCCACAGTTTTCTAAAAAAAAAAAACAAACAACATGAGGGTTTCATTTTTGGCTTTGTATATATAACCCAGTTCAGCTCTGCCTCACTTAAAAACAATTCACCTGCAAGTCAAGACATCACCCTCCATCTGATATCATTGGTACTCTTAGAGAAGGAAGAATCAACAACATTATAACCTAATACCTTATAATGTTTCAATCAGTAAATAAACATTTAGTACAAAATTGATTAATTATACAATTATAATATATAATTATTCATTATATTAATTATGGCATATAATTTATTTTGTAATATTTTAATTATGTGTAATATACATATGATATGTGTATGTCTGGCACATAGAAGGGGTTTAATAAACGCTTTATGAATGAATAAATAAATTAATGAATGAGGTTCTCTCCCCTAAAATCCCAAAGAATATATATGAAGCCAGTCAACCAATGACATCAGTAGTATTTGCCTATGACAAATGGGTGGCCTATAATTTCCTTGCCCAAAATTAATGACCTCTAATGGCCTTCTTATTCTCTGATTCTATTGTGAGTGAATGTAAGTAAGGGATAACAGATAATCTGTGTCTATTATAAAGATTGGGGATAATTAAAAGCATAAAGTAACCCCCAGCTCAATTTAGCAAATACCCTAAAGATAACCATTCTTTTCTAAGTCAACAGACAGGGGAAACTCTAGAGAAAAAAAATGACCAACTCCAGAGCACTGGAGGACTTGGGCCCAGAAAGTCCTTGCTCCAAAGAGAAATCCCAACATGACCACACCCTGAATAATCAATCTGTGAAAATTCTCTCACACTTGTCTATAATCAGAGCTTTTCAACAACAGAGAACTAACAGGCACATTCCTATGTAAGATGCTATGAGAGTGTAGTTTCTTTGTCTGTCACATGTAATTCTCAAATTAGATTTCCCTCCAAGAAAACTTCAAGCAGACCCCACCATCATCCAAATAAATTCTGAGTAGCTTGATGTTGACAAGCTTCTCATCCAAAATCTGAGTTTACGCTGGGAAGGCATGTTGTCAGAACCTGACAGCTCTCTCAATTCTTCCCCTGGCAAGGGACTGGACTGCCCATATCAGGCCACTCAGGCCCTGGGGGGGAGGGAAGGAAGGGTAATGTCATCTGGACAAGCTAGGATCCTATGTCCCCATGACCAACTGTTGGCAAGAGAGTATACAACAGTCCTTGGGCTGAACCAGGCCTTTTGCCAGAATCAGATACTCTGCTAGCAGGGTCTGTGCTTCCTGGTTGCTGTTTACTCTGAGCTATGCTAAATGCTCATTCTTTAATCTGGTCTTGACTGCCTGGATTCCAAATCTTCTCCACTTTTCTGTATATTTTCCCTTTTTACCTGGGTTCAGAATTGGGCTAGGTTCAGAATTTCCAGATGTGGAGGAAGAGGTTAAGAAGGCCTTGTCAACAGATGCCAACGAGGTATATGAGGAAAGAGGACACAGGACTTCCTTCAATGGGTCTTGGAATGATTGATGAGCTGGGGCCAAAACTGGGAGGTACAGGAGCGGCTAGGTGGCACAGTGAATAGAGCACCAGCCCTGGAGTGAGGAGGATCTGAGTTCAAATCCGGCCTCAGATACTTAACACAAAAACTAGCCATGTGACCTTGGGCAAGTCACTTAACCCCAATTGCCCTCCAAAAAGCAAAAACAAAAACAAACAAAAACCAAAAACAAAAACTGGGAGATACAAGCTGAAGGTAAATTCAAGATGAGTCAGGGACTGGGATCTAGGCAGATGTATCTCAGTGGTATGCTGGTAAATATTTAACAACCATGTCTTTAGAGGAAAAATTATATACCCTTTTAAGTGGAATTTACCTTTTTTATATTTTGTCCATCACTTTCTTAAGTCTAAACAATCAACAAAACAATAAATCAAGCCCTGATTTATAGCATTTACCAATTTCTAAGACATAAATGCTTATACTGAAAATCTAACAATTCTGTTCAACCTAGTTTTAGCCCACCTCTGGTCCTTCAGCCGCCTCCTTGGTGTGAAAGCCTGACAGGATAGAGAAAAGGTCACAGATGGGAGCCAACAGTATGTGGCTGGAGGAGCTGATGGATACATGGTACGTGATCCAGGTCAGACATGACAGGTAGAGATGGGCCAGGCCAAAGGTGGATCTCTCCTAGTAGGATTAGTTGTTTCCCAAAGAGGCCCTTTGATCAGGCAGCTCAATTCAATGCACCTGAACAAAAATCTAGCAAACATCCTAGATTTTTCAAAGGCCCTGAAGAAGATAATTTAGAAAAGGCCTGCACCCTCATGGAGCTCACAGTCTAGGAGTAAGACACAAACACAAGTAACTATGGATACACAGTATGGCAGGAGTGCTCTGGAGCAGTGGGCAATTCCACATTGTGGGAAGCAGTCATGTCTTAGAAGTAGACGTGGAAGAAGCCTTAGAGGTCCTCCCTGGCCTCAAAGGGACTTAGCCATTGATGGTAGGCCTAACAGGCAGAGCAACTGGACAACCATCATCAGGGCAGGGGACTGAACCTATGATTTCACTGGTGCAGGGTGAGGAAACTCCCTGTACCAATGCAGGAACCAACCTCTACAACTAGACATTTAACGACTTTCACAGAACACGGAGAAGTGACTTGGCCAGGGTCACCTTGTCAGGTTCTATCAGAGGCAGAAATTGAAGCAGAGATTTCCCAGCTTGGTGATTGGCTCTCCAGCCACTAAGCCACAGTATTTCTCTATGTAAGTCACACAGATGGAAAAACAGATTCAGAAGGAGGCAAAGACCTCAGAAATCAGGCTTTCAGTCAATTTCTCTTTTTGAGCATTATACATATATAGACCTGGAGCCAGATCACCTAGGTTCATGCCCTAGCTAGTTCTGTCACAGGCTGTGTAACCCTGGACCATTCATTTAATTTCTCTGGCCTGCTTTTCTCATCTCCAGAATAAGAATTGGACTAGCTAACCTTTAAAGTTCCTTTCAGTTTGGATAGTTATGATCCTGTGAGCCTAGGGAGATGTGACTAATACATTCTTATTTTCATCAGATTTGTAATGTGAATAACAGGGATGACCACAGTCAGTTGGGGTAGACCAATCTGAGCCCTTGAAAAGCCCTGTGAGAACTGTAGACACTGCCTCCTTCCACCAATTTACCCCCAGGGTCAGGCCGACTCTTGCACCAAAGTGGGAAGAGGGGTATTATCGGGTCTCCAATTTTCCCCTGATTACAGGGGCTGGCTATAGAGCAGTCAAAAGGCCATGCATATGAATTTGGAAAATAATTTAAATTTTATTTATTCTCAGAAATAAGGTGGGCGAGACTTTTTGGAATGATGAGTTCTTCCTGAGGAGTGCCAAGGGACCCTCCAACCAGAAGACACTGTTAGGGGAGAATCATAGTGTTCTCTCTTCCCATCTGATCTCTTTCTCCTAGCCTGCCCCATGAAGGGAGGGAGCTTTTTAGTCTTCCCACAATGAGTTGAAAAATTACAATGTTAGAGACCAAAAGATACAGGTTTAAATCCTCCCCCCATAATTTTACAGATGAGATAACTGAAGCTGAGAGAAATGACTTGTCCAGGATCACAAAGGTTGTCTTAGAGGCAAGATTTGAATCTAGGTCTTCTGAATCCCAAGTCAGTGCACCTTCCACCCTGCCACACTTCTTACCTTCTCACTTGCACTGCCCAGTGGTATTTCCACTAAGAGAGAGAGAGAGAGAGAGACAGAGAGAGAGAGACAGAGAGAGAGAGACAGAGACAGAGACAGAGAGACAGAGAGAGAGACAGAGACAGAGACAGAGAGACAGAGACAGAGAGAGACAGAGAGACAGAGACAGAGAGACAGAGAGACAGAGAAATGGGGTGGGAGAGGTGGCAAGAGGAAAGATAGAAGGAGAAAGAGAATTGAAAGAGACTAAGACAGAGAGAGAAAGAGACTGAGAGATGGGGGAGAGAAGAGACAGAGAGAGAGGAAGGAGGACGAGGAGGAGGAGAAGAAGAGACTGAGAAGGGAAAAAGGAGAGAAAGGAGGAGGGAGGGAAAGTGAAGGAGAGAGAAGGAGGAAGAGGAAGAAGAGGAGGAGGAGAAGGGGAAAGAGAGGGAGAGAGTCTGAGAGACAGAGAGAGAGGAGGGACAGAGATTTGGAGGAAAGAGAAGAGCATGACCTCTGTCAAAAGGAGTAGAACAGTCATTTGAGAAGGAACCTCCCTTGAAAACCTGGAAATTGCAAGGAAAGTTTGTGAAATTTTTCTACCAGAAAGATTCAATTGACAGAATAAGGTTAGGAGTTGGCAGAACAGACTTGAAGAGGATTTTATTCAAATATGAAGTGACTAAAATCAGAATCAATGGTTGAAAGAGTCTGTTGGAAGATCATTTGACTGCAAATACTATCATAAAGTCATTGAATGTTACAGCTGGCAGCTGTCTAGTCCAAGCCCTCTGTACCAATGAAGAAATCATAAGGCCCAGAGCGGTGAGGAGCTTTGCCTCAGGTCACCCAGCTAGTTTGTTGCAGAAAAAGGATTAGAATACAGTCCTTTGATTTTTAGTCCAGTGTAACATATGATTTCTCAGTTTCCTGATCTGAAAAATGAGGGGTGTGGATTCTGATCACTGATTTTAAAGCTGAAAGGGACCTTAAGTCTAATCCAATCCCCTCATTTTACAGATAAGGAAAATGAGGCCTGAGGAGTTTGTTTAGTTTTGCTGACACTGGGTCTCCCTCTCTTGCCCAGGCTAGAAATGCAGTGGACACTCACTGGTCATTCCAAAGCTAATCAGCACAGAAACCTTGACCCTTTCTGTTTCTGATCTGGCCGGTTCACCCCATCTTGGGCAACTCTTCCATTCACCATGTTGTGCCAGATTCAGTAGGCTCTAGCCTACTCCATCTTTAGCCTACTACTACATTTAAACTACTACAAGTCCCATGCTGAAGTGATTCATCCACCTCAGCCTACCCTCGTAGCAGGTATTATAGGGGCATACCATCTCACCCAACCCTACAGAGGTCAAATGTTTGCCCACATGACAGAGACAGCATCCAAACCCCCACCCTCTGACTCCAAAACAAGTGTTCTATCCACTGTCCACTGTCCACTACCTCCATCCATAAGGTGCCATTCATATCTAAAATTCTCCCGGGTACAAGAGCTGTGTAAGTCAGGTTTAACGTCACCTGCTTCTGTCATACAGAAGTACCGTACTCAAGCACATTTTAAACTACAGAGAGATGAGTCAAACCTCCCTATCAGACTTTGACAATCTGCCCAGACAAAGGAGGAGGGAGGCCCCAGGGCTGGTACACATTCCTGCACATCGAACCACAGATCAGCTATTATGGTAGAGAATAAGAAATGATCCTATAAAAACAAAGTCTCATTGCACCCACACAACAAGTGGGTTAAACCAAGGTTCCTGCTGCTGGGGAGGAGTTTATATCAAGGGGCAATCAGCAACCTGAAGTTCCAATGGGACTGCAGTGTTTTTCCCAATTTGGCAAAGCTCTCGCTCCCATGTGCTGTGGCCTACTTCCCTTTCCTCACCCCAGAGTGCTGCTGGGAGTCTGGGACTTGCCTGCCTGGTGCAGAGAAGCCTCAGAGGAAACCAGAGGTGCAAAAGGGCAGGAAGGATTGGCCCATGCGCCTCCCTTTACAGCTTCCACTTTTCCCAGGCCCCAACTGTGGGAAAGGCCTCAGACAATGGTCATTCCGAAGGCAAGGGAAAGAAAGTCCATGGGAGGACATGAAGCAGGAATCCTCATTTGCTCTCCCAGGCCGGAAATCAGAATTAGGGTGGGAAACAAAACAGACGCTGCAAAATAAATCCCCTTTTAAAGGAGACGGCATAATGCGATGATGGAAAGAAAACTATCTCTGGAATAGCCACTAACTGTGTGACCTTGGGCAAGTCCTTTTAACTCACTGGGCCTCAGTTTCTGTACCTGTAAAATAAGGAAGTGGTCAGACTGGATCACCTCCAAGGCCCTTTACAGTTCTAAATCAATAAGCCCATACATGAAAACCTCTTTTATCAAAGATTTCAAACTGGAAAGGACCTCAGAGATTGAGGCATTCTTGACCTTTTTTTGTGTCTGGACCTCTTCTGCAATCTGGTGAAGCCTAGGGAAACTAGGAGGTCCATTATATAGGAATCCTATGGAATTCATAATTCTCAGAATAATGTTTTTTAGTGCATAGAATAAAATATATAGGACAGAGAAGCTAGGTGGTGTGGCGGATAGAGCACCAGTCCTGGAATCATGAGGAGCCGAGTTCAAAAACAGCTACTAAAAACACTACTTACTACCTGTGTGACCCTGGGCAAGTCACTTAACCCCAATTCTGTGTGTGTGTGTGTGTGTGTGTGTGTGTGTGTGTGTGTGTGTGTGTGTGTGTGTTACAAAAGAAATATATTAAAATGTAATTATCAAAACAAATTCAAGAACAAATTCAAGGACCCCAGATTAAGGATCTCTGTCTGGTCTAATCCATCCCCTCTCATTTTAGAGATGAGAGAACTGAAACTACAGAAGCTAAGTTGTTCATCCTTCATTCTCCAAGAGGACCAGTGACATCAGGAGGGTGATGTCTTGACTAGCAAGTGGATTGACTTTGATTGAGGCAAAGGGCTCAGCCTCACTCTCTCCTCCAGAATCATCAGAATCCAGTGGCAAGACAAAGGTCAGAATGAATGGCAATTAGACAAAAGAGAAAATCTGTGTCAGGATTCAAACTCAGGTTTTCCTGATCCCAGAACGAGCTTTCTGTCCCCTGCCATTCAGCTGCAACGAAAACCAAAAGCCCTCAAACAGGCCCCCAGCATCTGAACCACAAGTTGAACCTGGGACCCCCTGACTCCAAATCCAGCATCTCTTCCCCAGTACCAGGGGTGGGGAAGCTGTGGCCTTGAGGCCGCATGTATCCCCAAGGCCACAGGTTCCCTATCCTGGTTATGCTATCTTGTGATACAAGATTAAGCTGATTAGAGGGTTAAAGGGAGTTCTTTTTTTTTCTCCTTCCTCCCATTTCCCTCATCCAGCTGACCACAAATGAAGAACTGAAAAGAAAATTAGAATGGGGGAAGATGAAGAGATGGGATGGAGCACAGGTGAGCTGAAGCAAATTATAATGGAATTGTTATTCATTCTTTTCAGTCATATCTGACTCTTTGTGACACCCTTTGGGGTTTTCTTGGTAGCAATTTCCTTCTCCAGCTAATTTGACAGATGAGGAAACTGAGGCACACAGGGTTAAATGACTTGCCCAGAGTCACACAGCTAGTAAGTGTCTGAAGCTGGATTTGAATTCAGGTCCTCCTGACTCCAGACCTGGCACTCTATCCACTGGCCACCTAGCTGTCCCCAAAATGTATTTTGGAAGTCTTTGATAAAATAAGAAACATATATAATAGAAGATAGATGATGTTAACAAGTGGTTTTCTAAATTAATAAATCTATCCCACAGGGAACCTGATGCCTGGTGGAGTGGCTCCATATCTATTTGAGTTAGACATCACTGGGGGACAGGACAAGGAGAAATGTAGGTTTTCATAGAAAAGCTGCCATCTGACCCCAGAGGCCCTGGAGTCTGCCCAGTCTCAGCTCGGCCATCAGTAGCTTCGTGAGCCACAGTAAGTAACTTAATGACTCTGGGCCTCACTATAAAACAATGGGGTGAAGTGAAAGGCTCAGAAAAACCAGAGAACCTGACCTTGGGTTCCACCCCTGACGTTTCATAATAATAATAACAGCTAATATTTATATAGTTCTTTGAGGTTTGCAAAGCACCCTAAAAATATGATTTCAGTTTCTTTTCCCCACACCCTAGGAGAGAGCATGCTACTATTATCCCCATTTTATAGGTGAGGAAACAGAGGCATGCAGAGATGAAGTAATTTGCCCAGGCTCACACAGTCAGTAAGTGTCTTCTATCGTGCCACCTGGCTTCCAGTTACTAGGTATGTGAGCCTGGGCAAGTCATTTGCAATCTGTCTGTGTGCTTTGACCAACTCCTTAGGACTTGTTTCTAACAAACACCTGCTAATTTAGTGGAAGGAGTCAGCACACGGACACAGTCACGTCTTCTTTGCCAATTCAAGATCTAAATTCTATGCTCAGCACTGCTTTAGGCTCTGTGGAATAATGTAAAAGAAGGCTCCTCCACGGTCCCTGACCTCAAGTAGCTTACAATCCAGCAGGCAGGGAGAAACTCAAGAGTACAATTAAGTAATTAGATTTATAAGACTGTAGTAGGATAATAATAGTAATCACTTCTATAATAGGGCTTTCCCTAGTTGCAAAGTTTTTTCCATATACTACAATCTCACAACAACCCTGGAAGTGGTGATTTCATCAGTGGAGGAGGCTCACAGGTGGAAACACGCCTTCTCCCCATACAAATCAGCAAACGTCCTGAAACTTACAGTCTTGGAGAGTCCTGGTGATTTGTGCTGGACCAGAGAGTCAGCGTGTCTGTATTAGAAGCAGGATTAGAACCCAGACCTTCTGTCCAGCCGCTCCAAATTGCCTCAAGGCAGCTTAGACCAGGAATAGTGCCAGAGGATCAGAGATCTAAAGACAAAACAAAAATAAATACAAAATTATGAGGTTGGACTAAACTATCTCTCTGTTTTTTCCCAGCTCTAATATTCTATGCAGTGGTAGAAGAGAGAGGGAGAAGGCAGAGCAAGGCCTGCCTGCTCAGAAGGTAGGCGTAGGGAGTTGCAAATTAAAGCCAGTAACTAAAGATGTATAGTATTGGTCCCCTGTCCCTCTAGTCCAACTTAGTTGTTGTTCAGTCATGTTTCATAGCATCCGACTCCTCATGACCCACTTTGGGGTTTTCTTG
Source organism: Gymnobelideus leadbeateri (assembly GCA_011680675.1). Classification (NCBI taxonomy): domain Eukaryota; kingdom Metazoa; phylum Chordata; class Mammalia; order Diprotodontia; family Petauridae; genus Gymnobelideus; species Gymnobelideus leadbeateri. The sequence goes on along the minus strand of WOXC01009227.1, from coordinate 64,833 downwards.
ACAGAGATACTAGACTGGTTTGCCATTTCCTTCTCCACCTCATTTTACAGATTAGGAAACTGAAGCAAACTGAGTAAGTGACTTGTCCAGGGTCACACAGCTAGTAAGTGTTTAAGGCCAGATTTAAACTCAGGAAGATGAGTCTTCCTGACTCCAGGCCCAGCACTCTACCCACTGTGCCACCTAGCTGTTCCACCACAGGGGTAGTTATTGGGTAATGGTTGCCCTCTCACACGTCACTGAACTCAGGAATCATGAGGATTAGCAAAATGACTAACCCACCACCCACGGAGTTCCATTTAAGTCCTTCCAAAGTTGTTTCCCATTAGCCTCCCCCAGTCTGTAGCTCAGCCCTTGCTTCCCCTGCAGATTAGGGCAAGTGAGTAGATTGTGCCAAGTCAGACTTTGAGCTGGAGTCGTATTCTCAACTAGAAATTTCATCTCTCCCAGAGAGGAGGTGATTAAGAACTTGGCAAGAGCCATTGGATCGTGACTTGTCCCTGCTCCCTGTGCCCTCCTCTCCCCAGCAGTCAAGAGCAGGTTACATCCTCCCTCTTTGCTGAGTACTGACTTTTCAATTCTTTTCCACTGCAGCAGAAACTTTTCTGCCTGGTGCCTTCTGTTAGTAAACAATCCTCATAACCAGGGAAGAGAAGGCGGCCTTCAACTCCATTTCTTGGTTAGTTCCACAAACATGGCAAATTGTGGCTAAATTAAGTCACCCTGATTGCTCCCCAATGAAGAACCAACAGTTTCTGATTATCTTAATGGAATTTGGAGTGGTGGGGTAGGGACAGAATGCCACCACACCCTCCTGTGTCAGATAAAAAATAAGGTCCCTTCCCCACCCTCCCCCCAAACCCATTAAGATCAAGATATTGTAACCTTCAAAAAACTGCATGCCTTTTCCAAATTAGGTGAAGAAACCTCCACATCTTTATGGGATCTATGTAGAAATAAACAAAGGCCTGTTCTCCACTTGAAATCTCACCTCAACTAGTGTGTGTAGGGAGATTCATGAAAATCAGTGAACAAAGAGGCAGTGTAGTATAGTGGATAGAAAGCCAGATCTGGGAGTATGGAAAACCTGGGTTCAAGTCTTCCCATTGACATATCCTAAATATGTGGAACCTGGCAAATCATTTAATATTTCTGTGTTCCCCCAAAACCCCATCAAAATTGTAGAGTAGATATTAAGGCCGCTAGGTGGTGCAATGGATAGACAGCTGGGTCTGGAATCAGGAAGACCTGATTTCAAATCCAGCCTCAGACACTAGCTATGTGACTTTGGGCAAGTCACTTAACCCTATTTGCCTCAGTTTCCTCATCTGTCAAAAGAATTGGAGAAGGAAATGGCAAACCACTCCAGTGTCTTTGCCAAGAAAACCCCAAAAGGGGTCATAAAGAGTTGAACATAACTGAAAACAACTAAACAACAATAAAGAATAGATGTGGATTTGCATTGGCAGAGGGAATTCCTTATACCAAAGAAATTAGAGGGCTCGTGGGGAAAGAGTTAGCAAGCATACCCGGGACATTAGAGCAAGGATTTCAGGTTGGGGGTTGGACTAGATGACCTCTGAGGTCTATGAACTCTGCTCCAGCCTCAGTCAGGGGCAGCTTTGACCTGCAGGTGGCCAATCCCCTTCCAAGCATTATTAGCAGTGGGCCCAGAAAGCAGTATAAAATGGGGCAAAAAGCCAAGTCCCTCAGGAGGATCAGATGTCATCAGCCCTGCTCACTCTTGGACCCTGGCTCCCCAGCCCTATGGTATCTAGCAGTCCTCTCCTTGATGGCCACTTTCCTGGGACAGAACTTTTGTGGTTATTCCTGTCCTGGGGTCATGAGCCCCCATGCCAACCTGCATTCCTCACAGGGTTTTGTCAGGATTAAAGGACACAATGATGAATGTAGATAGACTTTGGAGTCTAAATGCAAAGCATCATACAAATGAAAGGTGTTATTAATAGGACTGAGGGAAAGCTTAACTGCACCTGACTCTATTAGGCTCTTCATAAAGCCCTGGTGCCAGCCCTCTGAGAATCCTCAGCATAAGACAGTTACCTTCACTTACAAGGGATCCAAATGTCTATGGCCCCAGGATCACAAAGGCATGTGAGAGGCAGCATGGCTCAGGGGAGAGAGGGAATCAGGAGTCAGACCCATTTGTCCTCACAGTTCCTGTAATAAAACAGTCCTCCCCTCAGTAGTTTGTGTTCTTAAGATCATTGAATATTAGATGGCCGTATTCAGTTGCTGCTGTCTTGCCTACTTAGTCTGTTCAATGATCTGCTTTCGTATTTTAATCAGTGCCAAGTAATTTTGACAGTTATTTTATATTGCAGTGTGAGATCCGGTCACACTACACACCCTTTATTCTGGCTTACCTCCTGTTTGTAATAGGAGTTATTCTGTTAGTAAAAAGCAGTTTGTATTCTGTCTCTCCCACTGCAATGTAAACCCCATGTTTTTGCTTTTTCCTCTAACCCTACAACAGTACTTGACATGTAATAAGTTCCTAATAAATGCTTGTTTTTGATGATGGTTTATATTTTCATTATTTCTCTTTAGAGTCTAGACCTTTTGTTCCATCAAATATGTATCATTATTTTATCTGGTTCTATAAAGTAACCCATTGGCATTTTAATGGGTATACCATGAAATATGTAAATTGAGATAGTGTAACAATTTCTATTATTATATTAGGATGGCTTGACCATTATTTCAGTCTTTTTTTCTATGTATACAGGTATCTCAAAAGTCTGAATGTAGTTTTAAGCTTCATTATAGTGTTGTTCAGGAGTGTCTGACTCTTTGTAACTCCATCTGGAGTTTTCTTGGCAAAGTTACTGGAGTGACCTGCCATTTCCTTCTCCGGCTCATTTTACAGATGAAGAAACTGAGGCAAACGGGTTAAGTGACTTGCCCAGGATTACACAGCTTGTAATTATCTGAGGCCAAATTTGAACCCAGGATTTCTGACTCTAGACCTGTCCAGAGGGATACTACATCACATGGGTTCCCCTTTTAAGCTTTTATAGCTATTAAAGTCCTGAAAGTTCAGCTACTATAGCTTAAAACTGTCCTCAGACTCTTGGCATACCCCCTATCTATATTTATATAAGTCCCAAGTAGGACTAGGTAAATTAATTCCCAGATAATTTGTCCATTTACATAATTCATTTGGGTGATATTTCTCAGTTATTTCCACCTGATTTTTAGTAATACAATATAGTAATATTAATGATCTTATAGGTTATTTTGTATTCTACCACCATACTGATAAAATCATAGGTCCAAATCAAATCTAAAGACAACTCTATCTAAGCTTTTGTTGTGAAAAGCTTCTCTGCTGGGTCTGATATGGGGCTTTATAAATAAGCTGTTGTGTCACCTGCAGAGATGAATAATTTTGTTTCCTCTCTGCCACTGTTCAAATTTTAATTTCTCTTTTGTCTTGCTCTTAGAGCTAGCATTTCTAGAATCATGTCAGATGGTGATCAGGTGATGAAATTTTCAGTCACAGGAACTTTGTTTACAATCTTCATTGATGATGGGAGAGAACCCAAACCAATGGAATTACAGATCTTTAAAGATACTGACATGTTAAAAGTTATGTATAGGGCGGCTAGGTGGCGCAGTGAATAGAGCGCCGGCCCTGGAGTCAGAAGGACCTGAGTTCAGATCCGGCCTCAGACACTTAATCCACACAAACAAAAACCTAGCCGTGTAACCTTGGGCAAGTTACTTAACCCCAATTGCCCTAAAAGGGGCGGCTAGGCGGCGCAGTGAGTAAGAACGCCGGCCTCGGGGTTGGGATGACCCGAGATCAGATCCGGCCTCAGAAAATGAGCACCCACACACAAATAGTGACTAGCCGTGTAACTTTGAGCAAGTTACTTAACCCCAATTGCTTAAAAAAAAAAAAAAAGTTATGTATAGATACATGATGATGAAGAGAGGTAAACTCAGCCACATTCCCCTCATCTTCATTAGGTACGTCCTTCTCTGAAAATAATCAGTGCAATCAGGTAGAGGAAAGATCACTGGATTTTGAACTAGAAAGACCTCAGTTCAAATCCTAGCTATGAAATTTACTACCTGTGTGACACCGGGCAAGTAACTTAAATATCTCTGAGCCTCGGTTTCAAAAATATCTCTGAACCTTCGGTTTTTGAATTCTTAATTTCAAGCTATATTATCTCAATTATCCTTTCTACCTATAAATCCTATGTCAATTTAATAAGTGTAATCCCAGGAAAAGTTGATTCCTGAAAGGCGGAACATGATTTTCACTCCTCATAGCAATGTCACAAAATTTTGGGCATTCTCCAGAGCTACAAGAAAAAGCATGTGGTGTTAGAACAGCTGTGAACTTTATCCTCTGGAAAATATGCAAAGGCAGAGGCTTAGGAACAGGGTTCTCTCAACCTTCCTGAGCTGGGAGACCCTAGAGGCACTGCCCACGACTCTCAGCCTATATCCAACAATCCCTATTTTTTCTGAGTTTGATTCAGGTTTCACTCTTTCTCTGTCGCCTTCCTTGGCCTAATGGCCCTCGTGGGGCACTGAACTAACCCTGTGCTTTGCTCTGTGCTTGTGGCTTCTGATCTCAATATCTGCTGCTGATGCGGCTCATTCGATCAGTCCTTTCCACTGATTCAGGAGTTTCCATGGATCCCTATAATCCAAATAAATCCCAGGGAAATAAATTCAGCTTTCTGGAAATAGCTCTGGATCCTAATCCTGGGCCACTGTCATGAACAGAGATGATCTCCTTTTCTTCCCCTCTGTGTTCATCTTGGAGACTCAGACTCTACTATGAAGCCTCTCAAAAAGCAGCATCATTCATCAATCAGTCAATACATATTTAACAAGCACCTACTATGTTCCAGGCACTGTGCTGGAGGTACAAAGAAAGACAAAAGATAGTCCCTACTCTCAGAGAACTCACAATCTAATGGGGGAGACAACTATATCCTGACGAGCTACAGAAAGGAAAAATTAGAAAAATAAGATCAATGGAGGGAAAGCACTAGAATTAAGGGGGATCAAGAAAGGCTTCTCACAGAGATGGGATTTTAGCTGGGACTTGAAGAAAGCCAGGAGGTAGAGATGGGAAGGGAGGGGATACTGCGCATGGGGGAAGCCAGAGAAAATGCCTAGAGCCAAGAAGATGGAGTGTCTGAGGAATAGGAAGGAGACCTATGTCACTGGACTGCTGAGCGTGTGGGAGTGCTTAAGGTGTAAGAAGACTGGGAAGGTAAAGTGGGATTGTATTATAAAAGGCTCTGAATGCCAAATGGGAAATTTTATATTTGATCCTGGGGGTGATAGGGAGCCATTGGAGTATATGAAGTGAGATGGGGTGACGTGGTCAGACCTGTACTTTAGGAAGATTCCTTTAATAGCCGAGTGGGGGATGGAGTGGGGAGAGGCTTGTGGTCTCGCCATACCCATGAGATAAATGAATATGTAGCTATAAGCTAGAACCAGTGACAGAACAGCAAAGCCAAAGCTAGAGGATGCTGAGCAAAAAAGGCATAAACTGTAATTACCGGTCAACTGCTAGCATTAATAAAACCAAAGGAAATGAAATGGAGAAAGAGCCAGAGTAGGACTTATTGCCCACCTCCCATGACTGGGTGATCCCTTGTGCTAGAGCATATGCTAAAGCATTTCCAAATTCATCCTCCTCCAGCATCGACTCCAAGGAAATAATTTTTCATTATCCCTATGGGATATTTTCATTTCAGGTGTCGGTAACAACTTTTTTTTTTGTGGATAGAGGAAGGCAAGGCAATTGGGGTTAAGTGACTTGTCCAAGGTCACACAGCTAGTAAGTGTATCAAGAGTCTGAGGTCAGATTTGAACTCAGGTCCTCCTGACTCAAGGATAGGTACTCTATTCATTGAGCTACGTAGCTGTCCGGGTAATTTATACACGCTAGAGTTGTACTGTTTGTGGAATCATGTCACAAAAACTGATGCTGTAGAGAAAGCTGTTTTTTATATTTCAGGGAGGTGAGGTCCCAAGAGTGCTGGCTTTGGGATCTGGAAACTAGGGTATAACCCCTCAGTCTGATGCATGGTATTTGTGTGACCCTGGGCAAGTCATTGGCCTTTCTGGGCTCTCTATTATATGAATCTAAATCCTCTTGAATGGGGCCTCTTATAAAAATTGATCTCAGGAGTGAATAGTAATGCCATGATGCTCCAGTATACTTGGCCATTAACAATGCCATTTTAAAAAAAAACTCTAGTGAAAAAAAGTATTAAGTTAGTAGGGATGAAGGAGGACTGTGGGGTATAGTGACAAGACCACTGGACAAGTCATGAGACCTGAGCTGAAGTCCTGAATGGGTCACTATCCAGCTGTGGGGCCTCAGGAGTTCCTTCAAGTTTCTGGGATGGGCCAAGTCAGCTGAAAGAGTCTGGGTGTGCCTAGTGGCTCTTAGAGTCTGGGCAGGGCAGGAATAGTAAAACAGGCAGGTGTTAGTAATGAATATGCAGGACTAGGTTAAGAAGGGGGAGGGAGAAAGTAAGTCTGGCACACAGGTGTCAAGACAGGCTACTCAGAGCAAAGCTGGAAAAAAAATTGCTCAGACAGCCTATTAGTATAGGCAGGGTTGGGGTTCAAGTGGGGATGGGAGCCTGGGCCTCCTGGCTGAAACAGGCAAACCAGGTTGTATGCAGGAACCAAGACTGCTTGGAGCAGGCAAAGGATAGATAGGTGAAGAATCTGGATGAAGAGAAGCTAGGATAGTGAGAGAGGGGCAAGATGATAAGGTCATGGTCAAGATCTCTCCCACAAAGTTTTGTGAAGGGGAGGTTTCCAGTAAGGGTCAGAGAGGCCTTCCAGGCAACATGCCCTTAATGGAGAAGGTTGGAGGGAGAGGGAAATTGGGGTGGGAAAGGGGAAGAGAGACAGGGGGGAGACAGGGAGAAGAAGAGAGGGGGAGATGGGAAGGGGAAAAGGGAGGAGAAGGATTAAGGGAAGGGGGGAAGAGGAGGAAGAGGTAGAGGAAAGGTAGAGGGAGAGGGAGGGGAGGAGGAGAGGGCAAAGAATAGGAAGGAGAGAAGAGGGAGACAGAGTAAGAGGGAGGAGGAGGAAGGAGGAGAGAAAAGGGAGAGGGCAAGGGAGGGAAAGGAAGAGTTAGAGGAAGGGGAAGAGAAGGACAAGGGAATCTCATATTCAAGGCAAGGGGCCTGGACACTTAAGATAACCTGGCTCCACTCAGCTATAGCTTTGGCTTTCCTACCAATACAGATCAAAACTCCTCTGGCCTTATTAAATAGTCTTATAGAGATGCCATTTCTACAAATTCATGTGAACAAACTTTCCTGAGAGACAGCATGGTATAGTGAATTTGTACCATGTGGGCCCCCTACTTCTGTGACTATCTGTGTGACCTTAGTGAATTACTTAACTTTGCTGAGCCTCAGTTTCATCTGTGAAATGGGAAGGTGGATGGAGGGGAGATATGGGGAGGGGTAGGACAGAGTGGGAATGAGACCTCTAGTCTCACACAGAAGGTGAACTGCCTAGAGTAAATACAAACAGCAAAAGAAACTCCAGCTACGCCATGGGAAATTTGCATGTGACTGAGCCATCCTATGCCCTTTTTGTCCTGTTTCTATATGATATCTGACCCAAATGGAGTTGGTTCGAGGATGCACAGTGTTACCCTCTCCTGCTGCCACCCAGAAAAACTGACCTCTTGAGAGTAAACTTTAAATAACCAAATCAACCCTAACAAAACCTATTAGTGACCAAGCTGGTGTGAGCCCCTATTCTTTCTCAGTATTCTCAGTATTCAGAATACTCAATATTCCCTCAGAGGGCATGCTACTCTTCACTTGGCATAATTAGGGCAGGGCAATCTGTCCTCTTAAAGAAAGTTAAACCAGAAGACCTTTAAGGTCCCTTATAACTCTAAATCTGTGGTCCTTATGACTTAGCTAGGCTGGTCTTCAAAACTACAATCTGTCTCCAACCTGGTCTTGAAGCCTTTTGTGCTTCATAAGCTAAGAAGAGGCCAGACCTTGCTTCCCACCAGCATAGCTTTCAGGGGCCCAGGGTCATCAACATGCTTTAGTGGAAGAATACTAATAATAATAGTGTTTTAACCTTTACAGAATGTTACATATGATACTTCATTTGAGCCTCACAACCCTATGAGGCAGGTGTTATTATTATTTTCATACAGTGTGCAAGGACTGACTTTGACTTAGCCCTTCTCAGCAATGCAAGGACCTAAAACAACTCCAAAGGACTCATGATGAAAAATACTATCCACATGCAGAGAAAGAACTATGAAGTTGGAACACAGAGTGAAGCAGACTACTTTCTTCATGGTCTCTTCCATTTGTTATAATTCTTCTATACAACATAACTAATGTGAAAATGTGTTTAATAGGAATATATGTGTAGAGCCTATATCAGACTGTATGCTGTCTCGGGAGGGAGCAGAGAAAGAGGGGAAGAAAAGTTAAAATCTTATGGGAGTGAATGCTACAAAAATAAAATGAAGAAACTGAAACTGAGAGGTTAAGTGCAAGACCACATAGCTAGTGAATATCTGTGGCAGATTTTGAACTAAAAATTACCTTAAACAAGCTGTTCCTCCTAGTTCAAAAATCTTCAGTGGCTCTCCACTCTCTACCCACAAAATAAAGTTCAAATTCCTGAACTCGACAAGAAAAGTCCTATACAATCTAGCCCAAACCTATGAAAACAGGACAATAATGACAGATGACAGCAAAAGGCTGAATTGCTCAACCTATATTTTTGTTTCTTTTTTAATTGGCCAAGGAGAATGTTTCGATCATAACAGACAGAACCAAATGATTAGTTAGGAATTGAAACCCAAGATAAGTGAGGAGATAATAAGTGAACAGCATTCTCTCTGAGTCTAAGCCACTAAACTTGGACAAACTGGATCCCATAGTCATATACCTATAGTGACTACGTCTCATCCCATAAGAGATACAGAGAAAAGTGCTTTATTTTGTTTTTTTAAAACCAACACCAACTCTATAGTCTTTACCTTATTAAGGTTGTTGTTTGTCTCATGAGATAATGTGTAGCAAAGTGCTTTGCTAATTTTAAAGCATTACATAAATGTTTATGATTATTACTATTGAAAGTTTGATGGGTGTGAACCCCAAGCCTTTATCAAAGATCTTTGGAAGATCATTGAAAAATCGAGGAGCAGAGTTCCAGGACCAGGGAAGGGCAAATGGCCCAATTTTCAAAAAGCAGGAGAAAGTGAAGGTTGTAAACTGTAGACCAAGTGGCTTGACTTGACTTCCTGCGAAGATTCTAGACTATCACTAAGTGCTAACAGCATGAATTCATCGAGAACAGGTCATACCCGACTCACCTCATTTCCTCACTTTTTCTTTTCTTTTTTTTTTTTTAGAAAGATACTAGACTGGTAGATCAGGGAAATGCTGTAGAAGTGGTTTCCTTCTATTTCAACAAAGCAATTGACAGTCACCCATGTTATTCTTGTGGACAAAGGGGAAGAACAAAGGGCTGGATATAAGATTTAGAACTATATGAATGACCAGGTGCAAGATAGACATTAATAGTTTCATGTCAACTTGTAGAGAAATTTCTAGTGGAATGTCTCAAGGATTAGTCAGTTGAGTAAACAAGTATTTTAAGTGGTGACTATGTGCCAGGTATTGTGTTAAATACTAGGAATAAAAATATAAACAAAAAGAAAAATAGCCCCAGTCCTCAAGGAACTGGTGTTCCAATGGGCAAAACAACACACAAAGAGGAGATGAAAAGAGGAAGGGGGTGGTACTAGGAGTGGCAGTATGATGGAGAAGTCCAGGGTAGTGCAGCCTGTTGGGAAAAGATGACCTGCTTGGGTGGTCTCCTTGAATGGAGTTGTCCCAATCAGAGGGAGGGGCTCTAGGGGAAGAAAATATTCAATATTTCATTGATGATTGGATAAAGGCACAAATGGCATGCTTATCAAATTTTTAGGTGACTCAAAGGCAGGAGAAATAACCCAATGATGGCAGAGTCATGATTCAAAAGATTTTCACCACTTCTTCAATATACACACATATCTCAATTTAATATAGTCTTGAGTTTCTTCATGATCAGAGGATCATATATTTAAAGCTGTAAAGGACCTCAAAGATTATTTAGTCCAACCCCCCCCATTTACAGATGAGGAAACTGAGGCTCAGATAAGACAAGTGACTTGCCTACAATCACATTGCTAGTAAGTGTCAACATTAGGATTTGAATACATGTCTCCCAGACTCCAGTCCATTACTTTAGCTACTCTACCCTGCTGCTTCTCTTAGAGGCATAGTGTCTAGATGGAGGAAGGTGACTGTCCTATTGTGCCCTACCCTGCTCAGATGAACTCTACCAGAATGGTGCCATATACAGATTGGTTGGAAAAACTAAAATGTAAGGGGATGGGGGGGTGGATGATAGAAGGGAAGGCTGACTGGGGGAGGGGGTAGTCAGAAGCAAACAGTTTTGAAAAGGGACAAGGCCAAAGTAGAAAACAGAATAAATGGGGGGGGGGATAGGATGGAGGGAAATATAATTAGTCTTTCACAACATGACTACTATGAAAATTGTTTTGCATAACTACATGTGTATAACCTATATTGAACTGCTTGTCTTCCCAGTGGGGGTGGGTGAAGAGGGAAGAAAGGAGAGAATCTGGAATTCAAAGTTTTAAAAACAAATCTTAAAAAAATTGCTGTTACATGCAACCAGGAAATAAGATATACAGGCAATGGGATATAGAAATCCATCTTGCCCTACAACAAAGTAATACAGAAGGGGAGAAAGGGGGGGATAGGAGGATACATGAGAGGGCAGACTGGGGGAAAGAGTAAGCAGTATTCTTGCAATCTTGGGGTGGGGTTAGGGGAGAGATCGGGAGAAAATTTGGAACTCAAAATGTTGTGGAAATGAATGTTGAAAACAAAAAATAAATAAATAAATTCTGGGGGAAAAAAGAAAAAGAAAAAACTAAAATGTTTAGTCTGAAGGAGAGAAGACTTAGGGAAGGCATAAGTATTTTGAAAGACTGAAATTTGAAAGAAACTCAGGGAAGGGAAGAAATAGGAGCAATGGAAGTCATGAAGAGGTAAATTTCAGCTTGCTGTCAGAAGTTCCTAATAAGTAGAATTATCCCAGAATGCAATGGATTGGCCTGCCTCAGGAAAAGAGTCCATGTCCCCCTCAGTGGAGGCCTTCAAACAAGGGTATGTTTTATCAAAGATTCTTGTTCACCTAGGGCTTGGGTTAGATGATTAACATCTGAAATCTCTTCCAACTCTGAGATTATGAATCCCTTGTAATCTACAAGTGTAGCAGCAAGCACCTTAGCATACCCAGGATGGCTGCTAGCACAGGTTCTTAGATTTGTTTTTCTAAAAGAAAGCAACTCAGAAGGGGTCAATGATCTAACTTTAATCAAACATAGATCATTTACTTAGTTCAGGGGGAAAAGCACCCTGAACTTCAGAGAAAATACAAACAGAAATTACAAGCAGAAATAATGGCATAGGGGCAGCTAGGTGGTGCAGTGAACAGAGCACCAGCCCTGGAGTCAGGAGGACCTGAGTTCAAATCCGACCTCAGACGCTTAACACAAAAACTAGCCATGTGACCTTGGGCAAGTCACTTAACCCCAACTGCCCTCCAAAAAGCAAAATAAAATAAAATAAATAATAGCAAAATAAAATAAAATAAATAATAGGGAGGGCTTCTGTCTGACCAAATAATACATACATCACAGATCAACAGACAGATCCAACTGTCTGACCAACACATACATACAAAGTTACCAGAGAGAGAAGCACCAACATCTGGGTTTTCAAAGCCAGGGGACTCCTTAACAGCTCCCCAGAGTCTCATCTGGGTACATCACTCAAACACTCTTATCAGAGGGCATCACAACCCTGGTGACCCACTGCCTAATTACAAAGTAACAAAAGGTGTGGGCCTTCCTGAACAACAAGCCTCCCCTAATCAAGTTTCTCTTGGTCGGCTCCAGGTGAGGCCTCTTAATGGGTGGGGAAGATCTTCAACTCCCATTAACATTACAACAAGGCAGATTGAATTCTTTGGCCAGCTAGGTGGTATGGTAGATGGAGTGCTGGGCCTGGAGTTAGAAAGGCCTGAGTTCAAATCTAGACTCTTACTAGCTTTGTGAACCTGGGCAAATTACTTAAATCCTGTTTCCCTCAGTTTTCCCATCTGTAAATGGGAGTAAAAATAGCACCTACCCCCTAGGGTTGTTATGAGGATCAAATGAGATAATATATGCTTAGCACAATGCCTGGCCCATAGTGCCTGCTAAATGAATGTAAGCTGTTGTTACTGTTGTTGTTATCTGGCTGCCAAATCCGCTACTCAACTGAAGCTCTTCTCTCCAAAGTTACCAGTGATCTCTTAACTGCTACATCCAGTGGCATTTTTTTAATCTTCTTTGACATTTCTGAAGCTTTTGACACTGATGACTGCCCCACATCCACCCCAGTTCTCCCACCTTGTCTAGTGGTTCTTTCTCTATCCCTGTTGATAGAACTTCTTCCATCGTTGCCACCCTAATTGTAGCTAGCCACCAAGGCTGTCCTGAGTCCTCTTATCATCTCTAAACCCTCTCTCTCAGAAAGTTAAATAGTTCTCATGGGCTGCTTACCTCACCAAGCTGATTATATCATTACTATAGAGATGACTCCCAAATCTACACATCAAGCCCTAACTTCTTTCCTAAACTCTGCTCTGCATTATCATTGCCTGGACAGATCCATAGATACCTCAAACTCACCAAGCCCCATATGGATCTATCTTATTCTCCTACATCTACCTCTCTTCCCACTGCCCTAATTTCTCTTCAAGGCACAGCTATATTTCTGGTCCCTCGGGGGCATAACCTTGGAGTCATCTTTGACTCTTCCTCAGCAACTAGGGAAGCCAGGTGGTGGAGTAGATAGAGTCATGAAGGTCCAAGTTCAAATTCTGCCTGGCTGTGTGACCCTGAACAAGTCACAACTTTTGCCTGCCTCAGTTTCCTACATCACATGGTTGTTGTGAAGTTTGAATGAGATAATATATTTAAAGGACTTGGAAAAACCAAAAGCACTACAGAAATGCTATTGTTATTATTCCTGTCCTCATCTCCTATATCCAGTCACTTGCCAAGTACTGTCAACCATACATCCATAACTTTTCAAACATACATCCCCCCAGTACTGTCAACCATACATCCATAACTTTTCAAACATACATCCCCCCAGGCAACCACTGGGGATCAGACCTGTATCACCTCTCGTCTGAACTCTTGGTAGAGAATGATGTTCAATGATCTCCCTGTTCCCAGTTTCCCCCCCTCCAATCTATTCTCCACACAGCCTTCAAAGTAACCTTCCTAAGGCTCATATCTGACCATGACATTCCCCTATTCAAAAATAAGCTCTCCTTAGCCTTTAATCTACTTTTTCAGTCATAATTCATTTTATTCTCCTTTATACATTCTTAGTTATGGCTAAACTGGAGGCCTTGGTGTTCCTTACACTGTAATGGTAATGGGAATTTAAAGATTTTTCCTACCCCTTAAGGAGCTTAAGGGAATTTGAAGATCATCCTTGTCCCCTAATAAGCTGAATATAATCACGTGGAGCCTGTGGTGGGAGAAGTTTGCTGAAGGGTGGAGCAGAGCCCACAGGAGCTGGGAGCCAGAGCAGCTAGACAGTGGGAGAGAGAGGATGCAAATAGGGAGACAGTTAGGCTTGTGAGTGTTTGTGGGAAGGCTAAAGGATGTTGTGGCCTGTGCCCCTGCTTGCCCATACATTTCTGAGTGGCACCAAAGTCTCAATGGCTTTCTCTAATGCAGTTGCAAGTTAATGGCCTGTATCCCACTCTGTTTTACAGACACTAAGACGCTGAACTTCCAGGTTCTGTTTCTTTCCCATTCCCGTATTTCAGTTGGAAAAATAAAGAGAAGATGAATGGAAATGGACAGCCATGTGAGAAGAACTCAGGACTGAAAAGAATGAGCAGTCTATGTTATGTACAACGAATGTGTCTGCTCTTACTAGGCATTTACTAATTAAATTGCTTAAATTATGACCTCAAGTGAAGGTAAAAGCATGAAGTAACATAAAAGAACGAGAAAAGAAGCAGGTAAGGGACTCAGGTGGGCGTCAAGCCAAAGACTTGGGGACACTTTTCCTAGATAAGAGTCATGAGCATAACAGTGAAATAGCAGTGGCAAAGTGCTGCTTGAATAGCAGCCATATGCCCCTGGACACCTGACCATTTCCTGGAACCATACCGCTACATTTAAACTGTGTCATCTCCCCTACTGTACTGTCTCCTCCTTTATGTTGGGGACCATGTTCTGTTTACCTTTGTATACCAGCTAGTACAGATCCATGTACATAGCAGATGCTCAGTAAAGATTTGTGAAATGAGTAAATGTTTACATGTGGTATGTTTGTTTTGGATAGTCCTTAGCTTTTTTTTGGATAATTAAATTTTACCTTGACAGCTTGTCCTCTTGGAGTCTCTATTTCCACCTTCTTTTTGTACTTTACTATCTGGTAACCATAGGAATAGAGAAGCTGGGTCACACGTGTCCTTGAGTGTTATTTCAGCTCCATGGAACCACTAATTTTTCAAACAAAAGACCCTGCATCAACCAACCAACCAATCTGCTGAAGGGAGACTGTCTGAAGGGTTCCTTCTGATTCTCTTAAAATTAGCTGAACTCTGAGTACATGTATAGGCCAAAGATAATGTGGGGAGTAGAAATTGCTAGTCCCACCTTCATAAAAATTAAAAAAAAAAGGAGGCTCCTATTCTTGAAAGAGAAGACCAAGGAAACAAAAGCTTCTGTCCTTGAGAAGAAAGGGGGTGTTCACCAAATATTTATAAGGTTACCAATGCTATTCTGATAGGCCAGCCTTTAGCATCAGCCTGGGACCCCTAGGGATCAGGGAATGGGATGAGAAGTTTTCCCTCTCTATTTTCCTCTCTCTTGCTAGTTTACTCTTTGAGAAAAGGAAGAGAGAGTTTATTGCTGCTAATTACTAAAAAAATAAACTTTATCAGAGACAGAGGAGGAGAGAGAACTGAATTTGTTGACTTTTCACAGAAAGAACAGACTCTTGATCTCCAGTAATGGCTAACTTTCCCCACCTTTCTCCTGTAGCAAATCAGCAGGGAAGACAAAGCACAAAGCACCTGGGGGAAGTTGGAATCACTTACTTGGTCTGTTGATTTTGAACCTTTACACTGCCACTGCTGTGGCACAGTAAATTCCTGCTTCTGCTTCTCCACCTCCTTTTCCCTCCCTTTCCCCCTACCCCCCGTGTGTATCTCTCTCTCTCTCTCTCTCTCTCTCTCTCTCTCTCTCTCTCTCTCTCTCTCTCTCTCTCTCTCTCTCTCTCTCTCTCTCTCCCTCCCCCCCCCACCTCTCTCTCTCTCTCCCTCTCTCTCCCCCTCTCTCTATCTCTTTATCTGTCTCTCTGTCTCCCTCCCTCTCTCAAGGACATTAATTCCCACGGGATACAATGACCATTTCTGTGTAGATGCCACCCAAATCTAACACTCTCAAGTTCATGTCTAGATGCCCACCTTTTACTAGGCTGCCTTGCTGGTCGCTCAGATTCACTATGTGTAAAATGGACTTACCTTTCCCACCAAAAACTCTCTCATCTCCCCAAACTCCTGTTTCTGTTCATGGCACCGCCATCCTTCCAGTCACCTCCAAAGCATCCTTTACTCATTCCTCTCCCTTACCCCTCCACATCTGATCAGCTGCCAAGTCTTGTTGATTCTATGTCTAAAATATTTTCTCCTTTTTCACTGCCACTGCCCTGCCTTTATCCCATCCTCTTCCTTAGCCTGTTCTAATAGCTTCCCAGATCAACTTCCTGCCTCCAGTCTCTCTCTGCCTTCCTTTACACCACAGGCCTGAGTAATGAATCTCTCTGCTCACACACTGAAAACCTCTACCAGTCAACTATAATAAATATATATACTAAAATATGAAATATATATAATAAACTAGACTCTTTAGCCTAGCATTCAAGGCCTTCCACACACTGGCCCCTTTTTCCCTCCCTAGCTTTCTCTCGATCCACTGCTCCCTGCTTCATGTATTCAAATACCATCTTCACTCAATGACTCTGGTCTCTATGTTCATCTTGTCCTTTTAGCACAATGTATTTATGCTCATCTCACCCCAACGCCAGCACTGGATGGATTCTCACTGCCTTTCTCGATCTGCCTGCAGATATAATTTATTTAAGGTCCAACTTATATCCGATCTTTTGGATGGGACTTTCTTTGATATCAACTAGAACTGAGCACGCCCTTCTCAGACTTCTCCTGGCACTCCATAAAGACCTCCATTTTAATTTACTGTCCAACATGTATCATAATCATTTGGATATATGGTATCCTTTCCTCTATTAGAAAATAAGCTCCTTGAGGGTAGGAACGACATCTAATTCCATCTTTGCATTTCAGCACTTGGTGCCTTGAACACTTGGTGCTTAATAGAAGCTCATGGAAATGAACAAGATTCAGTTTCCTGTCTTCCTGGACTCTCACTGGGGAGAATCTGCCTGATGGTCTTGTAGCCAGGGGATCTGGGGATGGGTTTAACACCTGAATGAATTCTGGGATCTGTTACCAGTTCACACAGGACATAACACTCTCTGCTTTATATCCTATCCACACTGTCTATGCCAAACTGGCTATTAAGATTTTGCCCCTTTGCCAGGTATGTAACTAGATTTCCTGCCCTTCCCTGCTCTCGTTGATTTCAAGAGCAGAGATTCCAAATGCCACTGCCTGAAGAGTAATTGGGAGGTCCCTCCAGCCTGCTGGGTTAGAGCCCGAACCCTTGTGTAATCCTCCCTCCCACCCCCAGAAGGGACAAGAAGACTAGAGGTGCCAAGATATCATCAGATGTTCCCACAGCTTAGCCTCCTGCCAAGTAATTAAAACTATACCTTCAGCTGACACTAGTGGCAAATGAGCTACTTTTTTCCAAATAGCACAGATTTTACCTCTGGTGCATTGATGATTTACCAGCTAGTTAGGGCCAAGACATTACTCAAGTTAACAAAGTGGGAGCTGATTCTCCACAGACAGTTCTACTGTGTGGCCCTAGTAATCCCAGCTCCCACTCCCCCTCTCTTGGCAGATACCTCTCAACTAGGAAAACATGGATCTGATTAGGAACCTTTACTCGGTCCAAACGGTTGCAGTTCCCCCCTCATGGAGCAGACAGAGGCAGGGCTGAGTCGGCATCAGCTGCTTAGAGAGCCCAAGGGATGTGAGTGACAGCCGTGGAACTGAGCTGACTGGGCCAACGAGAAGGCATTGCAAGAAGAAAATTGCTTCTATTAAACCAAATCCATCCTTGGATGATTGGCTAGAGAATCAGTTCCAGGCTCCCACAGTCTTTTCCTTGACCACATCACTCTGTCATTTGCTGCTACATTTTTCTATTATCGCCACCTAATAAAAAGGGGTTTGTTTTGTCTCTCCCCCATGCCCCCCAAGGGCACAAAGAGCATCCACAGCATAAAGGGCAGAGGAAAATGAGCCAGCAGGTTGCTTTTATTATTTCACCTCCTGGGCACTGAGCCTTGAACCTGAACCCAGTGAGGATAACAGTTTTGACGTGCAAGAACAAGATTTGGTCAGAATGCCTTTGAAATCTGGAGACAAAGAAAAGGGAGGGCTCTGAATGCGCTACAACTATCTCCAGCTACTTTTGCATTGATTTGGGGGAGGGGGACACTGGAGTTCTGCTTCATGAGAACCTGATCTCTTCCCCTTTGTCTCTATGTTCCTCACAGTGTGAAGGAATCCTAAATTCCTCCCTCCAGCTGGGAGTGGTCCCAAAGCAGGGGACCAGGAAAACTTGCTTCTTAGGAATGAAAGGCAGAGGTCAAGGGTGCTGTCCACACCACAGCCTGCAGGGGGGAGAGGTCAGCATGAATCAGAGGGGAAGAAAAGAATGAAACTGTCCTTTTCACTTGAATGAAAGAGGAATGACTTGTGGATCAGCTGCTGTAATGAGATGGACCAGTCCTCGAGAATAATTCAACAAACATTTAATTAGCATCTATGATACACTAGGAGCTAGGAATACAAAGCCAAAATAAAACAGTCCCTGACTTCTAGAGACTTAACTTCTAGCAAGGGTGATGATTTAACACATAGGGAGGTAAGTAAATACAAAGCAAATTTGGGAGAGGGCAAGCTTTAACAAGGAGTGAGGAAATCCAGCTGTGGAAGGTGGTAGCCCAGCTGAGCCTTGGAGGAATGCATTCCAAGTGGAGGGACAGCCTGTGCAAAGAGAGGCATGGCATGTTTGAGGAATAGCCAGGAGCCACTCTGGCAGGAACGGATAATGTATTGCTTTTCAGCCTTTTGGCTAAGGTCAGATGAGGAAAAGATAGATATCTATTGTTATTGTCACCAAGCAGTGGGACAGACAGTGCAAGAAAGGAAACAATGTGAAATGAGTATAGAGGGGAGAAAGTCAACTAAATGCCAAGGAGAAGTGAAAAGTGTTCATTTTATCCTCAGGGCAACACAGAACCACCAAAGGGTTTTGAGTAGGGGAATAACACCATCACTCTGATTTAGGAATATTCACTTGGCAGCTGTGGGGGGGACAGACTAGAGAGGAGAAGACTTGAGGCTGAGCTGTTGATTAGGAGGGTACTACCACAGTACAGGGGAGAGGTGATAAAGACCTGAAATAGAGGGTAATGATGGAGACAGCACAGGAGGAGGGCTTTGAACAGTGTTGTGGTAGTCATAATACTCAGCAACTGATTGGTTATGAGGAATAAGGGGAAGAGAAGTGTCAAAGAAAACTCCAGAACTGTGCACTGTTGAGGTGCAGAGAAGGTAGGGGCTGTGCAGGTCTCTGGACTTCCAACCCCACGTACCCTACTCCATACGGAGCCACAAGTTGAAAAAAAAGTACATAGATATGTAGGTGTGTATATATGTACACATGTGCATGTATTTACAGGAGCTTGTATACATACATACATACAGATGGATGGATGTATGTATTGATAGGGCTTCACTGTATTGTGATGAAACTGAAAAGGCCTTTGAATAGGGCATCCTAATTAGAACTGGGGGAAGGAGAAGAGCGAAGAAACTTACCTAGGTTACTGTTTCAAGCCAACCCATCCATTCAGGAAGATGGAGGCAGCATGGTATAACATAATAAGAGCATCAGCTCTCAAGTCTGAGAACCTGCATTCAAATCATACCTCTGACAATAAACTACCTGCGTGACCCATGGACAAGTCAGCCTCCTTGGACCTCAGTTTCCTCATTTTTAAATTCGAGGAATGGGATAGCCTCTGAGGTCCTTTCCAGCTCGAGATTGGAGATTTCATGATGGAGGAAATACAGTCAGCACTGCTGACCACTTCTCTGATCTGCTTGCTGGCAGGACTGGTTATTTGCAATGCTGCAATAAACCTTCAAGGTAAGTGTAATTTTGGCTATGATTCCTCCCCCCAAAACATACATCACAGTTTCCATATGCAGCCATTCCCACATGCTTTCTACCTCTCATTCCATCAGAACCATAACAAGAAATTCCAGTTCCTGGGGCAATGGTGGAGTGGCAAAAGGGGGGACATGGAAAGCATAACTGTTCCTGTTAAGGTAAGCTGGAGGACATGGGAATTGAGGAAGTAGAGGAATTGGGATGCCAGGCCGTTCAAACTGAGCAGAGGTGGGTGTGGAAAAGAAAAAAGAAATCTATGTCTTAGGAACTATTGGGAGAGGAAGGGGAGTCCATAGATGATAACAAGGAGGATCTGGATAGAATAAAGTGAATTTTAAAAGAGGAGACAGTTACAGAGTGATGGTGATAG
The DNA here is from genome assembly GCA_011680675.1 of Gymnobelideus leadbeateri. Lineage (NCBI taxonomy): Eukaryota > Metazoa > Chordata > Mammalia > Diprotodontia > Petauridae > Gymnobelideus > Gymnobelideus leadbeateri. The sequence continues at coordinate 44,905 of WOXC01009227.1, read as the reverse complement.
AGGGAGAATACAAAAATAGCCATGAGGAGCAAGGAATATGAATTAATGAATGGATAAAAAAGTATTCACTAAGCACTTACTATATGCCAAACACAATACTAAGGAGACAAACAAAAGCAAAGACAGTCCCTGCCCTCCAGAAGCTTACATTCTAATAGAGGAAGACAACACACATAAAGTGTGTGATGTCCGGGGAGGCATACTTTGAACCAGAATGATACAATACACCAGCTCCTCTCCTTGGGCCTGTCTGTCAGGTAGTGAGAGTGAAGGAGTAACCAACCACAAGAGTAGAGAGATGGGGTATCTTCACAAGGAATCTGCGTTTCACTGATGGATGGAATATGAGAGGGTATCTAGGTTGAAGGAGAATCTGTAAACAGTTTTGAGAACCTTTGCCAGAGTGCAAAGGAAAGCAGAGATTAAGGAGGATGTATGTAGTGCTGAGCTGGATCGGGATGAGACTGTAGGGAGAGGAAGAGGAGAAAAATGCTTGAGGGAAAAAGAAAGCAAGCGGGATAGGAGACATCGCTACTGCTGAGGAAGTCACATGTTGGTTGATGAGACTGGGTTAGCAATTTTAGCCATCACAGCACATTCTTACATCATATAAGACTTGTGATCAACCCAAGCCCCTGATCATCTTCACAATAATTGTTGCCAATGGTTTTCCCTATGTTGTACTTAACACAATTGATTTTTTAAAATTTTGAGTCAATGTTGTTTAACTACTATTGACTGACAGAGTCAGAGGCTCCCAATGTCATGGAAACTACTTTGATTTTAGTTACTCTTAAAGCATTTGAGTTGCTTGTCCTCCTATGTATTCCCTCCACCTCCTACAAAAGAACCCACAAACCTACACTGATCAATGGTGACCCCCATCATCCCCACTGTGCTACATGGCAAATAAAAGCAGAAGATACTGCCCCACACCCTGGCCAGATGTGCTCTTTTAAGTTGCCCTGTGGGAAAAAAAAACTTTAACTCCTAATAAAACAAGAGCCCACAATTATGAAACTTATTAGTGAGTGCTAATGGGTAAGTGTATTACCTCTCCAACAAAAAAGATTTACATTTTAATAGTCTCCTGAAAGTACACTTAGGAAGCAGAATGGAAATTTTAGATGCCATGATAGTATGGGAGGGACATGGGGTAGAGGTGGGAGCAAGTAGCACTTCTGATACCCTTCAAATCATGGTGTAGGTTCTCCTAGTTACAGATCAGTCACAATAGAGAGATACTTTATGCTGCCAGCACTCCTAAAGGATCCAGGATGGGTCAAAGAATACAACAGCTCTAAGTACTTGAGTTCAGAGCACTCCATGAATCCATAGCCTGCCTTTCTCTATCCAACTATGACCCAAGAGCAAAAAGGAATCTCTCCTAACTGGCCTCCCAAGTATCCTTGGGACTAGGGGCAACCCACAGTTAAACTGGGGTAGCTACTGCTGCTGGCACTATGCTGCTTTTTTTTCATTGTCTTTTGAAATAATAGGGGAATGTGTTTTCTAAGATCCCAAGGAGTACCAGACAGGCCCACTCCAAAATGAACCCTAATCATTAGTTCAGGTAAACATGAGTGTACCCTTGGAACACAGGAAGCAGAATCCTGTTGGGTTTGCTGTACCATGGGTTTCTTCCCTTAGGACACATTTAAAATGAGGTAGCAAAATACAGGGTGTTCCAAAAGTCATAGTGCAGTTTTAAGCTGTAATAGCGTTTTTTTTTTTAAGCTCTAATAACTGCACTAAGACTTTTGTGACAGCCCATATAATGAAAAAGGCAATCAATGGAAATGGAAATCAGAGACCACGGTTTCCAATCCCAGCTCCACCATGTACTACCTTGAGCAAAACACTTTGCCACTGTGAGCCTTGGTTTCCTCACCTATAAAAAGAAGAGGTAAATCAGGTGTTCTTTAAGAATCCTTCCAGCTCTAGCTCCTATGATAGAGTGATGGATGAATGGATGGAGACAGATGGATAGACAAATGATAAATAGATTTATTAGTAGATTATAGAAGATAGATACCTAGATAGATGGATAAGTGAGGGAGTGGGCATTTACAAAACACTTGCTATGTATTTAGGACTGTACTAAGAGATAGGAATATAATTAATAGCAAGCTAAATGGCCCCGACCTGAAATAGCTTGGATAAAAGTTCTAGGGGGGAGCATCAAATGCCAGATCCCTCATACTATCTCCTGAAAACTGCCTGGCCTCAGAAACGGCAATAAAGAGCGTATCATCCGACCTTTTAATTTTTTTTTTAAACAAGACACAGCAGGCTCCAAACGTGACCTACTTTTCCTGCTCTCCTCTATGCACAAGAATTGACTAAGATTCTCACTGACGTCCTTTTTTGTCTTTCAGAGGAGAATCTTCGTAGGCTGGCCAGAGCCCCTAAGCCATGTCAAGAGGAGCAGCAAGGACAGATGTGATGAAGGCCAAACAGGCCTGACTGCATCAAGAATCAGACTTGACTTCCAGCCTCATCAGGGACTTTTAACTGAGCTCACAAAAAACAAACAAACAAACAATGAAAACCCAATTCAGGCCTTTATGTTGTGCCAACATTTAATTTAAAGGTTTTTAGCAAGAGCAGCAGCAACTGAAAACCAGATATTATTGATTAGCTGTGCAAAACAAAAACTCCTTTTCCAAAGCTTGAGGCCCACAGGAAGGTCCCTTCCTAGGGCACAGCTCCTGCCCCAGAGCTCAATCAGCTTTAAAACCTTACTTTGGCATTTAACAAATTCTGCATATGACATTAAAAATTAATTGACTAATTCCAACCCTGCAAAGAATCAGAACACAACAAGGCTTTAAAGTGTCGGGAGACAGGAATTAAAAATATAAGAGAAAAGCACCTAGCTTAAAGAGAAACCAAGCACAATTTTTTTTAAATTAGCAACCTATTGATTTTTTTTTTCTTTTTTTACCTCAGAGGCAATGCAGCTTAACTAATCTGCTGGGGCAGGGGGGTTTCTTACATTGGTGCTCCAAATTACAATTCTTAATTGAAAAACATTACTCTCATAATTTGAAAGGTGCAAGAGGATCCCAGAGGCCTGGCATCCCCGTTCAGGTCCATGGGTTGCTTGTTTATTTTCCACAAGATAAAATATGGCTTCTTACTGGTTTTCTGAACAAATTGTGGCTTTATGGCATTTCTTTCCAATAGCACTCCCTCCTTTCGAGGACTGTCCAGGACAGTTTTACATCATGCCAGACTTGGTCTTTCTGAAAGTACTACTTTAACAACAGGATATGTGAATTGAAGGTTTGGAGATACTCAGGAAATTAAGACTTTTTTTCCCTGGTCTAAATCTGTGATTTCACTGGTGTAGGTAGGGATTTCCCAGGTATAAAATATCCCTCTACCAAAGTAGATCAACAATTGTTCAGCAATTTATAGTTTTAAAGAATGGCTTGGAGCATCAAGAGGGTAAGTGACAAATTGTCTAGGGTCACATAAGCCAAAGGATATCAGAGGCTGGGCTGGAACTCAGGTCTTCCCAGACTCTGCAGTTGTCTCTGAATCCACAACACCCCAAAGCCTCAAGGCATAGGAAAGACCAAGTGGATTTGATTTTCTGGAAATCAGGATTGTTTTCCCAGTATTTAGATCAACTTCATTGGGCGCAAAAATGAATACTGCCTCCATTACTCCACAAGGACCAGCCCGACAACTGCAAAAGCAGATTCAATAAGGAAAGGCCTGATCTGACAATGACTGGGTGAGTTGCATCCCAACCCAGTAGATACCCACCCTAAGAGCCTCTCCTACAGCAATTGAGAATGTGTTTGATGTTATTTGTCCAGGACATAGGTGGGAAAACGCCACAAATTTTTGTTATGGCTGTTTTGCTGCTGTTCGGTCATTTTAATTGTGTCTGACTGTTCATGTCCCCATTTGATGTTTTCTTGGCAAAGATCCAGGAGTGGTTTGCCATTTCTTTACAGAAAAGTTCTGGCTGTTAACTGTATACATTTCCAAAGACAGGACCCTTTTAGACATGTGGGATCAACAGATTTAGAGCAAGAAGCCGAAGAAGATAAGGCTCAGAGAGGTCACAGAGGTGGTGAGAGTCAGAGGTGGGCATTAGGCCCAGAGAGTTAGGGCCAGAGTTAGAACCTGGGGGCAGAATCTGCTGCTGTGCTAGACTGTCTCCTATCTCCTAGTTCAGTACAATTATGCAGTTCTATAATATCCGTTCATAAGCCAAATATAAATTTGTAATCATGATGATATAGAATACATATGTCAATGTATCATGCAGCAATTATACCTTTATATCTTTAATAGGATGAATAAAAATTATAGAAGGTAAAACCAATGGAAAAATTTTAGCACCTACCACTTTGTTTCAAGATGGACGATTGACCTACACACCTAACTTATGTTTACCTCAGTACTTTTTAGTAATTTATCAAATATGATTAAAATTTATCATTTTTATTAAAAAATTGTCATGGAACAAATAAACAAATAGCAAAAACTGGGTGATCAGAGAGACTTCACTTTGTTCGATCACTTCAAAAAAGAGATAGAAAAGAATTTGGAGACAGAGATAGAGGACGGGTATTTATTTCAGAAGCATTAAAAATGTAGCCAACAAGTACAAGGTAGGCAGAATCTTCATTAGAGTGTTCTGAACATGGGGCTGTCATTCAGAGGGGCTCTTTTAAAGCTCTGGTCCATCTGGGCTTTCCCTTCTCCCTCCTTTGCCTTTTGCAAGGGGCAGGGCCAGTTAGAGAAGATCCCACCAAGTAAGATTGTACAATGATCTGGGTAGCCGTGGAATCAGAGGGCTGCTGCTACCAAATCCCCTAGTACTGAGCACAGTATCACTGACGTCTCCCAGCCTGAGGGAAGGGTTTCCTATTCCCTCCTAGAATACTAAATACATTTGTGCTTGGGTTTCACATCTCTTTTGCATGTCTCTTCTCCTCAAAAGGAACAGTTTCTGTATCCTCACTTTTTAGGGAGAGGGAAGAAAGGAAGAAGGAGGAAAAGAGAGACAATGATGATGAAAACCAGGTCAGTTTTTGTACTCCATTTTAACCCAGATTACAATCTCCAAAATTCTTTTAAAGAACAACCTAGGAGGAATTTGGATGAAAACTTGGAGAGCCTTACATGAACTGATGGTAATCAAAGTCAACAGAACTAAAATAATGGTATGCACATTGACCACAATCAGGAAAACAAAAGCAATGCTAACAGGCATCTAAACACAGATTAATTGCATCATTACAACTTTTTTTTAAAAGGAAAAAAAAAACAGCACAGGAAAAACAGAGACCCTCCCCGCACCTAGCTGGGGATGACCCTCAGACAATAGACAGTCCATCTTCTGAGACATCTAGATAGCAGTGAACTTTTGGAGAGAAAAAGACCCAAATTTAAATTCTGCTCCAGACATTTCCCAGCTGTGTGATCTTGGGTGAGTTACTTAATGAGCCTCAGCCTCAGTTTCCTCATCTGTAAAATGAGGATGAATAACAGCACCTCCCTCACAAGGTTGCTGTTGAGGACCAAATGAAAGTACATGTAAAGCATTCTGGAAACCTTAAAGAGTTATACAAACATGATAATGATTAATGGTGATGGATGATGGTTATCCTGGCTGGTACTCGAAGCCTTTCCAGATTAACAGAACTTCCCAGGGCATGGTCTTCAAGTCCCCAGGGTCGCCTCCATGTCAGTAGAAGCCCCTGGAAGACGACTTCAGAGGCAGCTCCCAATCTCAGGGTCTGAAGAATGGAGATGACAAAGTGACAAGAGGAACCCCTGATGGACTGGGAGGAGGAACCAGCCAAGATGTCAGAGTGCTCAATGCCATAAAGAGCTTAGTCATTTCAGGGCTTAGCAATGGGGATACTTACTGAAGCCAGAGAATCAGACCAGTCTCAGATGTGGTAGTGGCACAGTAGGCTTTGACCCAGATTCAAAGCAGATTTAATGCTTTCTGCTAAGCAGAAAGAAGAAGGCAATGAAAAGCCACACAGCCTCTGGGGGAAGGGAGCAGCCCTCCACTGGCTGATGCCAAAGCAGAGCTAATATTCTGCCCAGAGGCCCTGGACCCTCCTCCTCACAAAGGCCCTTTGTGACAAAACAAAGCCTCACAGGAGGAAGAAAAAACAGTAAATTGAGAAAGCAAAAGAATACAGGAGAGCAAGAGAACTAGGTAGCAGGGGGGATTTACAGTTGTAGGGGATCCTAAAATTAAAAAATGGAGAATCCCAAAGAAAGAAAGGGGGGTCCTTCAAGCAGTTCCATTGCCTGGATTCTCTTTCATAGAAGCAAGTTATCTTATCAAGAAGACTTAATGAAAAAAAAAAAGAGAGAGAGACATAATAGCCTTGCCCGCCTTTCAAAAAACAGCAGATGCCAGGCTGAGCAGACTCTATAACTGAAAGTTGTAATCTTCTCTCTCTAGAGAGGAAAGTGCCCTGGAAGGTGCCAAACCAGTGACCCATTTGAGTCATCTGTAGCCTTATCTTCTTTCCCAGATCTCTAACCTTTAAATAGGGGAACAATAAAGCCCAGGTGTGATCGTATAATTTAAATTCCATTCATTCATTTAACAAGAGTGTATTAAGTGCCTGCCTCTTCCAGGGTCTGTGCTTGGCATTAAAGGTACAAAGACAAAAACAGAATCATTCCTGCCCTCAAGGTGTTTAACATTTGACGGGGGTAGGAGGTACATAGGAATATATGTATAGGAACTACATGTATACAGATAAGTAAATTTAAAATATTCATGTTAAGTAAATATAAGGTAATGGGAAGCCAGCCTCAGAGTCAAGACCTGGTTCTAATCCTTTCCTCCTCTGACATTTTGTGAGGGACCCTGGACAAGTCACAATGCCTCCATGCTCTAGGCGATTCCTTAAGACCCTTAAGTACAGAGAAAATGCTGATCTACATTAGTAGAGGGAATTTCCTTACCAGGGAGTATCTTATTCTGATGAAATCATAGGTTTAGTCCCCATACAAGGGATGGGGAGGTGGAGTAATGAAGCCATTAGTAACTGGAAGAAACAGGACTGGACTTGTATAAAAAGTGGTACATGAACTGAACCTTGGGGAAGTTAGGGATTCTTAGAGGTGGAAGAGTGAAGGGGGTATATTCAAAGCAAAGCAAATACACAACCTGTAAAAGGATGAGAAATGGAATATTAGTGAACAGGCAGTTTTCAGATGAAGAAATTAAAGCTATTGGGGCGGCTAGGTGGCGCAGTGAATAGAGCGCCGGCCCTGGAATCAGAAGGACCTGAGTTCGGAGCCGGCCTCTGACACTTAATCCATACAAACAACAAAACCTAGCCGTGTAACCTTGGGCAAGTTACTTAACCCCAATTGCCCTAAAGGGGCGGCTAGGTGGCGCAGTGAGTAAGAGCGCCGGCCTCGGAGTTTGGATGACCCGAGATCAAATCCGGCCTCAGAAAATGAGCACCCACACATAAATAATGACTAGCCGTGTAACCTTGAGCAAGTTACTTAACCCCAATTGCTTTAAAAAAAAAAAAAAAGAAATTAAAGCTATTTAGAGTCATATGAAAATGGGGCAGCTAGGTGGTGTGGTGAATATAGCACCAGCCCTGGAGTCAGGAGGACTTGAGTTCAAATTCAGCCTCAGACACTTAATACTAGCCATGTGACCTTAGGCAAGTCACTTAACCCCAATTGCCCTACCTTCTCCCCTCCAAAAAGCAAACTAAATAAATAAATAAAAATTAAATAGTCATATGAAAACATTCTCTAAATCATTATTGATAATCAAAACAACTCTGAAGTATCACATCACACCTATCAGATAGGCTAACATGACAAAACAGGAAAATGGTAAATGTTGGAGAAGATTTGGGAAAATTAGAACACTAATGCGTTGTTGGTAGAGTTAAGAACTGATCCAGCCATTCTGGAGAGCAATTTGGAACTATGCCCAAAGGGCAACTAAACTGTGCATACCCTTGGATCTAGAAATACCACTTATAAGTCTATATCCCAAAGACATCATAAAAATGGGAAAAGGACCCATATATACAAAAATATTTATAGCAGCTATTTTTGTGGTGCAAAGAATTGGAAATTGAGGGGATGCTTATCAATTGGGGAATGGCTGAACAAGTTGTAGTATTGAATGTAATGGAATACTATTGTTCCATAAGAGGTGATAAGCAGGTGGATTTCAGAAAAACCTTGAAAGACTTACATGACTGATATTAAGTGAAGTAAGCAGAACCAGGACGAGATTGTATACAGTAACAATAACATTGTGCAATGACCAACTTTGAAAAACTTAGCTCGTCTTAGCAATGCTTATCTAAAATAATTCCAAAAGACTCATGATAGAAAATGCTATCCACATCCAGAGAAAGAACTATGAGGTCTTAGTGCAGGCGGAAGCACACTATTTTCTCTTTTCTTTCTCATGGTTTTTTCCCTTTTGTTTTGCTTCTTCTTTCACAACATGACTAATATGGAAATATGTTTAAGATGATTGTACATGTATAGCCTATATCAGATTGCATGCCTTCTTGGGGAGGAGGGAGGGAAGGGAGGGGGGAAATTTTAAAACTCAAAGTCTTAAAAAAGCTAATGTTGAAAACTTAAAATAAATTTTAAAAAAGAAATGGAATATCAGGCGGGAGATGGAATGTTGGGAATAGAAAGTTGCAAGAAGGCCCATCTAGCAGAATACATTTTTTGGAAGGAGAGAACATGACCCTATTCTTTAAGGTTTATTTCCAGTTTGGAGGATCTAAAAGGCTAGGAAAGATCAAACAAAGAAAAGCAAAGAGACCATGAATAGCAAAGAAGTTCTCAGAGCCTTCCTGGGTCCAGAAATAACTTTGAATTACCCAAATCATTTTCACATCTTAGGAAAAGGAAAGTTAATTGTTTTTCAACTTTCTTTTATCCTCAAAGTGTGCTGTGCTCTGAGCTATAAGGCTCAAATGAGATAAATTATATCAAGCATTTTGCACACTTGCTAGGATGACTTGTCAGTTTTTATTGTTGTTATTGTTCTTACAATCATTAAAATGAATATATAAAAGAATTTTCCCAAAGTTTTCCCCTTAGGAAAAAAGACAGATATGTTCTCTCCCCAGTACAGTTTGTTAACATTTTCTCTTGTTGAAATGGTTGAGTTTTTTTGTTGGATTGTTCTGTTTTGTTTTGGTCCTAGACAAAAAAAAAAAATACAAGGCCTCCTAATAATATAGGCCATGGCCTACACTGGATGTTGGGTAGTATGCTTGATCCTGGCTGGGAGTAAATATTCCCTTCAGGAGGGATCTCAGCTTTCTCTGACAGTCTGATAGAGGAATATCACAAGAGTGAAATTACTGGCTGAAAGAACTCTGGGCCAATGGGCTAAGGCTTTCAAGAACTCATCCTGAGACTAAGATCTAACATCTACCCAGGAACCTCTAGTCCCAAAGGATCCAGCCAGATATCACTGCCCTAGCAAGCCAACAGTCTTTCTTCTGAAGAAAAGGACTTTTCCTATTTCTAATAATTCCTTGAGCATCAAAAAAAAGTCACATTCCTAATTTCCCGCTCCACTGAACACCACCTTGATTTCAAGCCCAATTATTGTTTCCTCTGCACTAAAATGGAGAAAGAGAGGAGTAGTAGAGATAAAGAGGAGAGAAGGTGGGAAATCCCAGTAAATGTCAGGCCAAGCTTGAGTGGATACGAGAAATACTCCAAATGAAAAATATACAGGAGTCAGGGGTATGAGCCACCTCCCCAACTCAAGACTCCATTTTAATCCTGAGATACAGGGGTGCTGTTTCATCCTAATGTGTTTAGATTTACAAGCAGGTGACCACACAAACACCATACTATACAAGACACTGAGGTCATCTAAGTTGATAGGCAGCAATCTTAGGTACCGAAGCATCACTAAAGGAAAGAAAAAGGCTAGTCTGGTGCAAGAAATACACACACACATCCCTATTTCAGGTTCAGTTTCTCAAACAGGGGGAAAGACAAGCCTGGCAGCCAGCATACTCAAGAGGCAAGAAAGCAGGAAAATATCTTCGAATTTGTAGAACATCATGTAACAAAGCCTGTTAACAGATGGTGAGATCTTTGGTGAGTCTCTCTCTTGCTGGCATGGTAGTTCAGATTAACCCAATCTTTAGGTTTGGAGCTTGAAGGGACCGTGGAAGTCATGGAGTTCAAGCCCCTCGTTTTATAAGGGAAGGAGCCGAGGACCAGAATGGCTAAGTGATTTGTCCAAGATCACACATTGTAAGATAATAGCATCGTAGGGCTGGGGCTCAAAGGGACCATGGAGTTTAGAATCTGCTACTCCCAGCAGTCCAATCTTCTCATTTTATAGATGAGGAAACAGAGGGACAGTGAGGTTTAGTGACTTGCCAGTAAGTGTCTGAAGAAATATTCGAACTCAGGTCTTCCTGACTCCAGGCCCAGGACCCGCTCCTCCGGATCTCCTATAGCTCCCTCTGAGGCAGGAATCAAACTCAAGTCTTCTAGATTCTGTCCTGTCAGGGCTCTGTCTAGTACACTGTGCTGCCTCATGAGAATGCATGCATTAATCAAGCATACTGTGACTACCTGCTTTTGAGAATTTTTTTAAAGAGAATTTCTCAGTTATGTGACAGGAATTGATAAGCACTGGCTTATTACTAATGGATCAAAGTGCTCCAAACCAGCTGCTTGACATTCCAAGCTCATCTGTTTGTTCCACAGTTGAACATCACGAAAGAATATCGAGCTATTCTCAAGGAAGAAAGTCGAGCACATAGAGGAAGGAAAATGCACAGACAGCATCTGGAGAAAGAGTCTTGGGAGCAGAAACAGAGGGATATTGTCATCCGGACACACTATAGACTACCTAGAAAGAAAGAGGAGTCAATCAGCAGGGGTTAAGTGCCCTGGCCCTGCGCTGCACATTTATTCTACAAATACAAAGTCAAAAATCAAACAGCCCCTGCTCCGATAACATCATGCCCCTTCCTCCCACCTTTCCTAGCACCCTACCCTTTACAGCTTCTTTGGTGAATTGCCTTTCCCCATTAGATTATAAGCTCCTTGAGGGCAGGGACCATCTTTTGGGTTTTTTTTTTTTCATATTTATATCCCCAGCACTCAGCACAGTTCCTGCCACATAGTAGATTCTTAATAAATGTTTATTGACTAAAGAGAGACAACATGTACATATATAAGTATATATAAAACATAGGGCTAGAGAATGGACTTGTGATTTTATCAGTCCGTGGAATTCCCAAATGAGGAAATTCCTCCTACCCAAGCAGATGGATACCTTCTCTGCAGCTGACAATCTTACCTCATAGCCCTTATTTAGGGCACTAGGCAGGTAAATTATTTGTTCTGTATCATGTAAAGAGGTTTTGTCAGAGCTAATCTTTGAACCAAGGTCTTTACTGGCTTTGAGCCTCTGCTCTCTACCCAGCATACATGTTACCTTTCTACATAAAATATAATATATATCTGTATGTGATGTTAAAAAAATAAACTCAAGGTAGTTTTTTGGGGGAGGATCAAGAAAGGTCTCATGTAGGAGGTAGAAAGCAAGCTAAAGAAAACGTAAGAAATTCAGAAAACCCAAATTAACCTTGCATAGGAACATGAAATTAATAATAATAACATCCCAATAACTCAAATGGTGCTTCAAGTTTTCCAAAGAGCTCTACAGGTTATCTCATCTGATCCCTACAACAACCTCCTGAGGTAGGTGCTATTATCATCTCCATTTTGCAGATAAGGAAACTGAGGCTTCAAGAGGTTAGATGACTTGTCCAGGACCACACAGCTAATAAGGGCTTGAGAGAGGAACTGAACCTTCCTGACTCCCAGTCCAGCACTCTGCTCAATGAGTTACAATTATCTGGATGTTTGCTAGATTTCTCATTCTGTCAAAAGCAGAAGAGATAAAATTTCTTCTCTTGCCTTAATGATAATTCCCTCCTTCAAAAGGCTGAAGAATCATTAAAGTGAGCTGTTAGTCTATACCCAGTCCTCACTGAAAAGAAGGAACAAACTACTGAACCAGAAATTTGGGGAGGCTTGGAGGGAAGAGGAAACTCCTTAGAATCTGTGGGAGAGGAGAGGAAGGTCAAGCATTGTCACACAGGCTTCCCAGATTTTAAGGAAGCAGACTTCCAAGGTTTCAAAGAAAGGAGAGAGGGAGATAGCATCCCTTGAACTAAAATTCTACATGAAAGATAGGAGGTGAGCCTTGGGAAGAAAGCCCTCAAGAATGAAATGCTGATGATCAGCTGTGAATGGCTTAGTTATTCTCAGCAATACAATGATCCAAGATAACTCTGAAGGACTTATGATGAAAAATGCTATCCATTCCTAGAGAAAGAACTGATGATATCTGAATACAGATTGAAGTATATTTTTTTAACTTTCCTTATTTTTCTTGAGTTTTTTTTTGTCTATGTTTTCTTTTGTATTATGAAAATGTTTTGCATGACTACACGTGTATAACCTATATCTAATTGCTTGCCTTCTCAGTGATGGGGGGTGGGGGTGGGAAGGGAGAGAATTTGGAGCTCTGAGTTTTAAAAACAAATATAAAAAATTATTTTTACATGTAACTGGGGGAAATAAAATACTAAGTAAAATATATACAAAGTGAAAAAAAGAATGAAATTCTTAAGATACATAAAGGAAAGGTGAGGGATAGCTGTCTAAGGAGACCAGTGTGACTACACAAGGAAACTCATCAACCAATTTAGGTTTTTAAAAGAATGTTTTAAACTGAAGATAGAAACAAGACAAGTAACGAAGGATGAATGCACAGTCAGGCTATTACTCTGTAAAAACAGTGTCAGGAGTTCTAAAGTATATTATGAGCTATGGCTGGTAAGGAAAGTAAAGGACAGCAAAAAGGTAAATTCATAATCCAGCCTAAAGTGGCACATTCAACTTTAGTTCCTACTATTCCTACCTGGGGAAGGAAGGAAGGAAGAAAAGAAAGGAAGATTTATTTATCACCTCTGTGCCAGGCAGTGTGCTAAACTTTTTACAAATATTATCTTAGGGGTGGCTAGGTGGCACAGCAAATACAGCACTAGCCCTGGAGTCAGGAGGACCTGAGTTCAAATCTGCCTCAGACTCTTAACACTTACTAGCCATATGACTTTGGGCAAGTCACTTAATCCCAATTGCCCTGCCTTCCCCCCTCTAAAAAGCAAAAACAAAGGGGCGGCTAGGTGGCGCAGTGAGTAAGAGCGCCGGCCTCGGAGTTGGGATGACCCGAGATCGAATCCGGCCTCAGAAAATGAGCACCCACACACAAATAATGACTAGCCGTGTAACCTTGAGCAAGTTACTTAACCCCAATTGCTTAAAAAAAAAAAAAAGCAAAAACAAACAAAACAAATATTATCTCATTTGATGCTCACAATTCTAGTTTCTACTATTTTTAAACACTCTATAATAACTTTGATTCAGATGACTTTTATGTATTGTAACCTGGTACTTCATCATATATAAAGAACATAAGATCTGAAGGTTCTCATCTTGTGGTGAGACATACTTGATTATGATTTTACTTACAGACTATCTGATTAAAATCATACCACTTTACCTGTGTGTCATGCACTAGGATCCATTTACACTATACTGTTTTTATATATATATGTCTAATCTCCACTACTAGATTGCAAGCTCTTGAGGATGGGGACTGTGGGTGTCTCTCTCTCTTTCTTTTTAGCATTTCCCTTAGCAACTGGTAAAATGCCTTATGTATAGTAAATGATAATTAAGTGTTTCCTTTGTGATTAATTTGTACCTCCATGAGGGCAGCTTGGTGTAGTGGCTAGGCTTCTGGACAAGTCAACAAGACTTAGGTTCGAATACAATCTTTGTCATGTGCTAAATGCCTGATTGTGGGCAGCAAATCCCTTAACCTCTCTGAGATGGAGTTTCCTCATTTATAAGATGAGGCTGACAATGCTTGTGGGACAGTGTGTACAAAGCACTTCATAAATTTCTTTTTTTTTTTTTTTAAAGCAATTGGGGTTAAGTAACTTGCTCAAGGTTACAGGGCTAGTCATGATATATGTGTGGGTGCTCATTTTCTGAGGCCGGATCTGATCTCGGGTCATCCCAACTCCGAGGCCGGCGCTCTTACTCACTGCGCCACCTAGCCGTCCCCATAAATTTCTAAGCATCAAATGTCGACTGTTATTTGCTCAGGCTTTTTTCCCCTCCTGCACTGCCTTCCCTCTTCCGCTCCACCTATCTGAATCCCACCCATCCTTCAAGGCCTAGGTTGAATGCCACCTCATTCATGAAGCCATCCTAGCCGTTTAGCTAGTGCTGACTCCCTCCTTGCCTAAGCCATCCCTAGCATTAACTAGCTGTACGTCACATTTTGTAACTGGAATGCATTCAGAGTAGCACACAATTACATGTTGGCTTTGTATTGCTTTCTCCCACTAAACTGACTTCCCTAACAAAACTGTAAGTTCTTAAAGGGCAGGCCCTGGGTCTCAAGAGTCACCATATCCCTCGTGAAATGAACTGAATTAGAGCAAAAGCTACACAAAAAGAGCACTAGTGCATAGTAAGAATTATCAGCCCAAAGGTACCCTCTACGACAATCATAAGCCTTATGAGCCCCAACCTCTTGCCTGTTTTCCCTTTGATTTCCCCTTATCCTTCTTGGATGTGCCTTTGCAGGAGACCAGCCCCCAACCTAGGGGTCAAAGAATGAGGTTAAAGGAAAGCTTTACCCAGAATGCACTGAAAGTTCATGCCCTCCCTTTTCCCATTTGGAAGCCTCCCTCCCTGCTTTCAGCAGCCTCCCCAAATAGCAGTATTTGTGCAATAACAGCTGTTAAAACTCATTCCCTTTGAAACCTGCTGTGGTTATGAGTAGGGTGGTCACAATACACTTTGATTCTGTAGCAACTAGTTCATGCTGTTCTGTGACAGCCCAGGAATAACAACAATGGAAATGATACAGTAAGAAGGTGGGAGAGTAGGTGGTAACAGCATACATAGAGAGAAAATAACAGCTGATAATTATAAGTGCTGGTTTGGGGGCTCACAGCTTCTGCGTTTGTCAGCAGCATACTAATGGAGTTTCCAACAGGGGATGCTAGAAGAGGCTGGAGGCAGATGTGATGGCACTGAAAAAGGTGAGAACACAAAAGTGAGGAGGTGGGAGAAGAGGAGGAGAGGGAGGGAAGAGGAGAGAGTTTTAAAAAATGGAGAAGCACCCAGAACAGGCTGTACAGAGGGAGGAGTAGGAGAAAGGTAGGTGTTGAGACTTTGTCAAAGGGACTAATGTTCGTGTGAAGCTGCATCACAAAGAAGAAAGGGCACTGACTCTGGAATTAGAGGGTGTGGGTTCCAAACCCAACTCTGATGTTCACTCCCTGTGTGACCTGGGGTAAGTTCATTAACCTCTCTGGGCTCGTTTCTTCATCTGTAAAATTAAAACACTGGACTAGATGGCCCTTCCAGCTCTAGAGCTATAATCCTTTTGGTGCAGTGGATGAAATGCCAGTCCTGGAATCAGGAAAACTCATCTTTCTAAGTTCAAATCCGACCTCAGACACTTAGTAGCTGTGTGACTCTGGACAAGTCACTTAACCCTCTGCCTTGGTTTGAGACATGACTGAAAAACAGCCTAACAACTTCTACTCTTTGGATTAAAATGGCCTCATTTAAACTATTAATAACTGACCCTCGTAGGTCTGTTTTTGTTGTTCAATAGTCTTTCAGTGGGCTCTGACTCTTCATGACCCCACTTAGGGTTTTCTTGGCACAGATACTGGAGTAGTTTGCCATTTCCTCCTCCAGCTCATTAGACAGATGAAGAAACTGAGGCAAAATGCCCAGGGTTAAGTGACTTGCCCAGGGTCACACAGCTAGGAAGTATCTGAGGCTTGATTTGACCTCAGGAAGTCTTCTTGACTCCAGGCTTGGCACTTAATCTACTGCACCCCCTAGCCGCCCTACCCTAGACCTATTAGAGGGCTCTATTTGGGCTTGTTCAGACCTGGGATTTCACTGAGAGAGGGAACTTCCAGGGAGGAAACTTCCTTGACCAGTGCAGATTGGCTCCTGCTTGTAGCTCATAGTCTTACAAAGTTGCCTGGGAGGCTAAGAGATTCAGCGTGCTAACAGTACTTCTGATAACCCAGTCAACGTGTGCTGCAATGCCTACTATTTGTAGAGTAATGTGGAGTCAGGTGGAGGGAATGAGTCAGAGCAGAGGAGGACCAGGTGAGGGAGTCTGTGTTACTCATCATCTGGCAAAGTTTTTGTAAAAGTTTCTGAACAAGAAAAAAATCAGCATTTTCTAAACTTCAAGAGCAAGTTCAGAGACTTGGGCAGCTAAGTGGCTCAGTGGATAGAGTGTCAGACCTAGAGTCACAGAGACTCATCTTCCTGAGTTCTCATCTGACCTCAGACACTTACTAGCTGTGTGACCCTAGCCAGGTCACTTAACCCTGTTTGCTTCAAGTTTCCTCATCTGTCAAATGAGCTGGAGAAGGAAATAGTACACCACTCCAGTATGTGTGCCATCTGGGTCACGAAGAGTCAGACAGGTCTGAAAACAACTGAACAACAAAAAAGTACAGACTTAGTCAAAATAGATTAAAAAAACCTCACTTTCTCCCTCTCTCTCCTTCCATCCTCAAAGTCATCCTATATACAACTGCTGAATGTCTATTTTTTGTCCCAGCTAAAAAAAAAACTTGGAAATAAACAGATTCATTGCGGCATGACGATACAAAGTGGCAATAAATACAGATCCAGCTGTTGACCTGAGCTTAATGTAATGAGGCAAAATTTCCTAATGCTTTTAATGACCATCATGCCCAAATGTCATTAAGGAGGAAGACAGGCAGAAGTGACCACAGATCCACTCAGAGGCAGAGGCAGCTGTGAATATTGTGACAGAATCAGAGCACTGAGGGACCCACTGTGGACCACGGAGATCATGTGATGCCGTAGTTCACAAACTTTTGGCCTCAGGACCCATTTTCACTCTTAAAAACTTACTGAGTGATTTACATGGAAATGTGTTTTGCATGATTACACACGGATAACCTATGTCAAATTGCTTGCTTTCTCTTCTCCATGGCTGGCTGGTGGGGGTGGGGGGGTGGGGGCGGGGAATTTGGAACTCAAAATTTGAAAAAAATGCTAAAATTGTTTTTTACATGTAACTGGGGGAAAATAAAATATAAGGAACCTAAAAATATAAAACATTAAAAAAACTTATTGAGGGCCCCGAATAACTTTTGTTTATATGAGCTATGTCTATTGATGCCTATCATGTTAGAAATGAAAATTGATGCATTTTACAAATAATTTATCAATTAATTTTAAAATGACAATAATAAATGCATTATATGTTAAAATAAATAACAGGTTTTTATGGAAAAAATTCTATTTTTCAAAACAAAGGCTTTTCAAAACAAAGTGAGAAAAGCTGCATTGTTTTGCATATTTAGCCAATCTCTTTACTGGCTGGTTTAATAGAAGGCAGCTGGATTCTCATATCTGCTTTTGCATTCAAATTGTTGTGATGTGTTGTTCTGGTTGAAGTTTATAAAGAAAATCCAGGCTCACACAGATATGTAGTTGGAAAAGTTAAGATTATTTTATGAGATGAAAAATGTCTTAGCACTATTATGAAAATAGCTTTAACCTCTTAGACCTCCTGAAAAGGTCTCAGGGTCTCCTAAGAGTACTTGAACCATATTTTGAGAACTGCTGACTAAAGCAACTCCACTATTTTATAGACACAGACACTGAAGCTCAAAGTCTTAAAGTGACTTGACCAAGTTCAAGCAGAGGTTAATACTGATCAGCAGCTATGTAGCTCTAACCCTTACAGGCCTGGCCAGACTGATGCTATGGTGTCAAACAGGCTATTTGCCTCCAGTGACCTCTTACCTCCTGTTTCTGGGGCCCTTGCTTTTCTTTCTCTGGTGAGGAGGCTGGTACCCTCCTCTAGCCCCAGGGGAATGACTGCCTACCCACCCATGCAGAGGACCAACTGGCTCTGGGGAGGGGTTAGGTAGGGCTGCAGGAAAGGGAGACAGAATAAGCAGAGGCTGTAGACTTATAATAGCAAATGGGGGAAAGGCATAATAAGGGGACAGTCTCTCAGATATCCAGTTTCTCACCTCACTACCCTGTGTAATCTAGAAGAGCTGGTCCATGGAGATAAGAGTATCAGAGCCTGTGTGTCAGCTTAAAAAGCCATATGACTGCAATCAATTCTGTGTCACTAAATCCACATGCCTCCCTCTAATATCCTTAAGACTAATACCTAGGAGGGGGCCCCATGCAGAGATTGGTACTAATGGGGCTCTCAAATTAGTTATAGGACACATTAAAAAAATGAGACCCTTCCCTAATGTCACTGGGCCATCATTCAGCATGAGACCATCGAGGGACATAACCTTCTGGAGACCTGACACACGCACGAATGTACACACACACACACACACACACGCACACACACTTCCCTTTGGCTCTTACCTAGGTACCCCAGTACCTTCAAGCTGGGCTCCTGCCTCTCCAGGCCCCCCACCACTACTTCCTACTGTATGAATCTACCCAAGCTTGGTACTCCCCAATACGCAATTATCCCTGCCTATTTCTAGGACCTATACTGGTGTCACCACCAGTCATCAGGTCTATTAGTCCTCTTTGCACTCTGTCATCCCTACACTGGCACAAAATTTCATCCACAGAATTCATGATAAGGGACAGTCTTGCTCAGAGACAAGGGAATTATTTCCCAAGATCCCACCTGCCTCAGATTCTGTGCAAAAGGATACAGTTGTAGTTCCACAGTGACTTATTTATTAAATGCTGGTGATGTAAAACAAACAAAAAAAAGAAATAAAAAGAAAAGTAGTCCCTGCCCTCAAGGGGCTTACATTCTCTTCAAGGACCCCAAACTGGAGGCATCTGAAATTAGGAGGCAGTGGAAATCTTAAGTCCAACAAGGACAAAGACCAGAAGCAAAGAATCAGATTAGCCAGAAGCACAAGGCAATAACTACTCTGGGCAGGGGGGTGGTCACATCTGGATTGCATTAGGGAGGCAGAAAGAAGCTGGAACGAGGAGCATCATTTAAAAAAAAATTAAAGGCATCCTCAGAAACAGAAGAGATCTACAGAATACATATATCAGCCTGAGAGGCCACTCTAGAATTTCTCCCCCAACCGAGAGTGCAAAGCAGGCAGAAAAATAAAAACCCAGTGCCCATAACTGCTACCTATGAAGTGGAGAGGGGGCAACTGGGTAGTGCAGTGGATAGAGTGATAGGCCTGGATGCAGGAAGACTCATCTTCCTGAGTTCAAATCTGGTCTCAGATACTACTAGCTGTGACCCTGGGCAACTCACTTAACCCTATTTGCCTCAGTTTCCTCATCTGTCAAAAGAATTGGAGAAGGAACAAACCAGTCCAGTATCTTTGCCAAGAAAACCCCAAATGGGGTCGCTAAGAGTTGGACACAATTGAAAGTGACAGAACAACAACAAATGAAGGGAAGAGAAAGAACTGGGTAGGAGCTGACCTAGTAGGAAGGCAAAGATTGGGGGCTGGACATAGGAAGAAGTTGCAAATTCTCTTGTTTTGCTTGAACTATGCTTCAATTCAACAAATAATTTGATTCAAGAAACATTCATTAAATGCCTCTGTATACAATCCACTGTGCTAGGCACCCGGAAGTCAAAGATATATGAGATAATCCCTGCTTTCCAGGAATTTACAATTCACTAGAGATAATAAGAAATAAGGAATGCAATTAATTATTATAACTTTTGCTTTCACTAAGTACATAATAGAGTTCCAGCAGCAGAAGAGATTAGAGGAAGCAGAGTGTAGCTTGGCAGTGTCAGGAATCAGAGCTTAGAATAAAAGAAAGGATTTTAAGACACCTATTTGAAGGGAAGCATGTCTAGGTGTACGTTGGGGGAGGGACCTACAGGGAGGCAAGAAAGGACAGGATGAAATCAGTGAGCACATGGAAAATCTATGTGACCTTTTCTTTTCTTTCTTTCTTTTTTTGGGGGGAGGAGGGAAGGCAGGGTAATTGGGGTTAAGTGACTTGCCCAAGGTCACACAGCTAGTAAGTGTCAAGTGTCTGAGGTCAGATTTGAACTCAGGTCCTCCTGACTTCAGGGCCAGCACTCTATTCACAGCACCACCTAGCCGCCCCTCAGACTAACGTTCTCAAAAACAAATAATAAAATACAGAGGCTTACAAAAAACAAAACAATTACTTTGAAATACAGTTATCAAAATATCTTTCTTTAAAAGTTCATGTGGTACAAGTTAAGAACCCCTGAATTTTAAAAATATTTTCCCTTGATAACATTAAGCCCCAAGAACTATAACATCAGTTATGGATCTATCTTGTCCCCATATAATCTCTGCTCCTGAGTTATATTTGCCCAAACAGAAGATACTCCTTTCACATGAAAAGAACAAAAGTCTGTAAAAATTTGTTTTTAAACACACTTTTTAATTTAGTTTTTTCTTCTAACACAATCACTTCACCTTTGGTCTCTCATCTCTCTCATAAGATGTTTCCTAAATTCCAACATTAAAGGTTCCTCATTTTTCACTTGCCCATGCTCTGGTTGTGGACCTCTATTCCCATGAAGCCACAGTGAAACTTTATGTGAGGATGAAGAGGAAGTCTAGGCATGTTATTGTGGTAGAATTCCCAAATTCCTTATTATATATGATATAGAACCTTCCTTCTTCAGCCTCTCTTTTCCCCTCCTTAAACCACTCTGTTGTTGAGTTGTTTCAATCATGTCCAACTCTTCATGACCCCATCTGGAGTTTTCTTGGCAAAGATACTGGAGTGGTTTGCCATTTCCTTCTCCAGCTGATTTTACAGATGAGGAAACTGAGGCATTAAGTGATTTGCCCAGGGTCACCTGTCTAGTAAGTGTTTGAGGCTGGATTTGAGCTCACAAAAATAAGTCTTTCTAATTCCAGGCCTAGAACTCTATCCACTGCACCATCTAGCTACTTATGTTTGAGTAAATTGAGCTAAACAGAGGTGAAGTGACTTTCCTAGGGTCACACAGTTAGTAAGTGTCAGAGTGTTTCCAGTCTCCCTGACTCCATGCTCACTGTACCTTCTAGATGCTTTCAAGAGATTCTAAAAGGTAGAGCAGAGCCTCTTTACCTTTTTGAGTGTTGTAGACCCCTTTGGGTAGTCTGTGGAAGCCTATGGAACCCCTTCTCAGATTAATGTTCTTAAAAAAAAATAAGATACAGAGGATTACAAAGAAAAACAATTACTTTGAAATACAGTTATCAAAATATCTTTCCTTAAAAGAAGATGAGAGAGGGACTGTCACACACAGGGAAGAGCAAATAGGCCTGTATGTCTGGACCAGAGTATGTAGAAAGCAATAATGTCTCCCCAAGCTGGAAGATTGGTTGGTGCCATATTGCAACAATTTTTAAATCTAAAGAACAGTCAAATTTGGAAACTATTATTCTATTTGAGAGAGCAGAAAAAGGAAAGGGGAGGGTGAAGATAGGGCAGAAAGATGGAGGAAGGAGAAAAGAAACTGAAATAACTTATTTTGCAAATGGCTTGTAAAAGGTCAACAAAGTGTGGTTTGCCTTCTCATTTTTTTTCTACTGTTTAATTTTAAGCCAAAAAGTTGGTTTTTTTTTTAAGGAGTCTGGGAACAAAACTGGATGGGATTATATAATGCAGAGGGTGTTTCACTGCACAAAATTCACCTGATAGCACAATGGGCAAAGGTCTGAAGTGGCTGATTTCTAGTCATACTTGAGTCGAAGTACACTCACTGTTGAGCTGAAAATAAGGCAAGAGAATCTACTTTTGTAGTATAGGTGCCCTCAAGAGGTTCTTACAAAACAGGCGAGGTAAGCTATGCCATGTTCAAATTCAAGATCTTCTGGTTTTTTTCAAAAACACTTACTAGAATCATTCATGCAGACAAACTCCAGATGTTTCAAATACCTCTATCTCAGATTTAACATTTCTGGACCTCCCCATCACATGATACTTTTCCCCACTCTTCAAATACAAACAGAAAGCCAACCAAAGGGAGTGGTCAATGTAAAGGCAGTTCAGAAACCAGTACACATGAGTTGTTGCCTACAAGGGACCAGCCACAAGACCACGAATGAAAAAAATTCTTTGGTTTGTCCAAAGGGTGTATCCTGGGAAACCTACAAAAAGAAAGCTCCAGGCAACTGGTCTGACTCTAGGCTTCTATTAACTGGTCATTAACTAGGGCTGTCTCGAATTTGCTGGTAGAAGACACCACATCATATAATACCAGCATCCTACTATGGGGTGAAAGGCTGTGCTTTTTATAACACCAAGCACAGAGATTTTGCTGAACAAGCCCTCTCCTGTCCTAATCTATATCCAGCCTACTGTATAACATATGCAGATTGGTACTTTTACTTAATTTTTTTTAAATACACTAAATGCTATTGAAGGAGAAGGTCAATGTATTTACATAGATGCATTAGACTAGATGAAGCCACATACGGGTTTAATTTTATTCTCTAATAAGCACCACATTACTGTGGCCAATTCAATATCAGCTATAATAATGTGGACAAGATCAGAAGTCTAAATAGATAAGACTGTCTAGAAGTCTCATTTCAGCCACTACATTCAATTTTGAGTCCTACCAAACCTTTCACCCAGTATTACCTACCACCAGGGCCTGAGATTTTCAGATGCTTTTACAGTTTATAAAGCACTCACATACATGGTTTTGTTCGAGTCATATAATAACCATTTGAGATAGACAGGGTAGGAATTTTTATCCAGGAGAACTGGATAAGTTCCTTGAGGACAGGGACTGTTTCATATTATGTTTATATCCCCAGCATCTGGCATGGTGCCTTGCAAATTTTAGGACCTTAATAATAACTAATGAATTCCTCATTTTACAAAAGAGGAAACTAAGACTGAGATATAACAGGGACCAGTCCAAGGTCATACAGGTATAATGTGACAGAAAGCCCAGATCTTCCAACAATTAAACCAGTGCCCTTTCTGCTCTAACCCCCCCGCCTGTACAAGGAGTTGGCCAGAGCCTCGGTTCCCTGCATTCCATCAAGGAATCAGGAAGACTTGAGTTCAAAAAGCAACCTTAGACAATTATTAGTTCTGTGACTCTGGGCAAGTCATTTCACCTCTATCACGCCTGAATTTCCTTAACTAAAATGGAGATAATTACAGAACCTGCCTGTCAGAGCTGTTCTGAAGATCAAATGAGATAATAGTAGTAAAGAACTTAGCCCAGTGCCTGCCACATAGTAGGCGCTGATAAATACTTATTTCCTCTTTCTTTCCTTTGCCCTCCTTCCAATGGATTTGAGAATAAATAAGAAATATAAAATAAGAAAATAAATAAGAAATAAACCAGAGTAAGAGAGAAGGGAGGGAGACTAATCAGAAGATAAGCATATTCAAACTTATTTATATAGGTCTCTATATCAAGGAATCTTTTTTGACCTTATATAACTGTGCTAAAAAGTAAAGTGAAAAGAATACTGGCTTTGGTGTCAAAAGACCTGTGTTCAAATCCCAGCCCTTCAACTTAACTTTTTTTATGACCTAAAGCAAGTCATTAATCTCTATGACCCTCAGTTTTGCCACCTGTAAAATTAAAAGGTTGAACCAGATGACCTGTAAACCTAAGCTAAATCCAGCTCAAAGCCTAAGAAAAATAACAGCCTGAATAATTGGAAGTCTGACTAAGTCACTCCTGGAAAGGTAAGAGTTGCCCATACATTTCCCTCTCTTCCAGAGGGCCCTGGTGGTGGGTGAGGATTTCAAACACCTCAGCACTATGGCCTAGGGTCCTGGATGGGGAGGATGGGAATCCAGCTCCCTGCCAGCTGCCCCCTGCCAAGGGGTATCTGAAGATTGATAAGTTACTGGTTGTCAAGCCCTTGAGTTGTTGGGATGAAAGGCACTACGTTAATCCTGGCAGCATTATTATTAAACCTACAATTTTAAACCAATTATGCTTCCCTGAAAAATGCAGCCTCCATTTCAACTGTGTCTGGAGGAAAATAAAAAATCGGTGCTGCTGAGCTCATATGGGAGTGAGCTGCAGGACTGCTGGGACTGGGCCCAAGAGAGCTGGAGCAGGAATTAGCCACCAGGGGAACAACCAGAGAACAGGAAGCAAATGTGGAAATAAATCATCGAGCAAACGAACCCAAACTTATTCTGTCAAGGACCTATGACCTCATTGGAGTGAGTGCTTGGCTCTCCTGAGGCAGATCTCAACCACGCCATGCTTGTGGTGGACAAGTCTGGGGATTTTGTGGACCGTGTGCTCAGTAAGAAACACAGAGTCATAGATTTGCTGAATAGGGCCTTAGGAGGCCATTAAATCCAACCTCCTGATTTTATAGACAAGGAAACTGAGCCAAAAAGAAGTTAAATGATTTGACCTAGGTCACCTAGCTATTGGGCAACAAGGTGGTGCAGTGAATAGAGCACCAGGCCTAGAGTCAGGAAGAGCTGAGTTCAAATACAATATGAGACATTTACTAGTTGTGTGACCCTGGGCAAGTCACTTAACCCTGTTTGTCTTAGTTTTCTTATCTGTCAAATGAGTTGGGGAAGGAAATGGCAAACCACTCCAGTATCTTGTAATGGCAATGGAATCTGAAGATCTTCCCTGCCCCTTGATAGGCTTAAGTGAATCTGAGAACCTTCCCTTATTTGAAAATATACTCTGCCCCCTAATAGGCTGAATGTGGTCCTGCCTGTGGCAGGAGGCTTTTTTTTTTTTTCAGGAATGCCCGCACCTTCTTACTTTGTGACTGGGCAGTGGGTCAAGAGGGTTATGACATTCTCTGACCCAGGAGAAGGCTATATATATTGTGATGTGAGGTTTTGCTTTGGGGCTCATTTTAGGAAAAGTTGTATGATTTGGTCAGATGAGTCTCTTGGCAGCCATTGAGTTCCCTGCCTTTGAAAACCCAGATGTTGGCACTTCCCTCTCTGGTAACTAACTAGGTATGGATGTAATGGTCAGACAACTGGAAGCCCTGTCTGCTGAATTGTGTTATTTTCTCTTGTAACTCCTGTTTGTATTCTCTGAAGTGCAGGGTGCTGACTTTTGACTTTTCCCCCTGAACTAGGTCAATGATATATGTTTGATTAAAGTAAGATTGTTAACTGATTTTGAGTTGCTGTCCTTTAGAAAAGCAGATCTAAGAACCTGTGCTAGCAGCCATTCTGGGTATGCTATGGTGCTTGCTGCTACATATCTTTGCTAAGAAAATCCCAAATGGGGTCGTGAAGAGTTGGACACAAATGAACAACATATTGCAAATAAGGTGAGGTGGGATCTGAAGCAAGATCCTTCATGTCCAAGTTCAGTGCCCCAACCACTAGACTGAGATGCTTCTGATGACAAAACTCTCCAAACTTAGTGAGGCCAAGCTTCAGGTGACAATCACATGGCTTGTGCTTGATGCCATTTCAGTTGGTAGGACAAACTAAAGTTTGTATTCCACCAGAATAGTCCAGGATTATCTCCATAGCACAGTGAAACACTGGAGTTGCATTTTGTGGGGAAGAAACAAGCAAATGCATGACTATAAATGTTCCTCTTTTAATAAATATATTCTATGGCTTCTTGGAAATTTCAAAATAAATTTGTGTCTTTTCTGCTTGGGGATAAAGCCTTAGAGTAAGAGTTCCTTTGGGAATTCACAAAACTCTAGAAGACAGAGTTGGAAGAGGCCTTCCTTGTCATTTAGTCCAACCCCATCTTTTATAAAGGAGAAAACTAAGATAAGAGGGTTGTGAAGTAACCTGCCAAAGGTCACTTAGTAAATGGCAGAGTGTGAATTCCAACTTTTAAATCTTCTGCAGGATGGAAGGACACTCAAGACAAGCTTTGCCTAGTACACAATTTTGCCTAGAGCCATCCCTGAGGTTAATGGATGTTGGGTAAGGCCTAAAAAACTTTTATTATACTGGCAATGATAAAGATGTGTAATATACATAATATGCCACTGACACCAGGTGTTTCAAAGTAAGAGGATATTTGACACTGCAGAAACTAAAGTGCACAGATAATTGAAAAGCCATATTTCAGTTTTTAGTTTCAACCTCTTCCCTCATCAGACCTGTTATTAGAGCTGCTAAAGAAGCAACAGAATGGAGAGACTGGAATTTCATCTCCTTTTAATTTCTCCCACTCAACCTTCTTTGCTCTTGCATAGGGAAATGGCATATAGCAGAGGGGAAGCCATCTCAAAGTCACAGACTCACATAACTGAAAGAGACATTAGAAGTCATCTGGTCTAACTCCTCATTTTACTGAGGAGGAGTGGGCCAAAAACAGGGGTGGGTAACCTGCTCCCTCGAGGTCACATGTGACCTTCTAGGTCCTTAAGCCTGGCCCTTTGACCGAATCCAGTGGAAAGCTTGTAGAAGTTTGGATTCAGCCAAAGGACCACACTTGAGGACCTAGAAGGCTACATGTGGCCTAGTGGTCACAGGTTCCCTACCCCTGCCCTTAGAAGTCATTTGCCCAAGGTCACAAAGGTAATAAATGACAGAGCCAAGACTAGAACCTGCATGTCCCTTCTAGCTCTAATATAACCCCATGATCTCCTGACTTCCAGTCCTGTTTTCTTTACACAATACCAGGCCAAGGACCTGAATAAGTTGTAATGAATAGACGAAGCATTAAATCAATCAGAAATTAATCTCAGATACCAGTATGAAAATTAGAAGGAAATGATGCAAATACATAAGAATAAGAAACATTTCCTAACAGAAAAGTGATCAAAGGATGGCAGTTCTCAAAGGAATAAATGCAAGCTATCAAAAACCATGTGAAAGGGGTGGCTAGGTGGTACAGTGAATAGAGCATGGGCCCTGGAGTCAGGAGGACCTGAGTTCAAATCCGGCCTCAGACACTTAACACAAAATCTAGCGGTGTGACCTTGGGCAAGTCACTTAACCCCAATTGCCCTCCAAAAAGCAAAAAAACAAAAACAAAAACAAAAACCATGTGGAAAATGCTCCTATACAATGTATAATAAGAGAAATGCAAATTACAACAGTTCTGAGGTTCTTCCTCACTCCTATTACATTGTTAAAGATGACACTGGAGGAAAATAGTAGTTACTAAGGAGGGTTGTCAAAAAACAAGTAACTAACACTTGTTGCTTAGTGTTTCTATCCTGTCTCACTCTCTGTGACCCCATTTGGAGTTTTCTTGGCAGGGATATTGGAGTAGTTTATCATTTCCTTCTCCAGCTCATTTGACAGATGAAGAAACTAAGGCAAAAAAGGTGAAATGACTTGCCCAGGGTCACATAGCTAGTGCAAGTCTGAGGCTGTATTTGAACTGAGGAAGATGAGTCTTCCTGATTCCAAGCCCATTGCTCTACACACTGCACCACCAGACCTCACTAATAAAATCTCTCTGCTGTTATTATATCTTCCTCTTCCTCTCCTTCAGGTCATTATATTTCTGTTATATGGATTATGTCAGTGAAGAGCTTGCTGTTTAAGCATGTGCTTATTTTCTTATAAGCATTTCAAAATAAGGATAGAAGAAATCTAACCAGAGGAAGAATATTATATCATCTGATTCTCACAGCACCCTTGTGAGTTAGCATGTCATTAGCCCTGTTTTACAGAGGTAAAAACAAAGGCTAAAAGTCACTTACCCAGAGTAACATGACTGGTAAATGTTGAACGTCACTCTTTGTACTGTACAGCAGTGCCTCTCTCATGGCCACAGGAGAAAAAAGCAACCAATAAACTAAGCACTTATTGGACACCTTCTACACAAGAGGTACACTGCTAGATGCTGTTGGAAATGCAAGAGACTATTAAGACTTAATATTCTGAATATTACAAGGCATAACTAGGGTGAGGTAAATCGAGCTTTGTCCTTAGGCAACAGTTTTAGAGGTCAGTGAAAGCATCTTCAGCACTTTAGCACCATAGAAACAACAAAGATTAGCATCCAATTAACAAGCATTCATCAAAAGAGAAAACTACCAAAAGCCCCATTTCCTCACCCCAAGAGCTGAACTTGATTTAAGGATACCTTTCTTGCCAATTGTCCTGGGCATGGTTTGTGCTGTGCTCAAATATTGCGGATTACAACTCTGAACCAAACCCTCTCTTCATATTGCTCTCAGTTAAACTGGGGAGATGGTACCAACCCACACCATATTCTTGGAAAAGAATAGATGACAGATGATAAGCTAGGTAATTCAAACCATGCATATTCTGAAGTTCCTAAACCAGGCAGAGCCTGTCTGACCAGCTCCTGAATTGCAGATTAAGGACACAGAATAAGGCAGACCCTCACCCAACCCAACTTGGGAAATAGCAAACCATTCTGGTATCTTTGCCAAGAAAACCCCAAATGGGGTCACAAAATGTCAGACATGACTGAAACAACCGAACAACAATTCCCAACCTACCCCACCCCACTGGATAAAATAAACAGATACTTATTTTTGCGATGAACAAAGAGGAAACAAGTTCCCTCTGGCCTTTTTTTTTCCTTCTTGGCAGCCCACAATTTAAATCAATGGCACTAAGGCCAAGCCTCCTCCATGACATATATAATCTCTTCTGACCAAGATGCTAAGTTAGGAGGACTTATACTTCCTGGGACTGCAAGACAAATGTCACGAAGGCCCTCCCCTGGTTTGCCACAACTATCTCTCTTGGCAAAAGCCCAGAACTCTGTATCTATCTTTGCAAAGTGACAATTGACTCAATGTCAATTGAGAGTACTATTAGAATGCATTTGAAAGTTGCTGAAGCCCTCTCACACCAAGACAGCTAGCCCCCCTGCCATTCTATTTACAGCCCTATATTTATTACTTGTACTGATGTCAGGGAAAAAGAGAACCAGCAGAGTGGTTTTCTGCTACGCATGATAATTAACTTGGTTTTGCAGATTGAGTTTCCCTGCTTGTTTATACTCAGATTTGGGCACAGCAGACCCAACAACTCATAACAGTTCTAAAAACTTAGCCTGGATTTAATAATCCTGCTCCTCAGGAAACAATCTTCTTTAATTCTCAATAAAAGATACATTTATTCTGGCTACAGAATGACTCATTAACAAAAGCCACAAAAAATGAGAGTGATCGGTTGGTCTCCATCTTTATCAGGGACAGGGAAAGAGGATATAAACTTAATTGGTAGCAGACTGTGCTATAGTGGAAAAAGAAAGAAGTACTTCTCACCTCCATGGAATGTGGGGCACTGGAATGAGTTGCCAATGTGGGGGGGGGGGGTTGGCACCTGTTTTTCCATAGATTGATAAGAATAAATCATGCAAAATTCAAGCAGTTTCTAAAGTCCATTTTCTCCAAGAAGGCTTCTCGAACTAGGGAGACATATAGGTCTCTTTCCCAGGCCCCACCTCATCTGTCTGGAATGATTGTGGTGAAGCCCTCTCCAGTGGTAGGAGGAAACATTTTGGTGCAAATGAAAGGGTTGAGCTTCCTGGGCTCTGGCCCTGGTTTTGCCACTAGCTTTGCTGTATGACCTTGGTTGAAAAAGTCACTTTACTACCTCTGTACCTCGGCTTTTTTCCCTTCAAAATGTGATAATTGCACTCAGTATTTCAAAGTTTCTTTTGATTGAGACATTCTATCATTCTGGACTCTCTCCAATCCTCCACACAGCTGCCAAAATAGTCTTTCTAAACAAAGGGCTGACCATGTTACTCTCCCACTCACCAATATTCACTGGCTCCCAATTGCCTCTAAGATAAAATACAAATTTTTCAGTAAGGTATTCAAAGCCTTCCACAATCTGGCTCCCACCCACCTTTCAAAACTTACTTCACATTACTCCCCAGTCCACATTCTTATGTTCCAGCCAAAATGACCTTAAACTCTGTATACTATCTCCCTTCACAGTTCTCCTATGCTTGGAATGCTCTCCCTCCTCACCTCTGTATCTTAGAATATTTGGGAGCCTTCAAGGCTCAGCCCATGGGCCTTTCCTGATCACCTTACTGTTACCTCCCCTTGAATAATCCATGTGTAGATTTACCAATTTTCATGTTACCTCCATGGGATTTGCTGATTTGGATGAGGAAGGCACCCCATAAATTGGCTAATAACTCCCTCAATTAGTTGGAGCAGTCTTCATGGAAGAGGTGGATTTTTCCAAATTACTTGACTGAAGAAAAGCTTAATGAGCTGGGAACATGGGCTAGCAATCCAGGCCTAGAATCGAAGCCTGGGAAAACGCTCAGTGGGAAGAGGTAGCATATGACAGTGTTACATTTGGAGTCTGAGGACTTCTGTTTAAATCTGTGTGACCCTGTGTGACCTTGAACTATCATTTAACATCTAGGACCTCAGTTTTTTCATGTATAAAATGAGGAGACCTAAAAAAATTTTTTTAATAAAAATTAAAATTTTTTTAAATGAGGGGATTGGACTCCATGACTTCTAAAGTTCCTTCTAACTCTACATTTGTGGACCCTAGAAAGGAGCAAAATGAGAGGATGAAGAAAAGATTGCACAATATTTGGCAGACAGGAGCAGCCGAGGAGTAGTTTGGGACAGAGGAAATAAAAGCCCAATTGAGTCTCCCTCTTTTTGCTGATGATCTCACAAGTGAACTGTGTTCTAAGTACCTTGGAGAGGAGCTAAAAGCAGCCTCGTCCCAGCTTTCCTGAGCTCACAACTTCTAAATGAAAGCATTTGTGTGACATTCACACTCCCTTAAACATTTCACTAAAACACCCCGTAAAAAAGTCAAGCTAAGTGAATGTATTCTTAGCCCCCAATTAAACCGCTGTTTCTATATTCAAAAAATGGGTGGGGAAACCAGGATGATTTTAAAACATAGCTCTTCTGTTGTTCCAATTAATGAGCGGAAAATGGCATATTTTGCCCACATGAGTAAAGCCATAACCAGCCCCAAACTGTGCCTGGAACCAGTCCAGTTGAAGGAGGGTGGAGAAGATACATCGGCACAGAACACAGACCAGTGTGGAGCATGGAAAGAAGCATGGGCAACAAAGTGAAGGGCCCCACCAGGGATGCCAGGGTACTGGGACCAGGTGGCCAGTAACCCAAAGAGGGAGCAGTTGCCGGCTGCCTGGGCTACCATTAGACTCAAAGAGACAAGGAAAGGGGCAACAGGGGTTGTGGGGATGAGTGTAGAAACACATCTGCCCAGGGAGGAAAATCTCCACCCCTCCTGAGGCTCCCTCCGTCTAGACCTTGGAGCAATGCTGGAGTCAAGGGGCTCCTGCATCCTCTCCCTCTTATTGGATGGCTCTTCCTGGGATTTCCATTTAAGGAGCCAGGCCAGCCTTGTCTTGTGCCTCTCCCTGCTGTACTTGGGACTTTCTCTAGCATGTTCCTATGCTGGGTCCTTCATCTCACCCCTCTGCTTTTCGGCTCCTTTTTGAATATGTTATCTTCCCCTGTTAGAATGTAAGCTCCTGGGGGCTTACACAGTGAATAGAGCACCGGCCCTGGAGTCAGGAGGCCCTGAGTTCAAATCCGACCTCAGACCCTGACACTTAACTAGCTGTGTGACCTTGGGCAAGTCACTTAACCCCAACTGCCTTGCCTTCCCTGCTCTAAAAAGGAAAAAAGAATGTAAGATCCTTGAGAGTAGGAAATTACTTTCTGCTTGTATTTGAATTCCTAGTGCTTAGCATAGAGTTTGACACATATTGAGTGCTTAATCTATGCTAGCTGATTGACTGACTGACACTCCCATGGCAGTGATAGTTCTGTCCATGAAGATTCTCCACCAAAATGAGAAATCGATCCAAACAGACATCAGCAAGAGGAAAAATAACGACATGTTCAAATACTCATCTTGACCAAAGGCTTTGGAAGCATACATAGGATGATAGATTTAGAGCTAGAAGGGCTTAGAAGGCATCAAGTTCTACTCCCACATTTTATAGATGAGGAAACTGAGGCCTGCAGAAATTAAGGGACTTGTCTAGAGTCACACATTCAAGTGTCTGAGGAAGGAAATGAATCCAGACCTTATTCTTCTGTCTTCTACACCAGGGGTTCTCAAAGTGATATCTGGGGACCCTGGGGATCCCCGAGTTTCCTTCAGGGGTATCTGAGGTCAGATCTTTCATTTTTAATGTGATAAATATTGATAGGTACAACCCACATACACAAAAATTCTTTGGAGTCCTCAACAATTTTCAAAACGGTAGGGGGACCCTAAGACCAAAAAGTCTGAGAACCACTGACCTACACCAAGCTACCTTTCAATCAGAGTGCCTGGGTTCAAATCTTGTCTCTGATGCTTAAGGCTTCTGTGACCTTGGGCAAGTCACTTAACAAGTGTGGGCCTTAGTTTACTCATCTGCAAAATGAGGGATTTGGCCTAGATAACCTCTGAGGTCTCTTCCCACTTTAGATCTATGATGCCATGATCCTATGTATGGGAGATTATCCCTTTAGATATAATGCATGCAGGGGCTGGAAATATCTTCCCTGGACTGGTAAGGAAGCAGCAGACCCAGTCTTAATACTCCTTCAAGACAGGCCAGTAAACAGGAGGGAAGAGTCCTGACGAAGTTTTAAAAGAATGTGGCAATTCAACACAAACCCTTAAAACCTGAAAGAGTTTTCCACCAGCATGACTTCGAAAAGGAGCCCATCTCACAGCAGGTTTGAGGCAATAACCCATGGCCCTTGGAAAGCCAAGTCTGACAGTCCCATTAGTGGTGAGAAACAGACCTTCCTGAGCGTTTCTCTCAGGGAGCCCTGTCTTCTCACACCACCTCCAGACAGTGCAGCTCCAAGACATTCTGGGCCTAGGCCTTCATAAAGCAGCCACCACATCATTAAGCTGAGGTTGTTACTGCTTGGACGTAGGAAAATGAACACATTTTTAAAAGCAGAAGGCTAATAAGGGATTCAGCAGTAGGGCCACTGTAAATGGGAAGCCATTCTGCTCCTTCTGAGGGGGGCCTTGATTTAGGCAACAAGCTTATGGCTAATGCCCAGGTTTAACTCAATTCTATGATGCTTGGACAGTGGGTCAATAAACATCTACTAAGCACCTATGTCCTAGACACTGTGCTAATTATACAAAAACAGGCAAAAGACAACCCCTGCCCTCAAGGAGCTCACCTTTAATTGGGGAAACAACAGCAACAACAGAGTTTTGGATTTCTATGCAGGCATTTTCCTTCTAAGTCCTAGGAGATATAGATAGATACACACACACACACACACACACACACACACATATACACACATATACACACACATATATATGTATGTATGTATGTGTATATATGCTTGTATACACATACATATGTGTATATGTATACACATGTAGGTATAACATATACATATATACATGCATGCATATAAGTATGTGTATATATGCATGTGTATGTGTGTGTGTGTGTGCTATGTGAGTAATGACAAATCACACATCTATAGAACTTTCCTCCCAAGAGGTAAATAATGCAAGCATTGTTATTCCCATTGTACAGATCAGGAAACTGAGGCTGAGAAAAAGTTAAATGACTAACCTAAGATCCCACAGATACTGAGTAGTAGAACTGAGAGTGAGCTCAGCTCTCCTGACTTTGCTCCTACTAGATAGAGTGCAGAACCACAGGAAAAACCCTGGAGTTAGAGGAACAGGGCTTCAGATCCTGGTTTTGCTGCTTGTTCCTGGTGACTTCGGGTAAGTCATTTCATTTCTCCATCTGTAAAAGGAAAGGGTCAGACTTGACCTCTAAGGCCCCTGCCATGTCTAGGTCTGTGATTTACTGATTTATTCATTTTTGCAAGTATTTATTAAATGCCTATTATATGTCAGGTGCTAAAAATTCAAAGCCAAAGTGGTCTTCCAGAATCTAAAAAGAGAAAAAGCTACACATTCCTCTTCGGGCTCTTGTGTTGCTCCATGAATACACTCCGTGACCATTTTAAACCCAGACCTGAAGTCCAGCATTCCTCTGGGGCTGGCACTCCAACAGCGCTACGACATGTGGCCAAAGTACCCACCAGTTGTCTGGCAGGAGTATTTTCAGAAGGCATGGCCCCAGACCTCAGAGGGATTCAGTCCTATGATTAGATAGGCTTCAAACAGTCTTGGCTAAGGACAACAGAAGTCAGCCTAGAATCACCTCCAGCTTTCCCTACACTAAGACCCTAAACAAAGAAAGAGACCCCAAACACAGGGAACAAGATCAAAGTGACAATCTGGCCAAGCACATGACCATCCCTCTAAGAATGGTTTGATGTATGTGCATCCCTTTAGTGAAAAAAGAGCTTCTGCCATTTTTCATCCAATAAGTCACTAGAACTCTGATTTCTTAACTCTAGTTCTGGTCTTTTACTATCCTAAGAAGTTTCCATTCCAGCACAGCCTGGCGCCACGGAAAGAAGGCTGGTTCAGGGGGTGGAGGTGGGGAGCAAATTCTACCCAGGTCATGTGAATTCCTATTTCAGCAAAAACAATCAAACAATTTTCTGATAAATCCATATAAACCAAAACATGTCGACGCCCCCCACCTACATAGCCCTGGAGAATTTACAAAGTGCTTTTTTGCACAACAGTCCTGTGACATAGCTACTACAAGTGATGGGATTGGGAGCAAAAAGGTCAGTTCAACCCCAGCATTTTACAAATGATCCAACTAAGGTTTAGAGAATATTATTATCCTCACCCTACAGATGGGAAAATTGAGACTCAAAATTGCCTAAATGACTTGCCCAAGGATACACAGGACAGCCAGGTGATTCAGTGGATAGAGCACCTGTCCTAGAATCAGAAAGACCTGAGTTCAAATCTGGCCTCAGACACTTTACTGACTGTGTGACCCTGGGCAAGTCACTTAACCCTATTTGCCTCAGTTTACTCATCTGTAAAATGAGCTGAAGAAAGCAACGGCAAACTATTCCAGTATCTTTGCCAAGAAAACCCCAAACGGGTTCACAAAGAGTTGGACATGACTGAACGAAAACAATAAAGGATACACAATTCATATATGTTGGAGGCAGGATTTAAATATAGACTTCAAGGTCAAGGCTCTTACCACTACCATGCTGTCTCTGCTGCCTTAGATGTCATTTTTTCAGTCTTCCTTACATCGAAAAGAATTGAATAAAATTCACTTTTTATGATTCAAAATAATATTTAATCTCACTTTTTGTGGATAATTGGTGCCTTTCGCTTGGCTCCTCTTACCTTGCTCCCCACCTTTTGACCAGTTCCCATTCATTAGCACCTCCATTGGAAGGTGGAAAGAAAAAAAGCAGTGAAAATCAGAGAGTCAACTTCACATCCCTTTCTTAGCAACTCTGAAAAATGGCTTGAGGACAGGGAGGTGGGAAAGGGGGAGCAAAGTGAAAAGGCTGAGAAGCTAACAGATCATCTGTGACTATTCTTGTCTCCAATTAGAATCCATCAGGAAAGCTTGCTTTAAAAAGATTTACACACACCTGGTCTATATGTAACATCTGAATTTGCTTCCTAGAGTACATAGCCTTTGACCTTTCCAAGAGTCAAACATAGCCCATTCAATGCCTTGGCATAGTAGAAATACAACTGGCTTGAGTTAAGGAATCAGGAGGGCCATGGGTTTTCATCCCCTCTTTGCCATTAGCAGCATGACTTTGGTCAAGTCACTTTTCCCTGAGTCTCTTCTTTCATAGGGTCATAGATTGAGATCCAGTATAATGTAGAGGAGAGAAAGTTGGCCTCAGAGTCAAGAAGACCTAGGTCAGCTCCTGCCTCTGATACATCTGGTTGTGGGAGGCTGGGAAAGTCACTTAACCCTGTTTGCCTTGGTTTCCTCATCTGTAAAATGAGCAAGAAAAGGAAATGGGAAAACATTCCAGTACCTCCTCAAGAAAACCCCAAATGGGGTCACAAAGAGGCAGACACGACTGAAAAATTACTAAACAGGTTATTTTCTGGAACTAGAAGTTGCAGAGAAGGGGCCAGTCTGTATTGGTAGAAGAGGTTCCTCACCAGAAACTCCCTACATCAATGAATCACATTCTGGATAAAAAAGAAAATAGATGGAGACCTATAAAGGACCTTAGATGAGACCTAGAAAATTAGTCCATCAAAAAACAATTATTAGGCATTTAATGTGTACCAAGCACTGAGATTTACTCAGCTTCATATAGTAGCAAAGCCAGGATCTGAACTCAAGTCTTGATTCCAGCTCCAATACTCTACTATCCCACATTATCCAGTTGTCCCCCCCCATCCCCTATTCAAACTCAGCTCCTTCCTGCCAAGTCTCATCACATCCTCCCCAAAGCACAACTATACAACCCCCAAGCCTCCCACTGGGTCTTGTTCTTCTCCTTGTCCCACTGTCTTCATTTGTGTAAAAAAATGAGGGGTTCAATGAAATGATCTCCAAGTTCTCTTTCCAATCTAACTAATGCTCCCTGATTTTCTCTCCAAGGAAAGAATGCCAGGGAGAATAGCTATAGGGGATGGAATGCTTTGGGTTTTCTGTGCTACTAAGTGATTGCATTTGCTTTGATTGGTGGTAGTTCAGGGGAAGCAGAATGGGATGGTGGAAGACTCACTGGATTTGGCGTTGGAGGACCTGAGTTCAAATCTCAGCTCTGCCTCTTTCCACCTGTGTGACCTTGGGGTGGGTATCTAGCTGGTGCTATAATACATAGAGTGCTGGGATTGGAGTCAGGAAGACTCATCTTCCTGAATTCAAATCTGATTCCCAACACTTTTGCTGTGTGACCCTCGGCAAGTCACTTAACCCTATTTATCTCAGTTTCTTCATCTGTAAAATGAGCTAGAGAAGGAAATGGCAAACCACTTCTATATCTTTGCCAAGGAAATCAAAACAGGTCACGGAGAGTCAGACACTATTGAAAACAACGGAACAACAAAGACCTTGGGACAAGTCCATTACACACCAGAC
The DNA here is from genome assembly GCA_011680675.1 of Gymnobelideus leadbeateri. Classification (NCBI taxonomy): domain Eukaryota; kingdom Metazoa; phylum Chordata; class Mammalia; order Diprotodontia; family Petauridae; genus Gymnobelideus; species Gymnobelideus leadbeateri. Next base: position 7,926 of record WOXC01009227.1, on the reverse strand, counting down.
ACTGTGCTAAGTGCTAAGAATACAAATACAAGCAAAAAGAGAGGACCTGCCTTCAAGGAGTTTACAATATAATGGGGGAAGACAATAGATAAAAGGAAGCTGAAGATGTGGGGAGAGTTAGCTGTGAAGAGCACAGTGGGGAAAAAGTCTGGAGAGTCAGCAAGGAACCCAGAAAGGAATGAAGGTGTCAACACAGCTGACCTAGGAACTTTCGTAAAATGGAAGTCCTTAAAGGAACCACAAAGCAGAGGAAGGGGCCACAGGGGTGGGATAATCTTCTAGGGTGCTGAGATTATGATGAAGAATGAAGTCTTAAGAGCCAGGACTAAAGCCTAGAGAGGAATGAAGGCATGAGCATGGACAGTTGGGCACTTTCCTTGAAATGGAATGAGTCATTTAATTTCTCTGGGCCTGTTTCCCCATTTATTAAAATGAGGGAGTTAGACTGGATGACCCATGAGGTCTCATCCAGCTCTATAATCTTATGATCCTATTCTTTGGATGCTCCATTCGAGTGAAATAGGGTCATCTAGTTAAACATTAAGGTAAAGCAAAGCTTGCCACTCAGTTGTGCTTAATGCTGACATCCAATCAAACCTACTCAGCAGTAGTTAGCAAGTGCCTTGGGGCCCAAGGATTACGCTGGGTTCCCTGACATACATACAAACCAGCCTTCAAAGAACAGCCAAATAGAGACACCATCAAGAGCCATTCCGAGGTAAATGCAAGGGCAAAGAAGGTGTATTGACCAATTTAAGGATATCTATTTACATTTACCGACAGTGTCCTCATGCATACCACTATGTGTTACACTAAAGCATATTTTACATATCATTATAAGTCAAAAATCCATATTGCGATCCATGGGCCTGACCCTCACCCCTCTGACTGCTTGTTATCTTCTCAGACTCAAAGGAAATCAATGGAAGAAGATCTTTGTAGCTCTAACAAAACAAACAGAAGAAGCCTGGCTCATCTTAGTCAAACCTTGTAATAGCTAATAGAGCCTTGGTAAATTCACTCATGCATCCATGTCATTTATTCATTTAACAAATGTTCATTAAATGTCAGCTCGGAAACAGTGGCATAAAGTAGAAACAATATTAGACTAGGAATTGTGGAGATATGGAATCTAGTCCCATTTCTAGGTGCAACTGGATGGCACAGAAGATAGGTACCAAGTCTGGAGACAGGAAGACTCATCTTCCTGAGTTCAAATCTAGCCTCAGACACTAACTAACCCTGTGATCCTGGGCAAGTCATTTCACCCTATTTTCCTCAGTTTCCTCATCTGTAAAATGAACTAGAGAAGGACATAGCAAACCAATTCAGTATCTTTGCCAAGAAAAAGCCAAACTGGGTCATGAAGAGTCAGACATGACTGAAAAATGACTAAACAACAAGAAACCTATGTGACTTTGGGTAAATCAATTAACTTTTCAAGGTCTCAGTCTCTTCATGTTATAGTAACAACTTCCAGTCCTGGTAAAATTCTGTGTTGGATGATTAGAGGGATGATTTTTGAGCACTTAGGGACATGATGAGTTTTAATAAGCAGCACGGGTTCTTCAAGGACAAGTCATTCCGGACTAACCTCACTTTCTATTTTGAGATGCTTACTAGAACGGTGGGGTCAGGGTTGCACTGGGGCATAGCTGGATTTCACAGAGACATTTGGCAAAACATCTTGTGATGTATTTGTGGACAAGATGGAGAGATGGGATCTGAATAACAGCATGCTTAGGTGGATTTGAAACAGACTGAATGGTTAGAGTCCAATGATTACTTTCAACCAGGAGAAAGCTCCCTAGCATAGGACCTTCAGGCATTTTGCCTTGGTCTTATGCAGCATTTTTTATTTTAATCAATGACTTGGGTGATGTCATAGGTGACATATTTACCAAATTTATGAATGAGATGAGATAATTAATGTGTTAACATAATAAGAATTCAAAAAAATCTCAAAAAACTAAACAGTGTTTTGGCATGTGTACTCCCAGGTATTTTATACTGTCTAGAGTTATTTTAAATGGGGCATTTTTCAGTCTCTAGGGTGAGGTGGGGGAATAAAAAAAAAAGAAATTTACATGATAATTTTGTGTATATTTGAAAGGAATAGCAAGTTGTGCATAGTAGATCTGCAGTTTCATGTGCAATCATCTTTTTTTATTCTATTATGTTATGGAAAAGCTTGTTTTATTCCATAAATTAAAAATAAAATTTAATAATTTTTTTAAAAAACCTAAACAATAGGACTGGTCCAATAAAGTAAAATTTGATAGGAGTAAGCAAGTCTAAAGTATTACATTTGAATTTTTAAAAAATTCACTGCATAAGTAAAGCATGAGGAAGATACAGTGTGTGCCAAAATTTATCGAAATGTCAAAATGGGGTTTTTGCAGACTACAAATTCAACACGAATCAACAAGGAAGCTTTTTTTTTGCCTTATCGCTGCTAGAACCAGGATTCCATACTATGTCCCAGTCATTTCCAAATGATGCTTCCTGAACTCCAGCCATGTTCATTATCCTCCTCCCACTGGCACTCAGACAGATGAAGAAACAGAGTCAGAAATGTAAGGTGACTAGCTCAGGATCAAAAGGGCAGTAAGCAGCAAAAGCAAGATGCTACTCTGCCCCCTCACCTCCACTTTTTGGTTTCCCAGGCATCCTACAGGCCCTACCTTTCACAGGAAGACTTAACTGATCCCCGGCTATTAGTGATTTCCTCTCTCTGGTTGTCTTTATCTACTATGGATCTATCTTGTAGATGCCTAGTTATTCACTTGTTTCCCAAGTTGATTGTGAACTCCTAGAAGGCAGGGACTGGTGGTGTGTTTTTGTCTTTGTTCTTTGACTCTTTGTATCCCAGTACTTAGCACAGTGCCTAATACACAGGAAGTACTTAATGAATTATTGTCAGCTGATGGACTAACTCTGCTCTTGTTAGACCACACCTAGACTGCTCCATTTAGTTCTGCATGAGACAGTCCATAAACAACTTTGCAAGCTGAAGAGAGTCCAGAAGCGAATCAAATGGTGAGGGGACTCAAAAGCATGTCATATGAGAGCTCTGGGAAGAAATGGGAGGCTTTAGCCTTAAGAATAAAATTAAGGCAAACATGCCAAGTGTCTTTTGAAGGTCTGCCATACAGTAGAGGGATTAGACTTGTCCTGCTTGGTCCCAGAGAGGACAGAACTAGAAGCAATGGGTGGAAGATGCAAAAAGGCAGATTTCAACTTGATTTTAAGGGAAAACTTACTCATGATTCCAAAAACGGAATGGGCTGCCTGGAGGGTGGAAACAGCGTGGAGTCCCCCTCACTGGAGAACTCCAAATAGAGGCTGGACGATCACTTGTTAGGGACATTGTGGGGAGAATTCCCATTTAGGTACTTTCTAAATATGATATTGGATGGTGCCACTCAGTCAACAGTCAACAAACACTTATTAAACTCTTTCTGCTCTCAAGGCATTGTGCTAAGCCCTAGGGATACAAATAAAAGCAAAAAGAAAGCTAGTCCCTGCCTGATCTTTTAATGGAGGAAGATATTATATAAAAGGGAAAGTAAAAAGGGAGGGAGGAAATAATGCACCTGTGCAGGGGTGTGGTGGCTAAATCTGGAGCATGAGGATGGCTGGGATAGGTTGCCTGACCCCTTTCCCAAAATGGAGGCTCCAGGAAGAACTCATAAATGGGAAAAGTGGCCTGCATAATCTGAGTCAGGAGGCAGCCAACACCAAGCACTGACAATCTGTAATTCTATTATGTGAGATGCTTTTGTTGTTCTTTAGTCATTTCAGGCATGTCCAACCCTTTGAGACCCCCCTTTTGGGGGGCTTTCTTGGCAGAGATACTCAAGTGGTTTGCCATTTCCTTCTCCAGCTCATTTTACAGGCGAGGAAACTGAGGCAAACAGTGACTACAGTTGAATCTGAACTCACAAAGATGAGTCTTCCCAGTGCTCTGTCCACTGAGCCACCCAGCTGCCTATATGTGAGACACTAAGAAATGAATAACATAAGGTCCTTGCCCTCAAGAAGCTTACAATTTTAGTAGAGATTATAGTATGTAAGCACAAATAACTAAAGAAGGAGGCGACAAAAATCATTTCATATTGGGGGCATAAGCAAAATGCTAGAGAAAAAGGTGTCAGCGAATCTGCTTAGTTGCTGAGGGCCAGGACTAGGTGATCCTGGTAAGATCCTCACTATCTGTAAATTCTCTTCCAAACAGGATGATCAGGCAAGGCTTCAGAGAAGTGGGGGCATGTGATCTGGGCTTTGAAGAATGACTAAAGCACTCAGAACTAGGGGCTGAGCACGGCCATCCTAAGAAGAAGCCTTGAAGCAAAAGAATGCCAAATTTATTCAGCACATGGTGAGCAGACCAGTTTGACTGGAGTAGAGGGTGTGAAATCCCAGGGCAGTAGAAGATAGAGCTGGAAAGGCAAAGTGAGGTTAGATTATAAAGGCCCTTGAATGTCCAGCCAATGAAGTTCAGCCTTTAGTCAGTCAGCAAAGGTGGGAACAGGGGGCCTCAAACAAGACTGTAGGAAAAAGGTCCTTAGGACATTTCCTTGCCTTGAAATAAGCTCATATTTAACCATGAAGATGCTAATATGAATCTTGTTCCTAAAAACTTTCAGTCAATTCCTTATTCTAATGAATAAACTGGGTGTTTCCTATTTTGAATCTCAAGTCCCTTTCTTCTCGTCCAGTCTTGGGCAGAGATAGATAGATAAATCACCAGCTTCTGGACAGATACTTGGTCTTTTAAATTCATTTCTTTTAGAGGATAGTTGTGAAAACTCCTTCCACCAATGCAGAGTGGCAATTCATCTGCAACTTTCAGTCTTGAGAGTTGTCCAGGAATATTGAAAGGTAAGGTTAAGTGATTTGCTTGGGATCATGTGCCTACTCTGTGTTCAGAGCTATAGGACATGTAAGAACGTCTCTAACTACAAGGCCAGAATCACTGACATGTTTTATATTCCTAATAAATTTAACCTATGAGCTGATTTTCCAAAAAAGTTCCTCAGCTGAGTTCACAATTTAAAAGAACCCTGCAGTGAGTTTATTTGTATAATAAACAAGTCATATTCCCATCTGTCTTGTGAATTTGGATTTTTATGTTTTCTTAAAATGGGGGCACACCTGCATTTGAAGACCCCCTTGTAAGTCACCTCTCAGCTCTTTCCAGAAAGTTACCTCCCTCTAAGGTGAGGCCTTTCTGTTTTTAGGATAGTTAAGAATGGAAACATGGCCCAGAAACCAGGGTCTAAGGCACCACTGACACTAACAGACAGGGAGGGAAAGGGGGCTCAGACTGGAAAGCATTCCAACAGAACAGGCCATCTCCTGCCAAAAATATCCTGTCATTTTAATTGACCTGGAAACCTTCCTGGTCTATAAAAATGTGACTCAAAAGCCTGAAGCCCCTGCCTTTCCCTCCCTCCCCCAAGAATTCTCTATTTGATGAATACCAAGTGCTACCTAGAACACTGTTGAACTGTGAAACTATTAAATCAAGGAGATTTTTCCTGAAGTCTCCCCCACACTAATGTCATTACAATCTCTACCACTGCCAACAACCTTTCCAAGCATCTTAGAAACCAGCCAATGTTTAGTATCTGGAATATACCCGGGTGGCCAAGGTAATGGCAGCACCCAGCACTGGGCACACTGCCTAAAATCAGAGGTGCCAAACACATTCTCCTATCTCTGTCCAGGCCACGTCCCAGACTGGGCAATGGCCACTGACAGAAACAGGGCTGGCAGAGGCAGCAAGGACATGGCACAAGGCAGCTTCTACTGGAGGCCACTGAATTTCCACACTGCAGGTGAGCAGAAGTCAGATGCTAATCAACCAACAACAAGCTCTCTTCAAATATTTGAAAGAGGGAATCAATATTTTCTACAGCAACAGCAGGTCAAACCAATAGACAGATGCCATAGAGGTAAATTGGAGTCCAAAGCAATGAAGGACTTTCTAACAATAGAAACTGTCCCAAGATGAAACTGACTTTGTGAAAGCATGAGTTCCCTGTGATTAGAAGGGTTACCATCTTTTTAGGGATGCTTTAACAATAGTTCACCTTTGGAAAGTACTAAAAAGGTGTACAAAGTGCTTTCCTCACAACAGCCCTTCATTTCCCACCCACCAGTACCCCTTCTGGACTTTCCCATCATGCCCCACTCCAGGCATCTTCCCCTCCCTCCTCCAGCTTCCTTATCTTCCCCTATAAGATTGTAAATCTGAATGACTAGAGACGGCCCCTAAGGAGAGAGAGACCTTAGCCTTCTTAAGATAAGGTCAGAAGGCTCAAAGGGTGAATCTGAGTGGAATCCTGAGTGACAGAGCCCACTGGAAGACGAAGTGTGGCAGAGTCCAGCCCAGGAGGTTGCCCAGTGTGTCTGAACTGGTCAAGCGCAGAGCGAGTGGGGTCTGCACAGCCCAGACCTAGGAGCAGACAGGCAGACTACAGCAGAGAGAGCAAAAGCCCCAGCCTGCAGACTTACCAAGGACGAATCACAGTCATCTCTCAGATGAGTAGGATCACTGGAGCCAGGTAGGAGAGTTGGGCCCTCAGTGGAAAGAGCAGCTTCTCTGGCTGCATTCGGCCCCCAGCCTGGAAGTTTAGAAACTGCCTGCCTGTATAATACAGGGGCTGGAATGGCAAAGTAAATTCTAGCTGCTCCGATCCTCCCATCCCTCCTTCATGAAGCAGAAAACCCAAAGATAAGTCTCCCACCCAGACTGAAATCCCAAGTTAATGGAAATAGCCCCAGGCTTGAGAGTCTCCAAGAAGGGGTATAACTGAGACAGCCAGGAGTCTGAAGAGAAGAGAGGGTGGGGTCCCAACAAGCCCCACCTCACCTCACCAACAAAAGCCTACTTATAGCCCAGGGGTATAGAGGCAGAAATCTGAAGTGGTCAGACCACCCACACCTATGCATCTACATCCCTCATTGACTTCCCTGACTTAGCCATAAACTAGCCACCCAGAGGTATTCAAAGTCAAGGATCAGGCCCTAAACTCATAGCCTGAGAAACTAAGAAACAGGAAGTCACAATGGGAAAAAAAGAAGCTGAGAAGGAGAAGGGGAAGGCAAGAAAGTCTATTCGAGCATACTATGCAGGGCAAGAACAACAAAATACACAGGACAATATAGACTCTCTACCCACACCTGAGACCACAGAAGGAAACATGATCTGGTCTCAAGCCCAAATAGCATTCCTGGAGGAGCTTAAGAAAAATTTTAAAGACCAAATCAGGGTAGCAGTGACCAACTTGGAAAAATGTCTCAGTGAAGTAATTGGAGAAAATACCTCCCTAAAAAGGAACTTCAAAAAATAACTGAAGACCATAATTCACTAAAAATTAGAAACAATCAAACTGAAGCTCAGAACTCTAAGATGGAGCAAGAGCCAATCAAACAAAACAAGACGATCAAAAAATTGCGAGAAAATGTAAAATATCTCACTGGAAAAATAACTGACCTAGAGAACAGATCCAGGAGAGACAACCTAAGAATTATTGGTCTATCAGAAAGCCATGATGAAAAAAGCAGCCTAGACAACATCCTCCAAGAGATTGTCAAAGAAAACTGTCCTGAGGTCCTGGAATCAGAAGATAAAATAGCTATCGACAGAATTCAGCGGACTCCTCCTGAGAGAGATCCCAAACTGAAAACTTCAAGAAATACAGTAGCCAAATTCCAGAATTACAAGATTAAAGAAAAAATTCTACAAGCAGCCAAAAAGAAACAATTCAAATATCGAGGAACTACAGTTAGGATCACACAGGACCTAGCAGCTTCTACATTAAAAGAGCGGAGGGACTGGAATTTGATATTTCGTAGGGCAAGAGAGCTAGGACTACAACCAAGGATCAACTACCCGGCAAAACTGAGCATAATCTT